>JAVIWB010002798.1:0-358906 GCA_031893035.1 Dermolepida albohirtum | reverse complement strand
AACTATTGCCTATTCTAAAAGAACTCCTTTATATAATGTCTTTTTAACAAAACTATATTCTATCTATCTCATTTAATAACATTAAAGTACTTTTGAAGTATATCTAGTTTTAATAAGTAAAACTCCTACTGTTTGTCTGTAACCTATATTTCCCATAAACCATTATAGCTTTATTAAATTAATTTAACCACTAAAGGTTAATAAAATCTATTTCCATTATAATTTTCGTATTTATATACGTATTTCGACAACTAAGTTGTCATCATTAGCAGATAAGTAACCACAGTGTCGCATCTGGATTCATGGCAAAACCCGCACATAAACAAGTGTGAATCGGACTTTCACAATCAAATGCCAAATACACACCGGCGTATGTTTGAGGGAGGGGTTTATTAACTTACAGTGATTGACTTAGTCAACCATAGTCTCCATCCAAGTTTACCTTACTAAATTGATATTAGTCAAGCTATATCTATTTACTAATACCCTTTCCTTATTTTAGAGGTAAAACTATATGAAAAGTTCCTTTTATAACTGATTGTTTACAATTATGTACAATTATTCTTTTGAAATATATACATGGGTATTATTAACATTTATGACCCTCTTTATGTCTAATTTGAATGAATTAAAAATCTAAATTCATATATTTTTTCAGAATCTGAAAGTCATATATTCCCTTATATATTTAAATTACAAACATTAATATTATTTCTTTGTATGAAACTCAGCTTTTTTAAAATATGATAATTTACATGGCTTTTTAAATTCTTCTTGCATATCACAAAAGAAAAATCGTAACAATATATAGCCAAATTGCTTCCACCAATGAAATTATTTTAATTGAATTTAAGCAATTTAATTATATTATTTCAAATTTTATAACGGATTTGGAAAATAAATTGACTTTTATTTTTAAAATAAATTACATATTTGGAAACTGCTTTATTAATTTTCTTTCACGTCTCTAAATATGCCTTAATTTGTCTACTGTAAAATCTTACTTGTTTTATTTTTGCCTTTATAAATGTTATCTTTGTATTTTTTAACTTATATAAATTTTCTTTTTCCTTCAACATAACCTATTAGGACAGAAATATTTCATTTAATCTTTTTATTTTACTGTAATTACACTATTAGCAACCAATTTTCTACTTATCAATATTTATATTACCCTACTTTTCCTTTATACTAAATACTAGCTTAACAGATGTGTTTCTAAGTATTATTTTTTAGCAATATTAATCTTTTTATTTTTTTGCACTGATAACTTGAAAGCACAAAAATTTTATGTTGGCAGTTCTGATATTTGATTACAAAAGTTCAATTTTAGCTATTATGGAATGGTCGGATAAAGAGAGCCGTATTGCGGTTATTGCACTTCATAAGTGTGGAATAGAAAGAGCCCTATTTATTGAAACCGTTAAATATTACGCGTGTGTTTGTGTATCGTACTGTTAAGTTATTCATTTTTGTAATCGACCGTAAAAGATTATAGTTCGTAAAAATTTCTGAGGTCCCGCATCACAATCCTGTTCGCAAACAGAAAATCATGGCTAAATGGGTATTGCTCCGAGAACAATATCATTAAACAAGACCTATAAGCTTTCAACAGAAATATAGCGCCCTAACGTTGAATTAAAAAAGAATAGGAAGAAAAAATGCAGACACCTATAATCGTTGTATATACATGTTTTCTGATGAAAAAATTTTTACCGTAGAAGAAACTTTTAACAAGCAGAATGATAGGGTGTATGCTCAAGGAAGCCAGTGAAGTGGTGCTTCAGCGAGGTCATTTTCCTGCTTCAGTATTATTATATTTATTATGTTAAAACAGTTCAACGACACAATGTAGTGGAGCCCTTGAACTACACCATGTTCCAAAACCAACTATGGATATTCCAATAAGACTCTGCGCTCGCTCACAAGGCCAAAACAACTCAGCAATGGCTTGAAAATCATGTACCTGAGTTTATTAGTCTTTAAAGCCCAGACCTTCCGCTCGACTACAAACTGTGGTCAATATTTTATGAACCTGGAATCATATTAACAGAAGCAGTACAATTTTCCCATGGATATCGTCCGTACAGCTATATATTTGAAAGTTGTATTAAGGCAAATGGCCTTTAAATTGGTATTTTGTAGCTTACTATTGCCAAAATAAACTATCAAAAAATAATTGAAATCCAACTTGCAGTTTTCTTTTTGTACTTTTATATCAGTATTTATGGCAGGACTAGGATATGAAAAATTCCTTTACAATTTATTGTACTTTATAACTAACAAAATATATCTTATAATGTGTGGACTCTCAAACAAATTGTGAGTATTATTATATTTATTACCATATTGTTTTATAAAATTAACTTTAAATTCATCTGCATAACATATAACACAATTGGTATGTATATATTTTTTTTAATTAAAGTTTTAAAATTCTCTCCAAAATAATCATATTTTAAGTTCTAAAATTAAAATTCATTATTATTATTTTTTATTAATATTTCCACATTTCTTATGAACAATTTCTAATAGTTAATTAAAAATTTGTATATTACTTGTACATTCTATATCAAGACATAATATATTGTTGTATGTATATGCATATAGGTACGGTGAAGAGAACTACTATACGTGTATTTTCAACATCACTTGTATATCATCCTAATGCAGCCGCTTTACATTTCTGAGTGTTTGTTTCAAACTTTCAATTACATGTTCTGGAAATGTTTACCCAAGTAATTTTCGGTTTAGATAAGTGAACTGAAGTGCCATGGGAAAATGAACACAGCATTGAAACATCTAATGTTTAAGACGATAGTACTATCTTGCCTGACTAATTCAAATTATCTGCTTATACGTTTAAGATATACGTACAATTATATTCATTATGAAGCAAGATTTAAAATATAGTTTTTCATATGAGGGGCACTTGAATTACAACTGAAAATTCTAAAGTAAATTCACCTCTAGTGCATATAAATTTTAATGAAAGTTTTAACGAAATATAATTGCTGTTCGTGTCTATTCATTTTAATTAGATATTGCTTTAACAATTTTAAATAAGCTATTTAATATTACTTTCTTAACACTGTTATTTAGAGATGTAGAAGAGGTAATATCACTGCAGAAGCTTAATTAATATACGTTTTTGTAAAATATTTATAATAAAAAATGAAACATTTCAAAAGATTCAGGACACTACAAAAATTAATAAACAAGACATTAATAATTTCATATAAAGATAACAACACGTATTTGGTTTTTCAGTTACAATTATTTAAAGAATTACATGTATATACATATTCAGTTCCTTACCATTTTAAATTAATATCGCATGCAATAGCAATTACGTCAAAATAGAAGGCATGTCTGCATTTGATAATAACTTATCTATTACATGGGATGCCCTTTAAGTTTTCCATAGTGGGACATAGGGAGCGCCACTAAGCAAATGCCAGTATTAATAATTAACCTCCATCTTCAGTTAACCTATATCCAAAGTTTCAGTGGGACACGTGTAGTGTTGTAGCTACAATGAACTGTCAAAGCTGACAAATTAGCTGAGAAGTGGAATTAAACCCAGAGCATTTATGCGGAAAATCTTTTTTTAAATTTTAGAAAACAACTATCTTAACAAGAAACCTCGCCGAGTCGGTTTCTGTTTCCGGCATAACATCAGTTAACCATTTCTTGCTGGTATGATATATCGACATGTGCCATATCGCAAATATGAAGCATTATTTGGTATTTCAAAGACTTCGATTCAAAAAAATTTGCATAAAGAATTGTTTGTAAAAAATTAGTTTCCCGTTGGATATCGCATCTGTTGACCAAAGAAAACAGTTTGTGTGATTCGGTGTTAAAAGACTCTAGATCGCTTTAACGCCGGAACTCAAAAAACGTGTACAACATTGTCAATGATAATGAATCTTTGATTTACTCATACAAGCCAGAGAATAAACGCTAGTCGTTTGCTTGGGTGATCCAAGTTGAAGAAAACCCGACAAAAGTCATCCGTTCTTGAAGTGTCTCAAAAAAGATAGTCTCGACATTTGTCTAGAAAACAGGTTATATAGCAACAATTCCTCTAAAAGATCAAAGAAGTGTTACTGCCGATTGGCAAAGAACCATTTGTTTGCCGCAAGTCATCGCTGAGCTTCGAAGAACCAACCCTGACCGACGAATCAATCTTCACCAAGAAAATGCAAGTTCGCATACAGCAAGCAAGACAATAGAATTTTTAACGCAACAAAACGTGAAATTGTTGGACAATCGTCCGTACAGTCTGGACCTAAGTCCCAAAGATTTCTTTACCTTTCCGAAACAAGAACGGACTACGTGGTCAAAGGTTCCAGTTGTCAGAAGGAGCAGTCGATGTCTTCGTAAAAGCAATTTTGTATGTCCCAACAAACCAGTGGAGGAACTGCTTTCAGAGTTGATTCGAGCGCATGCGAAAGTGCTTTAATCTTCATAGAAGATACTTCGAAAAGCAATGAAATCTTTAAAAGCTATTTACTGTGTTATTCCACTTTTATATACAAAACTTAAAAGACACTCATACAATACAAAATCTGCTGTTTAACTAAAGTATATTCTAATACAGTATTTACCTCTTGTACTATTCAAATTTCGAGTTGAGAATTGTCCATATATTATATGTTAATTACACACTAATCAAAACTCTTATGATATTATACAATAATATAAATACTTAAAAAGCATATTACAATATTACGAACCAATAATGTTAAAAGTGTTTTTACAGCATAAAAACATAGAGAAAAAAGCAGGAGTTTATATGTATCTCCTAATAGGGGAATAATATTAAGAATGTCAATTAAATATGTTATCACCTTATAGCGTAGGGATTTTCATACGGGATAATTCTCTGCAAAATCAACAGCTATAAAGCGGATTTGCTTTTCTCGATAATTCTAATTATAGTGTTCCCCACAACTCATTCACATTCGAAATTTGATAAACTAGATATCGTTGTCGAAAGGGTTGCAAAAAAGAGTATCAGGTTTCCAAACTGTAATAATAGAATTTCTTTAGCATTATATTATGAAAATCATAAAACCTAATGAGATTTTTAATAAATAGCTAATAAAATTTAATAATGAACAAAACTAAAAAATCAATAAATATGTGTATGTAGTATTAATGGTCAACAAAAAATGGTATTATATTTGCAAATTTATAAAAATATGCTGGTTCACAAGCAGTCCATATCTTTCCAGGACTTAAGGATTTCTTGTACGTTGAAATTTACCATTTCAACCCTTAACTGAATGTCGATGAATGCGTAGTAATTGAATTACTACATCTTCTCATTTTTACACTAGTAGGTAATTTTGATGGAGCCTGTGGGTGATTCACTTAATCACTGAAGAAAAATGTACACTGCACATGACAGTGTACATTTTGGTTCTCAACGGGACGGATCGCGTACGGAGTTTGTTTTCGTACGGGTATTTTACGCCGTAGTTTATCAGGTGCAACACTTTTTAATGATGACAACTTAGTTGTCGAAATATGTATACAGAATTAGAAAATTAATGTGGCAAGGGGTTATATATCAATCTTCAGTGATTAAATTTACATTAGTAACTATACATTTCGAGGTCTTTAAACAAAATCTAAAGACCATTTTGAGGGAAGGTTTATCGTGGCTTCCTTTTTCATTCAAGACAAATGCCGGTAGCCATTTTGAAGTTGACTAATCTTCCTACACATAAAAATAATTATTATTGTGTTATTTATAATACGAATTAATAAAAGTCATACTTTAGGTTTTTTAATAGTTCAGTGTATGTAGCTATAGAAAAACCTGTCTAATATTTTTATAAATGCAGTACACAACCGTGTCACGTAATATTTTTCTCTATTTACTAAAGGTTGTATTAATTTATTTTATTATTTGTCTCATTAATTATTCTTGGTCAATAAAAATAATTATTATTACTTCGTGACCGAGTCAGAAGGTGAGGACTTGAATTGTGGAAGTAATTGTCATAGTTTCTTCATCAGGACAACTCACAAGCCCATTCTGCACTGTCCGTTAAAAAGCTTTTCACCAAACATAAGATATTTGTTTTAAAACATCCACCATTTTCCCTATGTGACTTTTTTCTGTTTCCCAGAATCAAGCACTGAAATGAAACATTTTTGAGATAGTAGTAGCTATAAAAGGGAAAGTGACGGAAGCCTACAATATGCATTCAAAAAATAATTTACAGCACTGCTTTGACCAATGGAATATTCGCATTGAGTAGTGCAACGATTGCGAAGAAGGGTTTTTGAAAAGGTTAATATTATAAAAAGAAGCTAACAAAAGATTGTACAGCATTAATCTATTTTTTATTATCATGCCTCGTACATGCAATATTTACGTAGCAATATTTATGCTATAATTATTCATTTCTCTTATTTCAAACAGGAACATTTACACAAAAGTACCTGCTAAATGGATTGGAATATAGTTCTTGCATTTTTAGTACTAATCCGACGAAACACAAAAACTGGAAGCTTAAATGTGCTTAATTGTCCGTACGAACTTAATGGATTAACGGAAATGTTAACGATTTCAACTTCTCATAATTTAAATTTAACTAAAGTATGTAAATGGTCTGCGTCGAAGTATTTGTCTCCAATTAATTTTGTTTGCTGGGTAAATCGTTCAACGTTTAGTCAAATTTAGATTTATTTCGTGAAGTCGATAAATTAATACTGGCACAATTAAGTTTGTTAACTAATTCCCAGTTGAAATTCCTTAAAAGATAGATCAAAAAGTAATTCGAGAAGAGAGAGGAATAGAACGTGTAGTTAGACTTCATATATTGTGATTAGTGCCAAAGAAGTCGAGAACAAACGAAAGTTGGGAGACATATTTACGTTCCAGCAAACATTTGAGAAGATGGAAACCCTAATGAAAAGAGACGGAATTTCTAGAATATCGAGAACGTCGATTTCGTTTTCGGCTGAATCTCGTACTATGTGAACTCGTCTGGAAGTGAATCATTATGCTTGGTTCATTCTAGATATTTAACTTCCACGTGATATTTTTTCACTTTTAAATATTTTCTGTCGTTTGCTTTCTACATTACAAAAGGACTCGATTCTTCTATTTTACTTTAAAATATTTTTCTATTCTTCTACTTTATATAAGTGTGTATGTCTTTCCTTCAATACAATTATTATTTCACGTAGCCTATGACTTTAATATAAATTAGTTGTTTATAATTTGTATTTTTTAGTAGAATATTTATTACAGTATCAATATCACAGTCTCTATTGTTATATTATTTTGCTGGCAGATTGAAAAACGGACAGTCTGTTCAAGCAATTAATTGAAATGTACGCAGAACTTTCGCCAATTATTTCCCAATTTTGCAATTATGTATGAACAGTCGGCTAATCAGATTCATACACATGAGGACAAATTTCTTATAACGGGGACAGTTCATAGTTAGTAAATCTGAGAGTAGGGCACCTAAAAAGTACACGGATTCTATTCAATATATTCGACATCCAATGTAAAACTTACCTAAGGGATGCAGTGTGAAAATCTCACAAACAATTTAGTTATCAGTAGGAACATGTGACGGCTATTATTATGAAAGACCTAAAATTGTATCCACATAAAATTCAAGCTGTCCGCGAACTCAGTGTTGTTGACTATAATAGAAGAACTGAATATTGTCATTGGTTTTTTGATAACTTAAATTATGACCACATCAATGATAAGTGATTTTCAGACAGGTTTCATCCATTGTGATATTTAAATTATGAAAAAAAATTCTCATGAATTTATGGAAACACCATAGATACCCAACAAAATTGATAATGGACTAGACGTGTTGAGGAGGCGTTTCATTGAAACAAAAATTTTATCAGAATGATAAATGTCAAAAGCTATTGAAATAAACTACTCATTTGGGACGTTTTCTTGACAATCGATTTAAGGGTTTCCCTGAAAAGTCTCAAGATAATTATGCATTACTTCATTTTCCGTATATAAAGTATACGATTTTTCGTACTATACCCCACACAATAGAACAACTTAGTGATAGTATTAAAAAACTTGCATCAGCATAACATCTCAATATTCTGCAAACATTTCTGAAAATATAATGCGCTTATGAAATTTGTGGGAATAT
This sequence comes from Dermolepida albohirtum, assembly GCA_031893035.1. NCBI lineage: Eukaryota > Metazoa > Arthropoda > Insecta > Coleoptera > Scarabaeidae > Dermolepida > Dermolepida albohirtum. Next base: position 350,744 of record JAVIWB010002798.1, on the reverse strand, counting down.
CTACGCTACATTTCGTTTTCTGGGTTTAAATTTGTAACAGATTTTATATGAAGTAAAATATAACTGCAACATAACAGCTGCCAAAATTTTTCTTAATATTATCGACTTCATATTAAAATCACAGGCCACTCTAAATGTAGATTTAATTATAAGCACTGTGTATACATTTCTTGCATAAAGGCAAAGGAACAAACAAAGCATATAAATAATTTAGAAATTTCAGTTTTTAATCTCCAACCTATTTCTAATAGGACTACAAATGCGAGAAATTTTTCCACTGGACAAGATACAACACTTATTAAAATCCTGAAAAATTCCTTCATTTGTTATAATTACTGCAAATGTTTTTCTTGGCATTTAATTTATGTCCTCGCATTTTTATAGGAATATACCCCTTTGCTGATTTACGATTTTGGACTCTCTATCTGATTTGTTTATGGAGTTTGCTTCCAGAAAATACGGTAAACTTAATATTCAGGCTCTCTGATGGCTAAGTCATTATTTTTGGATTTTATTATATTTACGTTTTCCTAAAATAATTTGTGAACGAGAACGATACGTACTTGATGACGTTATTCTGCATAAATCCAAAAAATTATCATGGACTGTACTACGTCCGGCATGTGGTTCGTTCTACTTTAATATTTTCCTTTTCACTTCTCCCCTCAACTGTTACTGAATCTCTTTTTCCAGCTAGGTAAAAGTATTTGCGCACGTAAATAGATCAGTCACCTTCTTTAAGATTAGAGTAGATTATTTAAGGTAGCCATGAAATCTAATCTACTGCGACATTTCCATATATTCTTCCCTATGTCTTAATCGACTAAGTTTTCTAACTCCATAGTTTTAAGTAGACCTAGCAACTTCGTGAGTGATTTTGCTACAAATAAGTTTCATATTCTATGTGTGGAAACTGCTTTTCTACCAAATTTTTACAATAGCATAATATATAGATATATTTCGGTTTTGTCTTTTATTTGTTCGAGTTTACATATTATTCGTTTGTCAAAGTAATATAACACTTGCTGAGCTAGCTAATAATATTTAAAAAGGAATGTTTTATCATGAAATATATATTGGAATCGCGGTACCGATAAAATAAAATCACGAGTTTGTTTCAAGGCTCTGTTTAAGTAATAATATAATATAATATTGATATCCATTACTGATTTTAATGAATATAATAACAATTTATTAAATTATTTTTTATTAAACGTATCTTTCGATACTTCTATGTGCAAACGTTCTATAAAAACATTTGGAATTTAATTAATATTCTGAACATACAAGAATATTAGATTGAATAAATTATAATATACATATTTTTCAATTGTATGCATCATTTTTAACTTAATTCTGTCGTGAGAATCACATTTAGATAAATTATAAATAAGTTCAGATTATTAAATATTCTTATTTTTCCATTAACATATTTATTAATGAAAAAATAAAAAGAATTACAAATATATATATATAATCCAATACATAAGCTGCAGTCTTCCAGCTATATTATGTATTGGTAAATCCTAGACAAACAGGTAACTAATTCAGATGTTATTATTCTACATGTTAACAAATATATAGTTGGCAAATAATTTTTTTTAGTTAAATTGAAGAATATATGCAACTGTTTGCAATTAACTCTAAATAATGCAAGACAGTGTTTTCAATACATACGAGAGTAGTCTGAAGTGTTCACCCTAACACACTGAAAGCAGCACTTTTTCTGTTAAATTCAATTTTACTTTTTGACATAGTTTTTTTGTAAGTCTTAAGTGTATACACTTTTCCCAGCGATGTTCCCATCTCATTAACCTGTTCAAATAGCAGTTGGTATCTTGTTTTGCAAAATAAGCATCCTCGTTTGAGGAAAATCTCTTTCCTGAATTTTGTCATAGCGTGAGACGATGCGTTTACCTTTTTGGAACAAAACTTTCTTTTTTCTCAAACGTGGCCGTTTTGCCGCAATTTGTGCCTTCAGTTTGTCAAATAATGATGAGTAGTTGTATGCTCTTGTTACTGTTTATTGTTCTTCATGATATGGAATTAAATTAAAAACTAACACAACTCCGTGACTATTTCAAAAACCCGATTCACTCTTCATAACGTGCTGTTTCAACTGTATCTTGGTTTCAGGAATGTAGTAATGTATCTACAGTTATTAATCCACATCAGAGCTCCCACTTATTTCGCTTTAACTGCTTCAGGAGGGCTTTTGAAATGTTCAAATGATTATAATTTTCGTCTTGAATAAGAAAATGCTGCACCTAACGCACGGTTAGCTTTATTCATATTTAAATCTTCAGTCAATATATGATAAACGCATTCTTCCAAGATTTTCACAGCCCCTGCTATCTCTCTTATCTTAATTCGTTGGTTTGGTGAATTTTTCTGATACTATCGGTAGTAATTGCGGTTTTTTACTGTCTTGAAGGTTCATCGTTAAAAAAACTGCTACGACCACATTGAAATTCAGCTGCTCAAAATTTCACTGTGCAAATGATGATGAAGAGTCCTCGTAAACCGGGTTTCCTCTCAAATGACAGAATTTAATGACGTCTCGATATTAGATATCTTCCATTTTTACAGAAACATCGTCTGACCCAAGTGGCTGTTAAGCAACAAATGAGCGACCAACATGGCTGAAATTTACCAGAATAATTTTGACGAGTAACGTGGTCTTCATGTAGAGGTTTAAAACTTTCCATACTACCCTCGTATTTAAAATCAGTTTACTAATTTAATACAGTCACGACTTTTTAGATGCAATAGAAATAATTAAATTATTTGTTCGTATACATATTGCTAGTGTAGAATTTTTTGTTATCATAATTTGATTAATTTTTAAAGATTCATTCTTGAAAAAAATCTGGTTCTAATTAAAATGCATCTGCTTAAATAAAAAGTTTCTTTGAGAGTCGTCCTTTGTAGTAGCGTTACATAGTTTACTTTAATTTGAATAGCTTATTCCAAGATTTTAATGAACTCAATGTAAAAAGTTTTTATCTACCTCTTTTTCGTATAAATAGAACAAATCGAAAACGTGCACACTAAAAATGTAATGCAGGAAAAGTATATTATTTCTTTTTATACGAGTTGCCTTAAAAAGCGTAAAGGAACTTCATTAAATTAATTTGTGCATGCTAGCGTATATTACGTTTAGTGTAAATGATGAACGAACCGAGTCTAATTGCTTTATGATAGTAATTTGCGATAGTTGTAGTAAACGTGTTTACAAAATGAGACAAGAATATACCCCTCATACAAGAAACGTGCAAAAAAAATTATGAAGGAAGTACTATCCCTGCGAAATAATAACCTATCTCGCTGAGTTCTACGAATGAATTCCTGCTCCTACATCATATAGTAGGAGCAGGAATTCATTCGTAGAACTCAGCGAGATAGGTTATTATATTGCTTTCAATACTTTAATGTCTTTAATCTATCTGTTGTTTCAATTTTTATCCGACGTGAATTTGTTTCTATTTGTTTAGTCTCGTAGTTTGCACCTGGTTTCCTTTTCATCCCTTTTAATATTTCTTAACATTATTTAATTCCTATTCTAACCTATTCTCCCATTAACATTTTGCTTAATTAATATACATCTTTTTTCTAAATATTCTTCTCGAATCTTCTTTAATTTCACTTCTAGATCATATGCTATTTCATTTGTACATAATACAGAACTGTTTTGTACGTTTCATATTGTCCACTCTGCATATTTGCTTGTGAAATTTATTCTAGTTTAATGAAACCAGAGATCTATAAATAACAAACAAGAACTTATATCTTTCTAAATTTTTACCAGTAATTTTTGGTATTGGTTAAGTAGCATGATGTAAATTGTGTAAGGAAATTAGATGTACGATGAGTTGTCTGTAGTTGTCGATAATTGAAATACATGTTGGTGTTTGACGAATCACACATTCACATTCTAAGCAAATATATTTCATGAGACGTTTCGAATTAGATTACAATTGGCAGTTTTTAACTTAGCAGAAAATAGTCATGAGCAAAGTATTCCTGTTACTATTAGCATTAACAAATGAAATAATCCATACAATTCTATTAAATAATTAACTGATGTGACCTTTACTTGCTGAAAATCTACAATAAAATTAAATATAAAAATTCAATTCTAATAAAAGTGAGTGACTGTGTTTTGTGAAAAGCACTTTCACTAAATTTAAAAAATGGTAACAATTGTTTTACAAATATTGTGGTTTATTCAGATTAAAAGGTATATCTAACAAGAACGAAATATATTCTAGTAAACTAAACTAACTTAAGGTTAAAAAAATATACGGAATAAGTTTAAAAGTGGAAAATTATTTAAACCTACTTGATCGTTTAATAAATATTATATGTTTCTTTATTTCTATAGAGTCAAGTAGTGATAACTTTATGCCTTAATTTTCTGAATGTCAAACGATGAAATCTAAATTAAAAGAATAATTACAAAGGTGAAATGTACAGCATGGTTGGAATCGATTTTGTTATAATTGAAACTACTTTTGTGTTCTGATATTCTTGTTTCCATAGATCTTCCAGTTTGCCCGATATGTGGTACATCTCAGAGGAATCACCACAACAATATTTATAGAGACAACATAATAAATAAATTCCACAAATCGGGAGTATATAAACTTTCTTGTGGTAATTGCTATATAATAACGAGTCTTTCATTAAGCGCTTCCTATTTCTAAATTTAAATAAAACAAAGTGTGTGCGAGGTATTGTCGAAATTTTTTTTCGTTTGAAAGGCCTATCGATGCCGATGGTACATAAATCAGTCTGAATTTGACCGATCGCATGGGTTAGGTTGGCTTTTAGTGCCGCTGTGGTTTGTGGGTTATTCACATAGACTTGCGGCTTAAGAAAACTCCACAAAAAAAATCTAATAGGGTCAAATCGCATGATCTCGGCGGCCAGTTCACATCTCCACGTGAGATGATCATGCCCTCAAATCGCTCGTGCAGAATGTACAATGTGGCATGAGATGTGTGGAACATAGCGCCGTCCTGGTGAAACCATATGTCGTTGGTGTTCGTGTCATCCAATTCAGGCCAAAAGAAGTTGGTAATCATTCACCTATAGCGCTCGTCGTTGACGGTGATGGCCTGGCCAACGTCGTTCTTAAAGAAATACGAACCGATGACCTCGCCAGCTCAAATTTCACACCAAACCGTGACTTTTTCGGGATATATTGGACGCTTTTGGATCTCATGTGGATTATTATCGTCCAAAATTCGACGATTTTGTTTGTCGTCATACTCATTCATCTAGAAATTGGTCTCAACGTTGAAGACGATTTTTTGAAGAAAATTAGTGTTAGTTTCCAACTGCTCCAGAGCCCATTCAGTGAACTCACGTCGTTGCCTATGGTCGTTTACCTTCAGCTCCCGGGTCAGCTGAATTTTTTACGGGTGCAAGCCCAAGTCAGGACGAAAAATTCGCCAAGTTGTGGTCTGCGAAAGGCCGAATTCTTGTGAGAGACGCGAAATCGACTGCTTCGGATTCGCCTGCACACTCTCACGGATAGCGGCGATGTTTTCGACAGATCTTGCGTTTCGTCGTCGTATGGGTGTTGGTTTATTGTTTACTGAACCAGTGGAATCAAATTTATCCACCACACTGCGAATAGTTCTCTTGGTAGAATGATTATGGCGACTATAAAATGGGCGAAGCGCGCGGTAAGTTACCTGAACAGAACACTCTTTTTGAAAAACAATTTTATCATTTGCACGTTTTATTGAACGCTATATCCGTCCATGGTGATTTGGTAGAACAGACTGAATAGATTACAGCCAATTCGATAGATGTAACTCCAACAATATGACCGCTATTAATTGTCAAAGTTCGGAAGTTCCTATTGGAAGACCAGTTATATATCAGACAAACTAAAAGATCCCTGTAAACAAAAATATCAGAACAAAAGTAATTCTAACTATGCCGTATATTTAAATACTTATAATCATTCTTTTAATTCAGATTTACATTCAGAAAATAAAAGCTTAAAGTTAACATTACTTGAAACTACAGAAATAAACAAACAGAAAATGTAATAATTTATTAAATAATCAAGTACATTTGAATAATTCTCCACTTTAAATTCATTACCGTGTAATTTTATAACACCCTTAGATTAGAATGTTGACTAAAATATATTCCGTTTTTCTTAGATTTACCTCTTAGTCTAAAAAAGTCACAGTACAGTGTTGGTGAAACAATTGTTACCATTTAAAAAAAAATTATAAAAATCACAAAATTGAGTTTTTACATTTCACCATCTAGTAAAGCTTATAAATTATTGTTGTGTTAATTTTCACAACATATCAATATTTACTTAAATCATGTAATAAAATAATATAAAAACAATTTTTATAGGTAAATTTTCATTATATAATTTGTTAGTTCAACAGCTTTTCTAATGCAATTGACAATAACTTCAAAAAGTTAAAAAGGACAAAGACTCTGTCTACATTATGTATAGTATAAATGTAAAAGTTCCAAATACTAGAGAATATGAACGTGTTAATATCACAAGATATTATAACGTTTAAAACGAACATTAAGTCTGAATATATGTCTAAATTAGAACGCCCTTGAACCGGTTCTTATAACATGGTATACAATCAAACTGGAAATATTAAAGATGTTTTCATTTCTCGGTTTATTTAACGCCCTATACATTAAAAACTTCATGATTTTATGTGCGTTTGAAATTTACAAGTGCCGGTACTTAAACATTCAAGAATACACAAGCGCATATTCGTGTTATTCCATATACAAAAATAAATAACTAGTAGACGTGAATAAATGCAGGTGTCTATAAAAGGTAGTGTTTACCTACTCGATGTTAAATGCTTATAAATCACCATCTATTCAAAATAAACGTATAATGTGAATTAATATAAGTGATATTGTCTATGTCTATGTTTATAAATCTTGCTAATTGGAATTGGAGGGCGGATCAATAACTAGTGAATAGGGCAACACTAATAAAAAATTTTGTTTGTTTTTCAACTTGACAATCCTTAAATGTAGTATTCAGTTTGCATTCATTCCGTTCGTTTTTTAAGGCAAATTAATTTAAAATCTATTCTTTCCAAAGTACAGAACAATAAGTAAATTCTATGCGGCGTATAGAGAATAACTACAAAAGCAATTTCCTTTTGTTTTCTTTTATAGTATATGAATAAGTTGCATATAACCATGCGTCTTTATGATGCTAAACTAAAAAATTCTAATTTTAACCGCTTTCTATATCGTATGTATATGTAATGCAGTAATTCTTGAAAAAATGTCTATTCTTCCCGCGGGACCCAAACTTGCGATCTTTTGTCTCTCCGGTAGTTTACCATCACCATTAGACCACGGAGACAATGAATTCAAGTCTTTCTAGAGCGCTATCAATTGCATTATGGAAACAGTTTTTAAATGAAAACCTACGATAAGTTATTAATTTGTATAAATTATGCACTTTTACGATGTTAAACTGAACAAACTAATTTTATCCGCTTTTTGCATCGTATATATAATGCAGAAATTTTGGAAAAAACCAACAAACATACTTAAGTATTTTATTCAATTATATATTGACAATCTGGTACGTAGATTTCTGCGGTTGTGGTCCATACTATCTACTTCTGGGCTTCCGGGCTGGAACCGCGTCACTGGTATAATTGCCGACGTTTCAGTTTCAGTGCGACAGACAGTAGCAGTAGTTGAGCCCTGAAGAAGTCCCATACGAGTGGGTAGGAAATGTCGGCAGTTATACCAGTGACGGGGTTCCAGCCTGAAAGCCCAGAAGCAGATACTATATATTGACAATTTTGGTTCAATGCATTTTCTCATATTCTAATAGTAGTAGCATAATTTACCGTTCGTATAGCTTTTGATAATCGACTTTTTGTGTTCTCACGAGAAATACTTTCCATCTAAAGAGTTCTGTAAAGTACTCATGTTAAATCTGACGACTACGGTAAGTGCGGTAATACATCCATCCATTGCAATAGCTTCTGGCAAGTTTTCAAATTTGTGTGCGTTTCATGGTGAAACTACATTCTTTCTGTTAATCAATTCTGGCCACAACTTCATAGAATCACTCAGTTTATCCAATTGGTGGCAGTACGCTTACGAATTAATTTTGACATTGTCTGACAGTCAAAAAAAGAATACCCTTGAAATCTCACCACTTTCAAAATGCTTTGTGCCAACTTATCTTCTCTGATTGTATATATTTAACATTGTTGTATATAGTCCATTTTCCGTCCTCTGCTATGATTAGCTACAGAAATAATTTACTTCATGCTTTGGAGGCGATCGCAGACATCAAAGCACAGGAGAAAATCAATTTTTTTATGTGTGTGAAATCAAATCGTTTTAGATGATCGTGAACGGTCGAAGTTGACAAATTTAACCTCATAGCAATTTCTCATATCGCTATTCAACAGTTTGATTCAACCAGTACTTTTGTTTTGTCCTGATCAGCTCCATCTGATTTTCCAGAACCAAGTGCATATTAGGCATTTAAATTACCTTAAGGTTATTTTGTAAATCAGTTTTGGTTGTGTTAAAATTTCTGGTCCAGGTACTTCATAAAACTTTCTTCTTGCCTTGATTACAAAAATGAACCTTGTCAGTTTGCACTTGATAACCACAGTAAAAATATAGACAATCAGACATTTTCTTAATAAATAAATCTTGAAATTGAGCTGTCATAATATATAATGACAAAAGGTTTTAATATTAGCTGATTGAAAGTACAAGTAATAACTCTCGCAAGAAGAAACGAAATTAATTTCCGAACAATTCAATAGATAGCTTTATAACATTTTAGTCTAAGAGAAGTCATATTAGGCGTTACATTTTTTTGGACGTTTCTTATCGTTTATATTAAAATAACATATTTATTAGATGGTGCACCACTGCGAGCCTAGCTTAATATTTTATAGATTAAGTTTTGTTTGTTTCTTTAAAATAGAGGAAAATTTTAGATCGTGTTGGGAACATTCCAAAAAATGTCGGCAAAGTACCTTATTTTGGAATCTTTGGAGGATTTATAGGTTTGATATGCTTTCTTAGCTCCACAACAAAATTCCATAGGTTGAAAGAGGTTTGATTGTGGATTTGTAAAGCAAAGAATTTAGAACTGTTCAACAGTGTCCTCAGCGTAAGACAATTTCAATTTTGAATAATAAATGGAGAAGACCTGACCTGTAAATAAAGTTTTGGTTTTCTGTTCAACAGCTAATAAAGAGATCAAATTTAAGGGAATGTAAAGTAAAATAACTTTTGAGCCAAAACTTTGTATTGAATATTATATATTTGGATTACAGTAGGATTTTAGTACATAGCAATAAGTAGCTAATGTACCTATATTTTTACCTGTCAGTGTATGTACATATAAGTATATTATTCAGCAGTTTGGTAGTGAAAATTATGTTCTTATGAACACCGTGTCAAATTTTTTATTATGCAGTGCAACTTGATCAAGCTATATTAATTAATTCTGGTACGTAGACTTCCGCGGTCGTGGTCCATGCTATCTGCTTCTAGGCTTCCGGGCTGGAACCGCGTCACTTGTATATCTGCCGACGTTTCATACCCATTTATATGGAACATCTTCACGGCTTAACTACTGCACTGAAACTATATTAGTTGTTCTGTAGCATCAGGAAAGATACTTTAGTATATTTATAAAACGCAAAAATTGAAAATAACACAATTTTCATTTAAGATATTTACACAACTAGAGTTATACAACTACAGTTATATTCCAATTTGATATTTTTATAGTAAAACATGAAAAATATCAAACAAAGGAATTTATAAGACATTTGGATGACACATAGATCTTTAAATGGTGAATGCTTTCCATTGTATGAACTGAATATGGTGTCAAAATGTTTAGAAACAATATCATTACGTGACTTAATCTGTTTGACGGATCTACTGAGTAGGGAGAGAAAAACTGCTAGGAATGTTAGGATGATAATGGATCTATTAATAACGCATTGTAGGTTCAACAAGCTTTAAAATAGTGTTTGATAGAAGAAGAAAGAAAAAAATGCGATTATTCCTTGTCTCGAAAACTCTATTTTTGAATATGCTATTGTTTTGGATTCGATTGAGCGAATCGCACGGAGAATGTTAAAAAGACATGAGTGTTTATTTATTAATAGAAAATCATAATAGTTCAGGAAATAAATCATCAAAATAAGACTAATAGACAAGAACTTTGTATCGCTATTCATAACAATTAACAGAATATGAAAATAATCTTTTCATAATTGATGAGGCACATTTTGATCTAACTGCTGAAATAAATAAGTTACCATGTTGTAAATTTCTATATGACTTTATTTTTATGTTACGTATATGCGACATTCCACAAAATATTCTAGAATACGTTCCGGAATGGAGATTGTCAACAAGAGCTTAGTATAATTTTCCTCGGGTGACAATCACAATTAAAGATCAAATAAAAGCAGAGCTAAAAGATCAAAAAATTTGACTCACGGTACATGAATCAAAGGATGCAAGAAAGAATAGTATTTCAAATGTATTAGTGCGCACTTTAAAACACGGTGAGATTTCCTTGACTCTTCTTTTACATAGTAGAATACTACAGAAGACAAACACAGAAAGGATACTAGAAACTATAAAACATACTTTTGGAAGTTCAGTCAGCAATCGAACTTGTAATGTTAGTTACAGATGGAGGTTCGAATATGGTTAAAGCTGGAAAGTTACTAAAACAATCTTATCCTCAATTGCTTCAGTAATCTGTTTGCTTTATGCATGTCATCTTGTACATTGATGTTTTATAGAGTATTACCAGAAGTTTACTATGTGTTATAAGTGGAACACAAAGGAACGATAAATATCTTGTTTTATATTACACACCGATGCTCATTGAAATATTATACAACTGATTAATCCATATATTTCCAATTCCTAAACATTGACATAGGCCATTACATATTAACATTTATATTAGTTGTTATAGTATTGTAGAAAATTTACCTAATATAAAATTCTTCCATTATGTACCCTCCCCCTAAAAACCGAATCATTATTATGCAAAAATACGTAGATTATTTAATTCCGTCTACGTCTCACTAAGATTATAGACTTTTTTATAATACGATTATCTTGTTTTAAAATAGGGTCTAATTCTCGAAACATCATTTCTCATTCGATTTTGATTTCGATGTGTATATTGCTGCAAAGCTTTCGCGATCTTGTCATTTCTATCGTCTTACGTGTACTATACCAACTATATGTTCATAACTCATATGTCAAATACCACATATTTGCTCAGGTTTGTAAGGCATAAAAGGAAATGTTTGCTTACTCAATATTAAATGTTCCGATCATAAATCATTTATCCGGTATATAAAATTGCATAGCTTGGTGACACGACTCGGGGATTGTTATTGGCTTAATACGTTTATGTGAATCGGTACATCTGTCTAACGAAAGGTTGGGTGTATCCTACAACAATGAAAACACAAAATTGGTACAATTCTCGACCGGAGTATTCATACATCATGGTTGAAAGCATCCCCGGAATATTGATTCGGTCTCGAACATGAATAAGATTGTAGTACAATTGATGTCAACTGGGCGTGTAAATTGAGCCTGATTGTTATTTTAGTGAATTTATGTGTAAATGAAAGCGGTCAGACTGCCGGTCGCCGAATTTATGGTATTAAATCGGCTTCTATCCCGTCCCACCTCCTCAGATTTAAAATCTACACATTGAGAGACGTGTATTTTACACACCGAGCCTTAAATCTAAATTGTAGTCACGAAGCTGAATGGAATATGTTAAATTACAGACGACAACCATGAAATATCTGACCAGTCTTAGTCCAACCAAGTATCATTTATAATAATTTCTAGCACGTGACTCTTAGCCGTCGCTAGGCATTAAATTGAATACGAAAGGATTCTAAAAAGTGCTAGTATGGTGCCCGATAAATTATAAACTGATAGTGATATAATTAGTTTTATTAACATTAATAATAGATTTTTAAGTAGAGGTATTGTGTTCTATTCAATTTTGTCGACAGAAGGATTTAAATCTCGATGAGTCGATGCCTACCTGCTGTGTGGTATAAAAGTTTAGAAGTCCTGTTTATTAAATTTTTATTTTGCTATATCATTGTACACCGTTCCTGTATATTATTACTATTATTATGAATAAATACTTAAAAATTCTTATTTGCAATATGTGTGTCGGTTATAGTAGTGCCATGTGTTATTATGTCTATCTAGAATATAATGAAAGTAATGTAGTTAGGCGCTGTTGTTTGTTAAATTTGTTTTGATATTATCAACGTTCGTATTAGGTAAGCTAGTAATAATAATAGTAATAGTAGAGACACAAAATGAAGGGTATCCAGAATGTCTGACGAAACAACGAATACAGCTATCGGTCTGCCCGAAATATGCCGTAACTTTATACAAAGCGGAATTGCTTTCGCCTGCGTCACACATACGTAGGGAATGGAACAACGAAATTTTTCCACCGTATGATAGCGTCTTGCATATAGCATGTCTAGCAAATCTGTAAACCGCGAATTATAAAATTCTTTGGAGATATGACCATTAAATCACATTAAAAAAAGTGTTAATTTGTTTATGTTATGAAGGGCAAGGCATTTCGGCAGAACAAAATATGAGGTAGGGCAAAAAGCATCATCTGATTTTCGTTCGCTATAACTGTTACAGTGTATACTTACTTACTTTTTGACTGATTATGTTTATTCGAACTCATAAATTTTGTTTCAATTAATTTTGGAAAATTATGTCCGACAAATAGCCGCCGCCGGCGTTTAAACTAATTTGGGCTTTTTTGATTACATTTTGCATAACTGTGCGCAGCATTTGTGGTGTCAGTTGTCGATGTTGTTCTTTAACTCCTTCGAGGCACGGGGCTCATTCGCGCAGACTTACAATTTCAAATATCCCCAGAGGAAGAAGTCAGGGGCAGTCAAATCGGGAGATCTGTCTGACCAAGCCAAATCACTGAAACACGAGATTACGCGGGCTGGGAAGGCGGGTATAGTATGTGGCCCCAAATGCAGATGGTCAACTTTTAAGAAAAATTCAGTCAGCCTGGATCGCCGTTCGCTGTAATAGCGTTACCGTCGTTTTCTTCGAAAAAATAAGGTCCACACGGTAACTTTAAGAGAGTGCAATGGTGCTTCATGAATTATGCGTGGATTTTCAGTCCCCAAAAACCGTGAATTTTGCACGATTGGGATATATTTTCCGAAATTCATGTTGCGTTGTCGCCGCTGACGAATTATTGCGCACAAACATTGTCACAATTATCGCTCGGTCTTGAAACTATAAATTTCGCACGACATACAATGCCATTTGCAAAAATGGCAGCATTTTCCAATAAGGTGATACTTATTGCCCCGCCTGTTATTAGCCAGGAATAAGACGAGAGAATTGAAAATTATACAGACGCTATATTTGATTTAAAGCATTTCTATCGGAAATATCAAATAATTTTTAATCTACTAATAATGGAAGCGCTCAAAGTCATAAAACCAAACACCTTGTCAAAATAATACAATAGACATAATACCAGTAAAGCTACAGTATAATGTAATATTTTAGCCTCTTTCCACATTGAAAACACATAAAACCAGCTGTCTTAGGAACGGCTTAAGTCGGCATGTTAAGCTGAACGGCTTATATGTAGTGCCAATATTTGTAGAGGAAGCAAAAAGGTGGGTAAATGTTCTAGTTCATTTATGCAAGTCACATAGGAGCTGCCAACACAATTTCATCTCACTTTAAACTTTTGTATTTAATTTGTACACAGTTCAGCAACAAATGCTGTCAGTATTCAATATATTTGAAAAGTACAACAAATTAAGTTTTCAAATATGGAGATAGTGCAATGGTAGTGGTGATCTTTAAAAAGAAGAGGCATAGATTATTTTTCAGATTCGAACGACTACGGTTAGTAAATAATAACTTAAGTCAATATAGTTGAGTGGTTAGATATTTCAATAAAGTTTCATATGCTGGAATAGCACAACAGTAAGTGCGCTATATTTGTTAAATCACTTCTTTTCTCGAGGGTAGCGAATACAGGTACCCTTCGGTGTCGAGAAACAGTAAAATCAACATTGCTTCCACTCTTATGGTAAGAAATGTTTAGTAACAAAGCCATGGAGCACTTTACATACACTACATACATACTGTCACATGAATGACCGTGATAAATTGAAAGGACTTGGAACCCACTCGGGTATTTACCGCAAAAGTTGAGACTTATAGGATATTATGGCTTCCTGCGTCCATATATTATTGCACATAATATTTGCGTAGTGGTTCTTTTTGGTTTAGTCTCAATAATACTTAGTTTCAAACATTTTAAGTTTGTGTGGCGTTACTTACAAGATATATCTTCGAGAAAATCTCATAATCGATAGTCGGGAGAATTCGGACTGCTCATTGGAAGCTTTAGTAAAGTATAATTTTTAATATTTTCACAGTGTTACCTTTAATAGCGAGAGCCAAATCCCGTCGAAATATCTATTTTATAGCTCTTAAAAAAAAGGAATTTGTTGAAGGCTTCACCACAGTCTATAACATCATTATAATCTTGCAAACATGAATAGCACTTTCGTAAGAGGCATTTAACTAAACCACTACTGAAACCTAATTATAATCATACTGAACTGGTGTCATAATATTACGAAGTTCTAGAGAACTTCAAATATACATTTTATCATCTTGTTGGTGAAGTCTTTCTTTTGCAAAAAAGATTTTTTCGTCCGAGTATAAGACTTTGTGATAACCTTCTTTGCCATAACGATTTGCAACTTTACTATTCCAACATTTGCGGCTTTCAAAGACGGAATAAAAAGACGGGGTTTGCTTCTTTTGTAAGCCCTCATACACAAATCTGTCCTAGTAATGCAAGAGAATATTCCAGATGCAATATCCATTTCACGGAAAAAGATTGCTTGCTCAATGGATGCCGAGCAGTTCTTACAAGAACAGCTGCGACAGTGTTTGACGTACAAGCTGATAGAGTACAATCGACACGAGGGCGATCAATAAAATCAACAATGCCTTGAGTGATGGCGTAATTAAGAATTGTTCGCTAATATTAATGGGCGAAAGAAAAGCTAAAATCTTTCGCGCATTCTTTCCCACTTTGTAGAATGTAATTATAGGCATGTTATTATGACATTTAGAACACTACGTACTATAAGTAGTGTTCACTGAGTTGCTACTAAACTAGTACTAACATATTATATAAGTATTCCCTTACCTCTATGCTGTTCTAAGGTTTGTTCCTACATTAAAATTTGTGGTCTATGTGTGATTAAACACACATAGTTTTAATGCGCATATTTAATCAGAAAGCACGTTCCAACAAAATTGAAATTTAATTTGTGAGAACGACATATTAGTTATTACATATGTCGGTATATGGCAATGAAGAATTTAGCATATGCCAATGTTCAAAATTCAACATATGCTGACACGAATTAACCTAAAAACAAACATTCGACACCACATTTTTAAATTCTTACTATAAGCTGTTCCAAATTACACACCCTAAAAACAAAACTATTGTATACAATGGGTCAGCTGTAATTCTAGCAGATAAAAAGAAACAAATAAATTTAATAAAAATAGCCATATACCGTAAACAACCATCATCTCTTAAGTACAATTAAATAATCAAAAAATGTATACCCTTATGTATTGAATTCAAGGGAATTTGAAACCACATTCCTCCATTTATTATATTGTCATTAGGCATCACAAAAACACATTTATGAAAAACTTGAGAAAGGTCGACCTACAAACACATATCCACTTAGGCATCCAGAGAATAATGATGTTTCGTACATGCAACATAACAAGATCTTTCTTAAGCGTACAATAACCTGCAACTCACGATTTAACCGTTCATTTTTTACGTCAGACTACAGAAACGAAATAATAGCATAGTCATTTATTTGAAAATACAAATTTTAAGTTCTATAATCTTTAATAGTACTAATATAAAAAGATGAAAAGTATTTTAGATGAGATTACAAATATTTATTAACAAATATTAAATTATCACTTAATCTCGATTTCAATTATAGTACCTGAGAATGTCGCAAATTTGAAAGTTACTTTAGTGTTATTATTATTAAATATCCTAATAATAGAATATAATATAACAGTAATAATACAATACATGAAATGGGTATTGTTATACAGAGACAGAAGAGTTAGGTTGGGAGTTCCACAGGGATTGGTCTTTGATATTTCTTTATTTTTAATGTTTTCCAATGACTTGACAGCCGTTTTTACTTGCCTACATGTATTTATGTGGATGATACGGTAATACTTACCACTGCGGTTTTCGAAAAAGGTCTTATAAACAAAAATAGATTGGTATTCAATTGTAAGAAGACAATTTATGAAAAGGAAAAGTCCAATATTGTACAATAATAACACACTAATAACTATTATTATTTAGGGATAAAAATTGGCATTCCAGCAGCATGTGAATGACGTAGGAAATTAAATAAAAATTTTTTTGCTAATTTTTTATTAAAACGTGAAAGTTGTTGATCTTTTCAATAATTCCTTCAAAGAACAGCCGTGCGGAAAACTACTTCAATATTTTCTGGAGTTCATTAAATTTATAGACCTCCCGAGGGTCTTTTCTTGGAAACAAATCACATATTTTAATTCCATGGCACACGATTACGACGTTCGAAATTGTAATAATGCCGATATTCTCTGCCAGGCACACTATCAACTCTACTAGGATATAGATATATATATATATATATATATATATATATATATATATATATATATATACTAGTAGAGTTGATAGTGTGTCTGCCAAATCACATATTTTAATTCCATGACATACGATTACGACATCCGAAATTGTAGTAATGCCGATATTCTCTCGCAGACACACTATCAACTCTACTAGTATATATACATAAGGAGAGTTGAATGTGCCTGCTATCCATATACAGTTCTGTTTACGCATTTCAAAATTTTCAGTTTGCATGATCAACCTCGTACAAAATATGTAAGGTTAGTAAATAAGTTTAAATAAGGTTAGAAGATAAGTTTTAACAGACATAAAAGGAGCAAGGGTTGTGGTCGGATTAAATACTGAGATATTAAGTGTATTTGGTCTAATGTACGATATATTTTAAAATCAAACTTCTTTTGAGTTTTGTTAATCTGTTTAGGAAAGACGATCAAAATAATTCTTTCTTAGAAAGATGAACTATACTGAAGCATATTTTAGAAGCGTTATCTATTTTTTGTGAAAGATTTAATTTTTTTGGTATAGCTTCGAAAATAAGAAAAAAAAGTGTTAAAATATAGACAGAAGCCACTAATTTTTAAAAATTTACTTAATATCAACGTGTAGTACTATTATTTTGCATTGTGAAATTAATTTGCGTCAGCTAATGTATTAGCTACTTCGTCAAAACTAGAAGCCAATATTAAATAGAATTTTATGCAATTATGTTTTCCTAAAATATATACACGATTAACAAATGCCTACTTACACAGTGCTAGATATTTTCATCCACACAGATTAGAAACCTTGCAATAAATAGTCAGACGTTTCCTCAGAGCACATTGTGTTAAACATAGAAGTTGGATGCTATAGTTCTACTAGTCGTTTGTTTGTATTTGTGTTTCATTATTAATTATAACTTATTTCTGTTAATTTTTGCAATACCTATGACATATCAAGAAAGAACAATTATTGTCGACTTAAGTAACTTGCAAGTGCCCTTGAAAAAAATACACTAAGTTTAAGTAATTTGATAACTTGTTGAATTAATAATAATTTAAAAGCTGACTTACTGTGTCTACATCTAACTACAATTCTAATACGAGGGTAGCCGTTTATATTTCGGGAATAGCAAACAAAAAAAGAATGTTATCGAAAATAGCTTCATTTCTTTTCAAAATATTCTCCCTGAAAATCAATGCATTCGTTTAAACCAATCCGAAAACCATTGCTGCCACTGTGAAGGCGATATCTTCAAAATATGCGTTTTGAATGCCTCAACTGAACTAGAAAACCTTTGTCCACGAAGTTTATTCTTCACGTATGGAAACAAAAAGAAATCACAGGGTGCTAGATCAGTGCTGTATGGCGAATGGCTCATCAATTCAATGTTTTGCCCGGTCAAATATTCAATTGTTTGAACCGAACTGTGAGAGCTCTCATTATTATTGTGGAGAATGATCTGTTGTTTTCGGTTTGTTTTTCTTACTTCTTCAAAAACTTTTGACAAACAAATAGCTGCGTACCATTCGGAATTGAGCATTATACAACTTTCTAAAGACACGGTTGCAACAGGAGACTATTTGTTCTTTGTTTTGACGTGCTTCGAGCGCGGACAACTTTTCTTGGTTTTGGCTTATCTTGGAATATCCACACAGTCGACTACTGATTAGTATCGGGCTCGTACGTATAGATCCAAGATTCATCAGCTGTCACGACTTTATAAATGTTCTTTGAAGCACCTCCATTGTATTTTTTGTGAATTTCTTGACACCAATCGACGCGAGTCCTTTTTGGAACGATTGTGAAATTATGCAGTACCCAACGTGAACATAGTTCCTTAACGGCTAAATGTTCATGCAGGATCTTATGCACGCTGGTGTTACTAATACCTAGAGATGCCTCGATCCCACGCTATGTCACGTGACGGTCTTCAGACACTGCATTATTGTTTTCCGACAAAACAACATTTGTGGGACGACCTTCACGAATTTCATCGTCCAAAGAACGCCAAGTTTGAATTCACTATACCAAGGATGTACTCTAGTTTTCGATGGTGCTTCATCACCATAGAAAGAATTCAGCTCGTCGATGCCTTCTTGTTGAGATAATCCATGACGAAAGTTATGAAAAATAATTGCACGAAAACGTTCGCGAGTTAATTCTATTTTTTCGCTGACATAAAATTTTCAAGTTACTGTCAACTATAGAAATAGCGACCGGATAATAAAACTGTCATGATAAATGTATTGTCAAAAATGACGAACTTCACGATGCAATCATCAGATCGGAGGCAACCAACACTAACTGTTTTGCCAGTCCCCTAAATATAAACGGCTATCCTCGTACAACCTTTTAATAATACCAAACTCTAATCTATCGACTTTTAGTAGCAAATCATTTGTAACAAAATAAATAAATATACATATAATGAATAATAAATTATTATTAAATAAATAATATAATAAATTATCTGCACGAAATATGTATATAACATGTTATTTTTGAAAGCGCATACGCTATAGTTTAGTTTGTATCGACTTTATCCATTCACCATACGTAAATATTTAAATGTTGCAGATTTATTCTTGGCATTAATAAAAACAAACTCAGGTACTTACTCTGTCGGCAAACCAATGTGTTGATAAATACCAGACTTCCTTTGCTAACATGTCATGAAGTGTACCTCGACTTAAAGAAATATAACTTGCGTACGCCTACTGCAGTTTAAATGACGTTTAATACGGCGTACAAGCTCAGAGATAAATGTTACTTAAAATTTCGAACGTGAAGACATAAAACACCTGCACACGCTACGTTGTGTGGTCTATTTAAAAAGGTATAAATTTTTATCGCACATAGCATTGTCCGTTGGAAAGTCGTACAAAAAGTCAAATAAAATATGTCGAGAGAACGTTACTCTAAAATTCCAGGAGTAGTTACCATATCAGTCTCGCTGCAAATTTCGATATTGAATACTTCTACCAAAGTCGAATGCACACTTGCTATAAATTTATTGATAAAAGCAAATAACCTTTGGCACTATAAATTGAAAAACATGTATGTATGTGTTCATTGAAGTCGTAAATATAACTTTTAAATTAAATATAGTATATTGATATAAACAGCGTATAAGATATAAATAACATACATTCCTCAGAAATGTATTATTAAAAATACTCTAAAGAAACTTTACTTTTACACAGCTTAAATAATTCAATTGCGTTATCGTTTATTATTTACGGACAGGTCTTTAGACGCGTGTTGATAAAACTGCGGCGTGTCGAAACAATGTAATTATATTTTGTTTAACTTGTCTTTTATTATAATTACTGTTTTGTTTTGTTTTGCATTAATTCTATTATGATATGAGATATATTCAGTTGCATTTAGCTCTTGACTAAATTACCAATTTTCTTTTATTTTAATATATCTTACGAGTAAATACCAGGAAGTTTAGAAACCTGAACTGGAAATGCGCATATGTCGTTTTAATAATTATTATTACTAACCAATTGCTGATGTGGGGTAATAGGTGTCAAAATTATAAAAGTGCAATTTAATGTTGCATTACTTTAATTTTTAAATAATTTTGACTATAACTAACATAAATTCATTAAATTCACTTTCATCACCATTTTCACCAAGCATTCTAGACTGGCACTAACTTTAAAAAATCAATAGGTATATCTTCGAAGCATTTACTTAAAATATTAGATCTCGGAATTAAAACTAAATATTCTATAGGAAATAGTGATAAAGCAACATGTGCGAACTTGTTATTTAATACAATATTTAATAATGTGTCCATCCTCATTCCTGTTAATTACTGCTTGTAACCTTAACTGCACACTATCAATAAGTGTTTCGCACAATTTTACTGAGAGTTCATTGCACACGTTCTCTGCTTTTCCCACAGTATTTCATTATTTTGTGAAGTAAAGTTACCATACCCATTTTCAAAATATTGTTCAAACATTTTCATTGGGACAAAAGTCCGGACTGTTTGATGGCCAGAGCAACACTTCAATAATATTCGAACGTATCTATTCTTTTATATCCTTAGTTTGTGCACCGGATAATTATCTTGTGGAAATGAATAACTATCTCCATGCATTAAATTAACCGAGGGTAACGTTTATGTGAGAGAATACCTGTATACTGGTAACAATTTTATCAACTTTTAATTTTCTACAGAGCTCCTGCTTCAGGGCGTGACATCCTTCCGCAAACACTTGTTGAAAATCTTACAACTCTTGACTTCTTTCCGGAATATTATTTTTGTGAAACGGGTATGCTAACGATGATCAATAGCTACACCATTAAATCCTATCGATTGTATTGTCGTATGTTGTATTGCAACTTGTTAGGCAAGCTGTAAATGGATTTTGTCAAACATGAATGAAGTTAACGTCAATTCGTGTAGTATTTCTACTTTACCTAGTACTATCTTACCTTTCTAATATGTGCCACATGGTCCAGACGAGTGACTACCTCGCTCATGCGATTTAACGCCGTTATTGTTTTTTATTGGGTTACGTGAAGTCGTTGGTTTATGCCTGCATGCCAACAACGTTAGAGGAGCTCAGGAATAATACTGAATGCAAAATTTCCAACGTTTCGGCCTATATGTGTGGAAGAGTGTTGGAAAATTGTCTCCAAAAATGAATCGCTACAAACGTGCCTACTTGCATTTATTATGTGCTTTACTTAAATACAATTCTCACTGAAAAACCCGGTACCTGCCTATAAGAACAAGATTTGAAAAATTTACAAGTATCAGTTTCTTCCTTGTGAAAGAGGCGTGTACTCGTTTGTTTATCAACAGATGCAGACAGACCTACGATCTATTCATATGTATTTGTTTAAAGTTGTTTCGCAATATAAATTTGATCCATCTGTTATACTTTTTTAGATATTTAGATTTATGATAATTCTTGCTAGTATATTGTATGATATATATATATATATATATATATATATATATATATATATATATATATATATATACAGTATTGTGCAAATTAATGGAATCATGTTAAAAAGGAATCATTCTATTATTAATAACACCCTATCAACTACATATGTTTCATCGAATTCACGAATCTTCAGGTTGATTTGTGTTATTAATGAACGATTCCTTCAGAGTGCTTATCATATCTTTTCGATACAGAAAATAATGAATAATATCATATCTCCCTCTCTCGACCAATACATAAATGTATTGACCGACAAAGCAAGAACGCTTCTATCTCACAGATCGGAGACCATGCCTCCAGTGTGTAATAGACAGAAACTTACATCTAGGCTTTATGCCAATTAAAGAATGTTAAAAAGGAATCATTCTATTATTAATAACACCCTATCAACTACATATGTTTCATCGAATTATTAATAATAGAATGATTCCTTTTTAACATTCTTTAATTGGCATAAAGCCTAGATGTAAGTTTCTGTCTATTACACACTGGAGGCATGGTCTCCGATCTGTGAGATAGAAGCGTTCTTGCTTTGTCGGTCAATACATTTATGTTTTGGTCGAGAGAGGGAGATATGATATTATTCATTATTTTCTGTATCGAAAAGATATGATAAGCACTCTGAAGGAATCGTTCATTAATAACACAAATCAACCTGAAGATTCGTGAATTCGATGAAACATATGTAGTTGATAGGGTGTTATTAATAATAGAATGATTCCTTTTTAACATTCTTTAATTGGCATAAAGCCTAGATGTAAGTTTCTGTCTATTACACACTGGAGGCATGGTCTCCGATCTGTGAGATAGAAGCGTTCTTGCTTTGTCGGTCAATACATTTATGTATTGGTCGAGAGAGGGAGATATGATATTATTCTTTAATGGAATCATGACTATTTTTTTAGTTTTCTGCATGTGGCAACATTGTTAGGTCAGTTTTGACAGTAGTTTCATGTAAAAAATCATACCTATATCACTGGGAACACATTACATAGTTATTCAGTGCGTTTTAGAGAATTTGTTCACATATACTCTTTCAAAGTTCAAAATTTGATTTATATTGTGCTATTACTGGTTGTTCGCGATATGGACATCACGCCCAGAAAACGTGAGAAGATTGTGACATCAAGTGAGCACACTTCAATGACACAGAGTGGTATTGCTCAGGAATGTGGTGTTAGTCAAGGAGCAGTAAGCAAGATCCTAAAGCAAAAAAAAAGAATAACGCGGGAAAATGTGGGAGAAAGAGGAAGATGACGCCCCGGGATGTCACTTTTTTTGGTCAGAAATAGTAAGCTGAACCCAAGAAAAAGTAGTTTTGAACTACAAAAAGACTTAGCCTAGCCGACGCTGGAGTGAAAGTGCATGACTCGACAGTTCGTAGGAGACTTTTAGAGTCTGGAAGAAAAGCCATTCGACCACAGAAGAAGCAACTCCTCAATCAACGAATGATGAAGCAGATGCTTATTTGGGCCAAGAAATACGCCGGATGGAATGAGGAAGACTGGAGAAAGGTGTTGTTCTCAGACGAGTCCCATTTTTTGGTGCAGGGGTATCGATCAGAAATCGTGAGAAAAAGTAGACATGAAAAACTCACTGCAGCTTATATGGATCAAACTGTCAAACATCCTGTAAAGAAGATGTTTTGGCGATGTTTTTCGTACATGGGGACTGGATCGCTGGTGCCTATAGAAGGGATGATGAACAGCCAGAAATATAAAGAGCTACTGGATAAGTATTTGGGAAAAGGTCTAAAGAAATGTGAGCCAAACGGAGGTGCAATTTTCCAACAGGACTGAGCTCCATGCCACAAATCGAAGGTTATGGTCAAATATTTCAAGTAAAAAGGAATAACTCCCCTCGACTGGCCTAGCAATTCTCCAGACTTAAACTCAATTGAAAATCTGTGGGCCATTTGTAAGGCTAGGTTACATAAAATGGACTGTACAACGAAGACAAAATTGATAGAAGCAGTAATTCAGGTGTGGTTTCGGGACGAGAAAATAAAGGACAACTGTCAAAATTAATAGATTCCATGCCGAAAAGAGTTCAGGCTGTCATCGCAGCCAAAGGAGGGCATATCTCTTATTAAATTACTAGTAATTTATAATTTTATACCATCTCATCGTGATTATATGACAAATAAACGTTTTTTTTAGTTATATTGTGTTTGATTCCATTAATTTGCACAATACTGTATATATATATATATATATATATATATATATATATATATATATATATACGGTCTGTCGATGAGAAAACCGAACTTTTTTAAAATAAAAACAAAAGCTTACTATTTTGGTAACAAATTAACATGTAGAATGAGTTTTTAAGTTAATCTTTAGAGATGTCCTTTAAGATCGCTGTCGATGCCTTTTTAATGGTTTCGATGTCGGCATAACGGTGTCCTTTCAATGGCAAATGCAGTTTAGAGAGTAGATAGAAACCACGAGGGGCAAACTCGCTGAATACGGTGCATGGTTGATGGTTAAAATGCCATTTGTAGTTATAAAATCAGCGATAAGAGTCGAGCGATGAGATGGTGCAATATCATATAACAAATGCCAGCTACCATTTTCACAACATTAAGGGCGCACATGACGAATACGCGCCAAAATACGCTTCATAGCATTAAGATAATATACAGCATTGACTGTTTGACTAGTTAGTATAAACTCTTATTGCTCTATGCCTTTCGAATCATAAAAACAAATCAATATTGTCTTCACCTTTGACTTCTACAAACGGCTTTTTTTGTATTTCTTCGCTTGGATGCTTCCAATCAGAGCTTTAACGCTTGGTCATAAACATTACGTCTCATTGCCAGTTACAGTAGAACACCTGAAGCTTTTGTCCACTTTTGAGTCTTTAATCAAGTCTGTACAATGTTGAATTCAGTTAGGTTGTGTGATACAAACCTTGCACAAATCTTTCTCAGTTTCAAATACTGTATCAAAATGCGATGAATTGAACCTTTGGAAATATCTAATTCAATTTCCACGTAAAGAAATGAAGATTTCTGCTCATTTCTGATAAATTCAGGTACAAGTTCGATGTTACTTTCCGTAACCACAGATTTTTCCGCACAAGGATGTTCGTCGTCATTGATGTCCGTACGACGATCTTTATATCGCTTATACCACTAATTCACACCCGTACGAGATAAACACGCATCACCTTGTTCAAAATCCATCTTTTGACAAATGCCAAATACACACTGTTACTCCGTGCGCAATTTCTCTACTTCTAATAATACAAATGTCATGATATTTTGACATAACTTTGGCGAAAGATCTACCTTACCGACGCATATTTTTTTAAATAGATGGCGTCGGGTTCGTTTTTCTCTGCGACATATTATATATATATATAAATATATATTTATGTAAGAGTGCTATTCGCCGATAATTACAGGAGTTTGCAGTAACACATTTTTTGTTAATGCTTAATTAAATCCTCGTTCCACACCTCTGACATATTTTCAGTTTCCCGGCTATTTCTATAATTTTACATTAACCTTGGAGCACTACCAGGGATTTACGCCCAGCCTTTCTTGAAACTTTTGTTATTTATCGACCGATGGCAGCACAAATTGTGATTCCTGCTAATATTTTATATTCACACGGCAGTTTATTTGATACAGTCGTTGCAGTAACACTTATTTTCGTTAGACGTAAATTCTTTGTTTGGGGTAATATTAATTTATATTGCTATCTAATCAGGTAGGATTATGTTTATTTATTATTATATTTATTATATTAAGTTTCATATAATTAAGGTATTTTTAGCGTTCAGCATGAAATACTGATTTACAAGCAGATGACAAATCAGATCTTTCAAAAAAATATAATTATAGATGACTTGACTTTACAAATGATTTTGAAGAAATACTAATGACGGACAAGATTTTAATTTGCCTCTATCCCCCTCTATAACAAAAATTAGAAGCAAAATATCAAAGTGATAGCGCTGTAGTCCAAGCATAGTTTGGTAGAATGTGGAAATGTAGAACAAGAAATACAAATGCAAAATTAATAAATATAAATACGTTGTGGTATTTACATAACTTCGTTTAAGTATATTTTTATTTTCCCAAATATGTTATTAAATTCTAAAAAGTATTTTAATTATACAAAGAATATAAATGTATTATATTGACGAAATGCATTTTTATTATTCGTTTTCTTTATATTATGGGTTTCCTCATATTTACATTGTGTTATATTTTAAAAGAGTGCAGGAATTGTTCATTTAATCCTTGAAGTATAATTTATAGTTAATTTTGTGTATTATATCTATTATGTATATTATCTTAGAAGTATACCTGTATTTTCTCTTAATCTATAATTAAATTCTCAGAAAGGGTTTAATTATACAAAGGATAAAAATGCATTGTATTGTGGGGATATATTTATAGTAGTTTTCTTGACCTTATAAGTTTTCTTCTAATTTTATATTATCTGTTTAATTTCAAAAAAGTGTTTATTTTATATAATCCTGTATTTATATTTTAGTGTAGTTCCTTTACGTAGGATTATTGTTGTCTCAGTTTTCAACATATATTTTTAAGAAATGCACCAGGTATGTGGAAAAGGATAATCCCTTTGCCTAAACACAGGGTAACAAAATTTATGTTTATATAAATAGACGTGGAATTCTAATCAGGACACGTGACCTCAAGAGCCCAAAGAACACTTGAGCTTAAGATCTCAGGGAACACTTGAGCCTAAGAGCTCAGAGACTATACATGAGCCTAAGAGCTCAAAGAGAATAGTTGGGCCTAAGAAAAAAAGAGGCAGCCGGTTAGATCTGAATGGCAGGTCATTCTGTCCAGAATGTGTGTTGTCTCATAGTAGGTGCATCGGTTATTCTTCTGCAAAGAAGAATTAGTGCGGATATTGTGTAAACACCTATATATTAAACTCTACAAACAGAGATCGACATTCAGCGTGTAATATTATTCAAGGACGAATAATTAGTCAGTGCAAGAATCAACTCATTGAGTAAAAGAATGTTCAAGGCGGAGACCACCTGCATTCAACAAGATAAGTGCTTATGTGTGTTCATGTAAATAGAGAGACAATATAAGGTAAAAAATTGTATGCTTAATTGTAATGTTAATTTTATTGTGTTTTCTTAATTACTATTTATAAGAGAGATCTTCCTAAGGTGATTCTGATTATTATTGAACGCGTAAATATTTTAGAATATTGAGACTTTTTTCGCTATTCAAGTTGAAGAGGTGTTTATATA
Source organism: Dermolepida albohirtum (assembly GCA_031893035.1). Classification (NCBI taxonomy): domain Eukaryota; kingdom Metazoa; phylum Arthropoda; class Insecta; order Coleoptera; family Scarabaeidae; genus Dermolepida; species Dermolepida albohirtum. The sequence continues at coordinate 323,687 of JAVIWB010002798.1, read as the reverse complement.
TGTGCATCATTTTTGTAATCTGAGTCGCGCTGAAAATTGTTATTTGTATAGAGAGTAGGAACTTTATATTACTTGGAAGATCACATGTTTATCTCAGTTTGCTAGCAGGTGCATTCTGTTGAATTAATGGGTGATTCCTTATTATGTACTTTGTTCAATAGCGATTTTTTTACAGATGAAACATAAGTCGTGTCAAACTTTTGCGCTATTTTATTCAAGTATTGTGTGACATTTTATTATGGAAAGATTCAGCCCAGTACAACGTCTACAAATTATTCAGTAGTATTACGAAAATCAGCGTTCCACGAGAAATGTGTTTCGTGCGCTTAGAGCAATATATGTTCTTAGGAATCGGCCCACCGAACGTATAATTTGCTATCCCATCGAAAAATTTGCAACGCAATTTTCATTATTGGATAACATGACCAAATAGATTACCACAAGCACATAATGAAGAAAATATGGCGATGGTAGCTGAGAGTGTACGTAATGACTGTGAAAAATCGACTCGATGTAGATCTCAACAGCTTGGCTTGTCGTATGCCACAACTTGACGTATTATACGTAAGGAATTTGGTTTAAAAGCATAAAAAATTCAACTCGTCTATGAGCTGAAAGTGGCCGACTTTTCGAATCGTCAGCGTTAAAGTCCTTGGGCTCTTGAAAAGCTTGAAGAAAGTCCATAGTTTTCGATTGAAATTTTGTTCAGCGACGAGGTCCGTTTCTGGCTTAATAACCAAGCTTTGAAGAAAATAATTTTTAAAAACTAACGGCATGATTCTTTTGAATAAAAATAAAGAATGTACGATAAAATTGAAGCTCTTACTTTCTTTATTTTCAAAAGGAGTATCTCCAAACAAATCACTCTCCAGGTCCTTGTAATTTTTATATACAAAGTGTACTAGGAAAGTTTTGCAATACGACGCAAGAATGAATCGTAGGAAGCTGCTTGTTGCTGCATGTTAAGACATACTATGACTATGCACGTATGATACGTGCCCAATAGCCGCCGCGCCATGTCGATGGGCTCAGCTATTCATTAGCAGTGAGAGTGTAAAGTGCTTGCGATGGCATCGTGGTCATGAAATGAGATAAGGGCAGTTTTGCGTTATAATTACGTGCGTGGTTTAAACATAGACTAGTGCCTCGAAGAAATTACTCTTGCACTAGGTGATGTTTGTCCACATCGCACAACGATATTCAGGTGGTATAGAGAATTCGAAAGAGGAAATTTAACTGTGGAGGATGCTGAGAGGCCGGGAAGGTCACGAACGTCAGTTACGGACGAAAACGTTACTACTGTGAGGAAAATGCTTGGCGAGAACAGACGAGTTACCCACCAACAGATAGAGGGTACTTCAGGCTTAAATGCACCAGCAATTCTTTCGATTCTGCATGATCATTTGCAAGTGAAGAAACCTTGTTCTCTCTGGGTGCTGCATCGACTGACTGAAGCGGAGATGACACGACGTCCGACTTGGTGCCGGGAGATGCTAAAAAAGCTTATTAATGGACAATCTCGGTATGTGAACAACATCGTGACAGGTGACGCGACTTGGCTGTATTATTACGATGTGCCGACCAAAGCTTACGACAAAGTTTGGGTCTTTGATGATGAGGACACAGCCGTAGTTGTCTTCTATCTGTAAAGAAGAAAATGAGCTGCATTTTTCAAATCGAATGGAATTGTGCAACGCCTCGTTTTTGACACACAGACGACAGTCACAGCTAAGTGATATACTGAACAGTGCCTACCTAAAGTCGTTGGGTCTATGAAGAACCTGCGGCCAAAGTCAAGAATAGACACCTGGTTCCTCCATCACGATAATGCTCCAGCTCACCGCGCCAAAGACTGTACCGAATATTTGACCACAGCAGGATTGAAACTTTTCGGACACCGTCCTTACAGCCCAAATCTTGCTCCCTGCGACTTTGCACTGTTCCTGCATGTGAAAATGAAGCTAAGAGGGAGGCGGTTTTCCAGTGATGAGGACCTTCTGCGGGCTTGGGGCAACGAGTTTGCTTTACTCCCTAGTGAAACTTGTCAGAACTGATTTAAAGATTGGTTTCGGAGGATGGAGAGGTGTATGGAGTGTAGAGGGAATTACTTTGAAAAAATTAAATAAACAAAGCTTTATTGCAAAACTTTCCCAGTACCCTTTGTAGTTTCCAATATTAATTATGCATTAAGGTGACTAATCAAATATAAAGATATTTAAATACTGAATCAAAATTGGGTAACAAGTAGCTCAAAAGTAGAAACAGTGAAACAGTTCCTATATTAGAAATGAAAAAGAATTCTATGTTTGCTTTCAGCGATTTTATTAGCAACCTTTCCGATTGTCTTCAAAAATCAAAGCAAAAGAAGATTGTTCTTCTGTTGTTTACGGTGAACTCCAGATATCGTTAATTTTTATAATACGACTAAAGAATGCCGATTGTTGCAAGAGAAACAACACGCTGGCTATTGAGGATGCTTTCCAACATTGTAGATTTAGTTGCAATTAATTCAAAATATCTTTTGTAAGGATTTTAGTGCTAGAGAAAAATGAACATATCCAACAAAAGAATTTATTATAAAAGGTCTCTGTAGATCTGATAATTATGCTTGTGAGAAAACGCCTACAAATACCTACTTTGTCCGCAACACTCCGAACTTCTATTGAGAGAATACTAAATTTAAAGTCGTAATCTAATAAACAGCAGGTGTTTGTTCAGTCCCTGAAAAGAGATCGTCAATGAAGAAAAGGCGTAAAACATTCATATGTTTAAAGCATCAAAACAAAGTTTGCCCTAAATGCTTAAAGTGAATCAAAATTGGTAAGTTTGTCATATGGTATGTTTTTAGTATACAATCAAAATTAAAAGTTAATTTTCTATGACTTTTTATTGAGGTACACCTGTACGTTAAAGAAGTAAAATAAAATACTTTTTGATAGATAGTGTTTCAGGGTTAAACACGTAAAACAAGTGTGAAGGAAAACCATGCGTTTCGTAAATATGACAAAAACATACTATTCTGTAAGCTATACTACAAGCAAACTTTAAATAATAATATCTTTATTGGTGAAAATGAATAGCACACATACATGAAACTGACACTGTACATAGTACATAAATTAATTTTATTACATTTGTTATTGACTGTGTAAAGAGAATGAAATAATTAAAGCTATAAAAGTAAACTGAACGGTTGTACGCTGTCACACATGTACGCACACATTAATCTAATGTTCGAATTTGCCTCGCTAATGAGGGTGGACTGTCAAAAGTCACAGTAGGTAACTTGTATTTTCCTTCCTTTAACAGCTGCAGGGTGGATGCACGTGGCAAATAATGCTCAGTATTGAGGATCGGATCTACATATGAATATGTGGTTTATCGTTTCTCATATGTACAGCAGCTGCCTCGCATTGGTTATGGTCCAACCCATTTCGGTCAATTAGACAACCTACTTTTACATTCCATGAATTTCAATAAAAATATGAACGATTGTGTGAACATATTTATGTATGATAATCTGCTTTTTCAAATCTGATATGGTGAATTAGTAAACGATTTTAAACATTATTCTTGCTTAAGAAAAGCGTGATTCCAATTACGTTCTTAATCTGATTAAGTTTTCATATGGCACATATAAAATGCATTATGAAAGTATATGCACAAATTACGTGATTATAGATGTAGGCGCTGTAATGTGATGAATCATTTTAAATTAAAAATTGTTTGTGTTAACATGAAAATAAAATTATATTAGCCATATTACACATAAATGTGCAATAGTATTATCACAATTTATATTTCTAAATATTGAGTTGGCGTATTTGATTCTTTTGAAATATGCGATTCAATGTTTGACGCGACTGTATTCATTAAAACTCTGCTTATCTGTATTTACATCATGATTTAAAAAATCTTGAATATGTACGAGCCTACTAAGGCGCAGCAATGTATGTAACCAAACTTTTTTCAGAATACACTACCCTACTGATTTCATTTCATATAACTTGAAAAGTAATGATAAAGGTATAAGAAGGAAGCCTAGCTAGTGGGAAGTGGTTTAGATGGAATTTCCTTTAAGTTCCGGATAACGGGAAATAGAGAGCGCCACTAATCAAATGTCAGTACTCAAAATTAACCTACATTTTTAGCCTACATAAATCCAAAGTTTCAGTGGTATACGTGTAGCATTCTACACATATAAGTTTAATGGATAATAGAAAGCATTACCAGTAGATACGTGGGACGTCTTTCAAGTTTTTCATAGTAGGATATAGAGAGCACCACTAATCAAATGCCAGTACTAAAAATTAACCCCCATTTTTAGTTAACTTAAATCCACAGTTTTAGTGCGGTACGTGTAGTGCCGTAATTACAACAAACTGTCAAAGGAAACAAGTTAGTTGAAAAATGGAATTAAACCGAGAATATTTTCGCGGAATAACTTTTATAATTTTCTAAGGCAATTATCTCAACAAGAATATCTCGCCGAGTTAGTTTCTCTTTTCGGCAATGAAGCGCCACATCAGTCAAAAATTTCTTGTTGGTATGGAGAATTCAAACGTGGATGGATTAGTCTTTGCGACGATCCAGGAGCGGATTCACCAAAAACGGCAGTCACTCAGGAAAACGTTAATGCCTGCGCAAGATCATCAACGCCATCATTGACATGTGACATATCGCCAGATAGAACCATGTTGGGGATTTCCAACACTTCGTTTCAAAAAATTTTGCAAAAGAATCGTGTGTAAAAAATTAGTATCCCGTTGGATACCGCACCTGTTACCAAAGAACTTAAAATAGCTGGAGTGAGCTGTCAAAAAACTCTAGAGAGCCTCAATGCCGGAAACTTTAAAAACGTGTACATTATTGTCGGTGGTGATAAATCTTGGATTAATTCATACGAGCCAGAAAATAAATGCGAGTCGTCTGTTTGGGTATTCCAAGCGGTAGAAAAGCCGACAAGAGTCGTCCTCAAAATGTCTCGAAAAAGACGAGACATTCTTCTCGAAAGCAGGTCATGTAGCAACAACTCCTTTACAATATCAAAGGACTGTTACTGCCGATTGGAATACAATCATTTGTTGGCCGCAAGTCATTTCTGAGCTTCGAAAAACCAGCCCCAAACGACAAATCATCCTACACCAAAATAAGGCAAGTTTCCATACAGTACAATTGAATTTTTAACGTAACAGAACCTCGAATTGTTGGACCATCCTCGGTACAGTTCGAACCTAAGTCCCAACGATTTCGTTACCTTTCCGAAAATCAAGATCGGACTTCGTGGTCAAAGGTTCCAGTCATCAGAAGGAGCAGTCGATTCCTTCAAAAACAAAATTTTGACTGTACTAACAAACGAGTAGAACAAGTGCTTCCATAGTTGGTTAATTAATCTTCGTGGGGAATACTTCGAATGAAGTTTTTAAAAGCTGTCTACTATTTTATTCCAGTTTTATATGCAAAACTTAAAATACAGTCCACGTACACAGAAAGTCGTCTTTACATTCCATATATCATATTCCAGAATACTGTCGTTTGGATATATGTACAATGCGCATATGTGCATGCACGTGTACATGCGTGTGCAGGTATATATCAAAAATTTAATAACTTCTGAGTCACTTAAATAAAAGTCTCCCGTAGAAATGTATTGCCATTGTTATATGTGCTAATGGCTGAGAATCGATTGAAATGCTAGCGTGACATAAACAGAAGAGACTCATAAAAGCAAAGCATTTCCCTCTTAATTAAAATAACGAATAGAATTTGACAGATTTTCGATAAACAAAAACATAAAACACATACAAACATGCAGAAAGATTTTTTCGAATTTCCAGTAACCCGAAAGATGGTATGTTAGTAGAGGACCAAGGCGAAGTCTGTAGTGCAAAAGCGTCCGATGAGTTACACAAAAGATACGACGAGCATAGGAGGAAAACAGTCAATTCACACAGGCCGCGGTCATAACTTGGTACACTCTGATTCGTTAAATACCAACTTCACCGTACCAGGAATGTCTCGAAAACAAATATGACAAGAATCGCAAGACACTTGCACCAATTCTACGTAAGTTACGGAGAAAAGTAGAACTACCTTCAAAAGGTAATAGTGAGACTCCTTAAAGCTCCAGAAAAGCCAGATTCACTTAACAATGCGGTTAAATATCATAAAAGCAAAACCAGCTATATGATTTTCTATTCCTGACAGTTAGTAATAGCTCACTCGCATTAGCACGCTAAATATAACTTGTACAAAATCTATAAACTTTTTGAACTGATTCTTTAAAATAAATTAAATTGGACTAGATATTGTATTAATAACTTTTAAAAAACATTTGACTAAAACTCATCTACTTAGGCATTTGTTCAGGGAAGTTCTTATTAATTGACACTAAATATACATTTGTATCGTGTGCTAGCAAATGGAACATGTTCATTCGCTCTGTTTTCTTACAATGTATTTGCAACATGCTTATTTAGCTTTGATTTAATTTGGCTAAACTAAGTTTTGTTTGTTCTGACAAGTAGCTCGAAAATTGTACTCCCTTGTACTGTGTATCTTGTCTCTTACAAGTTGCCGGTTAATCATAATTTGTTAATTAGTTACTGCTGTATTTTCTTTTCTAATGAGCATCCCTGTTGATGGCTATTAATGGCTGTAAACGCTGCTTAGGAACAGATGAGACAAACATTATTTATGCTCTCCTTTTATATCTTTTCTCTATTATATTGTTCTTCAAATTATTTAGTCAGCCTAACGGTTTCCTGTGTTGAAGCGTTTGTTCCATTACTTTCTTTTTTTCCTCTGTCGACATAATATTTTATAATTTATTTATGCTACTGTCTTACGTTTTCACATTTATTTATTGACCAAAATATTTTAAATCAGTTTAAATTACTTTTATACATTCATTTTCGCGTTGGTTTAAGTGGCCCTGAAATCGTACGCTAATTTCAAAGACAACGTATCTTGGTCATATATAAAATGATCTTTCGATTAGAAATACCTATAATGTTACTAATTCAGTTTTTCTTAATTTATAAAGTTATTTAGTGAAAGAAATAATCACAAATGAAACATTATTTATAATGTAACCCATATGTGGCAATCACCGGCCCACTCTAAGATTTGATCCAGCCCGCGACACATTCGTCGTATTATTTCATGTCTAATATCTATCGATAAAAATTATGAACACTACTTTAAAATGCACTACTTTTAAAGGCGGCCCGCGAACGTATTTGCACATTAAAGTTTGGCCCACAACATGTCAAAGGCTGCCCATACTTGATGTAACCGGACCAGATTCTTGTCTGCATCGCAGTAAATAATAGGTAACAGGTTATACGTATTAAAGGGAACTTTGAACATTTCAGTGTACTATTGAGCAGATAACTGTTTAAATAGATGAAAAGACTAATGAATATCTGAATCGCATACATTGGTAGCGTAAATACTTGTTATTTAGCCAGCGGTAAGATATAAATAGCCCTATTTAGTGAGATGTTAGACGTCAGTAAATTTTAACGGCACTACACAAAAAATTGTGAAACATTTACTCCTCTATGACACAACGTCAATCTCAGTGAATTTGACTTAAATGTGCAGCACCTGGTATGTGTATATTTGAGGCTACTCAATTAATGGCAATGAAGAATTTTCTAATTTGCCTGTTTCCTCAAGTATTCCTCTGCAACTGTGTCTCTTCAAATTTTTTCTGACTTATTTTAATTTTTTCGGAATAGATTCTAAAATTAATCTTTTTATATGTTGTTCCATTTTGTAAAGATACAGGCGAAGAATTAATCAAACTATTGATTAAATCATTTCCAGTTATATATATATATTACATATACAGTGTATTGAAAAAGTAATGTCTTGACCTGAACATGGTTAAGTATCATTTCATACTATTTTTCAAATAAGTAAACTCTTGACATTAGTTCTGTTTAAATATTTGGAAGTGGGAAGCTGCATACATATCCACCTTAGAAAATAGTATTGTTACCTAGCCGTGATTATGGGAAATTGCTTTTTCAGTAACTGTACATTACACAGAAATTAAATCCAGACTTAGGTATGATGTTATTCTTTCTATTCCTTCACCTATAGTCGAAATATCTTTTCTAGCCCGGGACTAACTTATTCGGATTATTTTCGGAAAGAAAGTCAACGAATTCATGCAGATATTTATTTTAATCACTGAAAATCTTTGCCATACTTGTTTATATTTGAATACCTATGTTATATTTAACAAAATAAAGCTTTTCCTTGTGACTATGAAGTAAAGCTGTATATTAGGAAGGAGTCACAGTTTTTAATCATGTACCAGAAAATATTACAAATTTTACCCCACTTGTTGGGAACAAAAATCGAATTAAAGCATATTTACAAAAAACTTTCTATTTTTTATATGAATATTTCAAAACACTGTTTGGTATACGATCACCAAAGCAATTACATTTACTTTTCTATTGTTCTTCGAATTATTTCGTGATACATTATTGTTTCTTTTGCAATTTTATTACTCTGACTTATACAATGTTGTGTATATTGTACAATAATATAAATAAATTATTGTTATTACTATTACTACTATGACACGGGTTTAGTTAACTATAATTTTGCGTTGTGAATCTTTTTTTAAAATTAGAGTTCATTCTACTTACTTACAATTAGTTGTTCCTTATAAATATTTCTTAACAATATTTTTTTATAGTTTCACTCTTTGCTTAGGTAATAATTGAATAAGTATCAGATAAATTTATAAAAGTTGCATGTGTTGGCAGTTGAAATTCCCTAATGAATTTATGTGAGTTTAATTATAATATACGGTTGATAGTAATAATTCCTACACTTTGCACGACTGAAATTTGATAATGGAATCTAATATATTGCTTCCCTTCCTCTCTTAGTAAATTCGGCTCCAAAAATAGAATTATTACAGCGCGTCTAACTTCTTGTAGTATATAATTATCCCTATCATTCAATTCCAATATAACGACAAGAACATTGCACCTATAAATAAAGGGTATATATTATATAATACAACTGTTATTTTAAACTCATTTTGAAGTATTAGTAGCGCAAAAAGATCTCATTGATTGGAATACTCTTTGTATGTAAAACCAGTTGTTATATGACGGTTTGCTTAAAATTATTGTAAACGTAGCATATGGCACATACATAGTTGGAAATTTGGTAATATTTCCATCGATTATATATATATATATATATATATATATATATATATATATATATATATACAAAATTTCGCCAATGTACCCTACAACAATGGCAATCTGTAGTGTTTACATTTAATAATTGATTGGTTTATTCAATTGCGCTGTTAAAATCATTCAGGGGTTTTAATACAAACATACAATATAATGTGTATTATGAAATAAATAAAATCATTTTCTAATATTTGTTTTAGTAAAATAAACTTTCCACAAACCAGCAATATGCTAGGAGTACTTATGGTCTTCCTTCGAGTCGAATAATATATATTGTAGTAAAAGATTACACATCTGGTAGTGGATATCCATAGAGATGCGGAAGGAGAAGTAGAAGAGGTACAAAGAAAGATATTTCCAGTTGATGAGGCGTACTTTGTACTTTCGGACGTACTTCAATTTAAAAATATACTCCTTCAAATTAAAATAAGGATATTCGGAAGCTCTGTTATGCAATTACTGATTTGGAAGTTGTTGTTTACTTTTTTGTACGTTTCGGTCTTTCTTGCTTCCTAATTATCACACCTTTTTTTGCAACGTTCGCTTACTTTTTAATGACTATATTTATGAATGTATATACATATATATATATATATATATATACATATATTTATATTGTATATATATATATACGGTATGCACCGACCGTCAGTATACTATTTGCTATATAACAATATCTCTCACCAAAGGACATTCTTAACAATGGACACGGATAGTAATATACATACATCCACTACAGTAAATTTAAATGAAACTTTATTTCTTTACAATGGATATTAGTACTTTATTGCAATTCCTATAATTTTAAGCATAATTATTTTAATACATATAATAAGTGCTGTAATGATTGCCTATAGAGGAATTAAGCCAGGTACATAATAAATTTATTGCAATTTCTATACTTTCTGAAGCATTTATTTTAAATGCTGTATTGATAGTCTTTCGGTTTAATATACTTATGTAATTACATTCATATAAATGTATAATAATTATTACCGCTTTAACGTTCTTAACAATGGACATGAAACAACATATAATTAAGGCAGGTAGTAAGTACTTAGTGTTCGTACAAATAATATGGCTACGAAAAAGAGAAAATTTCTCAGTTTAGAAGAAAAAGTTGATATTCAGTGTGCAGGAAAGAATAAACTTAGTGTGAGACTGTTTGTGGAAAGATTCTGTATAGGTAAAAGTTAAGTGGACGATATTTTGAAAAACAATTTCTTTTTTATGGACCATTACTTCTTGGAAAACTGTAAGCGCTGAAACTATCAACAGATGTCCTTTCAAAGCTGGATTGGCTGAGTGGAATGCCGAAGCTATTTGCGAGGATATAGACTTCAGTGCTGAAGACGATGTGCCACTCTCAGAACTTTGTAAACACTGTCCTGATATTATCGTATATACAAATTGATGATAATTTGCATACCGAGTATCCCTATATTAGCGTACAAGAGTGTGTGCGTGAATTTCAAAACAGTACCAATGTACGTGATAGCGACAGTGAGGATGATGATATTATTTCAGAAACTAAAAACAATAATGTGGCTTATGAAGAGCTAAAGGATATTTAAGACTTCTTTTACTTGTCTGGCGGTATTACTCAAGGAGAAAAAGTCGCTGAGATCTAGAAACACAAATTGTAAAAAGAAGAACTGAAAATTTAAAAAAAATTAAAATTTCAGATTTTTTTAAATAAGTTAATTTTAAGTATGTTGTAAGAATAAATTAATTAAAAATTATTTGTACTCTTTTTTTATCCCAACGGACTGACATCTCTGAACAATGGACAGTTTTATAGAGACTGCTACTGTCCATTATGCAGCGAACCTACCATATATATATAATAGAATATGTTATAATAATATATATAATATTCCAACATATTGCTGGTTAGTGGCACTGCAGTTTTCTGTATTTGGGTGCTTCTTCATATTGAACGTTTCTTTATTAACTTCTGGTGTTGATTTACATCTCTTTATATCGACTTTATCAAATTTTAACATACATACGTCCTGTTTTCAAAACTATGATGTGTTAAAGCTGGGTATTGTTAGTTCTGATGTATTTATAACTATAAATTCCTATGTATAATTATTGTTTCATTTGTCCTATACGTACATGTAAGTATATATACATATATATTCTTTCGCAGTTGTTAAATTTTGTAATTACTATGTTTTGTTTACAATTTGAATTTTTTCTTTTGTATTGAAAATTGTTTATGTATTGAAGACGCATAGTAACTATCTACTAACATTAAGTTGTTTATCACAATTATTTTATATTTTAATGGTGTGTTTGTGTTAATGTTTAAATATACTACACTGTGTTGATTTGAAGTACCAGCCGATTATAATTTTTTGATTTCTTTAACGAGCAATATACTTAGGAAGTTTACAATATTGTTGTTGTTTTCATTTTCTACTTTTAATTGTAATTTCGGATGAAATCAATTAAAGGCATTTAGTATTCTTGTTACTAGCTTTCAAGAATTGTTACGATACCGTCATCCATATATCTTCCGTAAAACAGGATTGGTATCTTAATTTTTTTCTTTTCTTTTAAAATGTTACTAAGTTTTCCATGACAAAATAGCTACTGTTGCGGAAAATATTGCTGTGTGAAAAATTCTTTTATAAATTTTGCTGCTAAATTTGAAAGACATGATATACAGGGATTGTTAATGTATTTTTAGGTTCTTCTTTCATTTATATATTCTACTCATAATTTTTGAGAATGTCCATGTGTAATGAGTTCTAGAGTTCTTACTTACTTACTATATCTTGTGTATAATAGTTTTAAAGACTAAGATATCGATGACCAGTGTCAATTAATTAAGAAAGGATCAGCAACAAAATAAGTCTATACAGTGGAACATGTACATGTGCACGTGGTTCCTCTGTATTGGTGTGAAAATATGTTACATGATTCTAAGTATTTGAAAATGTAGTTAGTGCAGGCTGCGACAAGTTTTAAAGAAACACTGCTTTTATTTATTATATTTTAATAAATATTTAAGAAATAAGTAAAATTAAAACGCTCAAAGAAGTAAAGCAAGAAATAGACTAAACAGTCAAAAAAATAAATGAAATGGAGTTATAGAAATAAAATTACTATTGCTGTTATTATGTACTAGCGTTATAAGTCCGATTTATGTACAACTATGAAAGATTAGAGGATATTTCAGATGAACTTATTGACAACTACATTCATGAACATTAACTTAAGAAATTGTTGAACTAAATTGATGCATACATACATAGTAAAAATATTACTTGTACGCTTCGAATTTGAATATATGAGATACTCATACGTGAATGAAAAAAATGACGGATCGTCTCTTAATTTATAGCTTTTATTAGCGACAACTAGTTACAGGAAATGAAAATGAATGCCCAAAGCAAATGAACTCCGCAATATTTAAATGAACCTCTAATCTCACTTCAAACACCATTCCTTAAAAAAAATTATTTATATGAGATTACTAAACTATAAATTACTTTCTCTCAATTAAATCATCAATTCGTACACATCTTAGCATTAATCGAATTTATTAAACCAGATAATTTAAAAAAAAATCAAAGCTTTGATAATCGAAAATGAATTTTATCCCACAGCAGTATCACATACGAAGATGGGTGAAAAAGTAAAGAAAAGGACTTTGCGGCTTGAAATTGCATTTATTTCTCAACATAATCACCTGGCACTTGGATACATTTGGACCAGATATGATCCGAAGCCTCTATGCCTTGACAGAATACAGAATTCTCAAGTTCTTTAAAATAAGCATCGGCTACAACTTTAGTATCACTATTTGTTGAAAATTTCGGACCAGCAAGGTACAAATCCAAGACTTGTGTGGGACCGTCTATTGTCATGGAAAATTCTTTTCTTGACTAAACTAGAACGCTTTTAATTTTCTTCTTGCTTTAATTTGCCTAAAAGACTCGAGTGAAATACAACTGTGATAGTTTGGCCTTTTGGAAGGTAAGAAGACCTTTTGAATCCCAAAAAATGAAAGTAATTACTTTTCATTTTGGGCGTATAATGATGGGCCCAAGTCCCATCTGTGGTGTTAAATCGGCGCATGAAATCTACCTCATGTTTCGAAAACCGCTACACCCATTCACGAGAAATTTGTAGTCCTAAAAATTTTTGGTCAGCACTGAGCAGTCATGATACTTACCTTGTAGATAACTTTTCTATATTCAATGCTTTATTAAAAAATGTGTTGCATGTCCTTCAGAGAGGTATATTGCCCCCATTATGCCGGAAATTGTCAGGCGACTGTTCTATAATATTGTAGCAATAACAATTTGAATAATTTCCAATATAGTTGCAGATTTTGGACGGTGACTATGTGGTGTAACTTTAGCAGTTGTACAATCACATTTGAGCTCACGAATCCGTTTATAAACAGTAGAAAATTGAGGAGCCGAAATTATCAGAATATTTTTCATCTCGCTGTAAATATTTTTTACCAATAAGCGTCGTCAATAAGTCCAAAACGCTCTTAGCTAAACAGTCATCACAACGAAAATAAGGTAGAGATCCATAATTTGACGGTTAACGTTGTTAGGGAGGTTTGTGTCTAAAAACAACAGTCCGAAACATATGCCATCTATTCGTAATTCCAAGGATGTACCAGCCTCTCCTTGTACGTCAATGCTGACTTCGTATTTTCATTACTGTTCACATTTTATAAAACATTAGGAAGAAAAATCCTAGATTCTTAGTAGCTATAAAAATTACTTAAAATTTTGTGGGAGGGTCCGCCGTTATCTATTTCACGGCTACTATATTTTGTCATCTAGGTGAAAAATAAAAGAAAAACATTTTATATGTACGTCGTGGATGCTATACCAGTTTGAAAGACAGTGTGATATCAACATATCGTTCTTATTTTCCTTGAAATAATGCAGAACATTTTCACGAATAAGACCATTTTTAACACCTGCATTTGCATAATGAAAATAGCAACATTCGCCCAAAGCTTCCCTTAGGTGCTGATACGTTAAAAAACGCAGATGCATGGCATGATAAATGACGAAGCTCGATAGATGACGTTATTCTACCCAACACTTCCGAATTCTTCCAGGAAGTCCTTGATTTACTAAACAATTCGATTATACTCGGTGTTCATATCCAACATCTTTATATCTGTGTTGCCCTAGGAATGTGTAATCTAAAATTTTGTACGGTAGTTATATTTGTGACATACTAATATGATTTCTGTTTCAACAACGGTGAGTAACACTTCAGCTGTGTGATATTAACTACATTTCACTAAGTTTTATCGTTGTATTCCTCGCGAACTTAACGACTCTACGCAAAACATCATATTCGCGAAGAATGCTTTTTCAACGGTATGACGAATAATCAAATCTTGCTATATATAAAAACCATGTAATTCGTCTTTATGTTTATGTTGTATTCCTTCACCAGAAATAAAAGATCCGTCCAGAGTTGTTTTGTGACTATTCCTCGTATGTGTATTATTGTCTAGTAGTGTTTTATATTCTAGTACGAATTTTTGTTACTTTCAAAGAATACTCGCAGTTAAATCGAATATTTTATTTCTGCGTTCTCAAATTACCATTAATTTATTGCAAAACTTAAAGCATTTACTAAATTCTTTTTAATAGATAAGTGAAATTTCGGTTCTACTAAGTACGAAAAATGTCTTCATCCATCGGACATTTTTGTTTGATGTCAATAATAACTAATCGTGTTGGAACAACTTTCTTTGATCAGTTCTTCATAAAAGTTTGTAATATTAAATTGCAAAATCGGGGACAGACGCTAAGTAGCTCTGAAGATTTTACCGTCTTAGTTTAAAAGACAGGCAACCATCCCTCCAACGTAAGCTTCTTAATTAGAATTCCATTTCGGTATCCTTCAGGAATCTTAATTATTTTTTACAGGGTTTCTCGAATATTTGTTTCTTTCCAGCCCAGAAAGAAGATTGATATCGGCACGCATAATTATGCTAATGTTATAGCAACAGATGACATTAATGATTCTTGTTCGTACATTCCGTTAGGGACATTACTTGATATAGAATGGTTTCGGACGTCGAAAAAGAGAGAGATACGATCGCCTGTCGCATATTTTATAAAATCACATCATAAATAACCTTATGTTATCGTTTATTACTTTTATATTACAATGGTTCGGGATTGTTCGGATTTCTTAGTTGTGTTTTAAATAATTTATCGACAAGACCAGTCGTTTAGTTTGTCAATATGTGTTTTGTTTCTTCGTTGTCTTACAATTTATTACATTTCTTTATTCTATTAGGTAATTAATTCTAGGACTAGCGCTTGTTACATATGAACAACATACTCTTGCTCTTGCGTTTAATAAGGTCAACTGACTGTTATTCAAATGGTTTTGTGTTTAAATTCCTATTTGAACTGACTGTTTTTATCTTAGAAAACTTAAGTGTCTTAGAAAGCGTATCTTATTTAACTGAAATAAATTTACCTGTAAATAATATAAATTTTTTGCATTTACCGAATTTTCAAGAAATAAAATTAATTAAACACAAATAATTTCTCTGCATAACAAAGTTACTTTTGCCATTTGTCATAAAAGCTCAGATTTTAAAAATGTTATTTTAATGCAAAAGAAATTGAGTTGACAGTCTGTGTTTAATGCATTTTTAGATTACTGCGGGAGTATCCGCACTGTGCAAAATATAATATTTTACTTAGGCATGGTACGTAGACTTGCATAAACAGTACATAACCTTGGAACATAATATTTTCCATTGTAACGAAGAGTATTCTCGACAAACAACTTCTCTCATTTGAACAAAATCTTGACATAAATTTTGTCAAGCAATAGCTCGTCATTGATTGTTGAATGTCTTAAAAAGCAAAACGTCTGCGTTTCATCACAAAATGCAGTTTGGGGAATAAACAAATAATCAATCAATTTGAATGAATACGAAGGATGCGATAGTAAACAAAAATATTTTTGGGCTATAAACTAAGTGCTGCAAGTGATAAACGCTGAAAAAGAGCACTATGCAAAGGGTACTAGGAAAGTTATGCATATACAGCTTTGTTTATTGAATTTTTTCAAAGCAATTTCCTCTACACTCAATACACCCCTCCATCCTCCGAAGCCAATCTTTAAACCAGTTCTGCCAAGTTTCACTAGGGAGAGTAAAGCACACTCGTTGTCCAAGCTCGCAGAAGGTCCTCATCACTGGAAAACTGCCTCCCTTTTAGCTTCATTTTCACATGTGGGTACAGTGCAAAGCCACAGGGAGCAAGATCTAGACTGTAGGGAGTGTGCCGGAGAAGTTTTAATCCTGTCGTGGTCAAATATTCGGTGCAGGCTTTCGCGCAGTGAATTGGAGCATTGTTGTGATGGAGGAACCATTCTTGACTTTGGCCGAAGGTTCTTCATAATTCCAATGACTTTAGGCAGGCACTATTCAGTACACCACTTAGCTGTGACTTTCTTCTGTGTGTTCAAAACGACGCGTTCCACAATTCCACTCGATTTGAAAATATATAGCCTATCATTTTCTCCTTTATAGGTCGGGATTTTCTGACAACTACGGGTGTGTCCTCATCATCAAAGACCCAAACTTTGTTTCGAGCTTTGGTCGGCACATCGTAATAGTACAGCCAAGTCTCGTCATCTGTCACGATGTTGTTCACATATCGAGATTGTCCTTTATTAAACTTTTTTAGCATCTCCCGGCACCAAGTCACACGTCGTGCCATCTGCTCTTCAGTCAGTCGATGCGGCACTCAGAGAGAACAAAGTTTCTTCACGTGCAAATGACCATGAAGAATCGAACGAATTGCTGGTGCATTTAGGCCTGAAGTACCCTCTATCTGTTGGTGTGTGAATCGTCTGTCCTTGCCAAGTATTTTCTTCACTGTGGTAACGTTTTCTCCGTAACTAACGTTCGTGGCCTTTCCGGTCTCTCAGCATCCTTCACAGTTAAATTTCCCCTTCGGAATTCTCTATACCACCTGGATATTGTTGTGCGATGTGGACAAACATCACCTAGTGCAAGAGATATTTCTTTGAAGCACTGGTCTGTGTTTAAACCAGGCGTGAAATTATAACGCAAACCTGCCCTTATCTCATTTCGTGACCACGATGCCATCGCAAGCACTTTACACTCCCACTGCTAATGAATAACTGAGCCCATAGGCATGGCACGGCGGCTACTATGCACGTATGAACATGTCTCAACATGCAGCGACTGCAGCTTCCTACGATTTATTGTTGCGTCATATTGTAAAGCTTTCCTAGTACCCTTTCTAGCACAATAACCGCAATTGCTTTACTAAACACTTCAATAGATCATTATCTACTCAGTAATGTATCCACTGGAATGCTTTCTTGTTTGATGTCGAACCTATGTTGAATTTAGCTTCCAAAGACCAAATTTTTGCACCCAAAATACAGTGAATTATTACCTCTAGTATTCAAAGTTAAATTTGTGTACGGTTTTGTATTTTCGCGAAATCACATACTTTTTAAGCATTTTCTTAGGCTATTGTTTTATACGATCGGTCTGAATTTTATGCTCATCTACATTCATTATATCTTCTAGGAATGTCTATTTGTGATAAGCATTTATCTACGTTAGTTATTATAGGATTTTGAGACGTTTCCATAACATTTTTAGCACTTTTAGCACATAGCCTAATGTTGATTAACTTAACTATTTCTGCATTAGACTTCGAGCGAAACATTATGAGTGTTCTAATTAAGTAAACAAAACAAGACTGGCCTGTAACTAAGTCGCAAATTGATTAAATTTCTCTAACATATATTTTAGTAAGGCAGCTTAGCATTATTAAAGAAACAAGATGATTAAATGATAGTCATCTTGTCTCTTTGATAGTGATCAGCTATATTACTGAAACATATAGCTGTGTAATTTTTAATTTTAAATTATATAACTTATATGACTGTGGGTAACACAGCAGTGTCCAATGTACATGAAGTGTAGTTAAGTTTGAAAACACACGTTGAAACACACTATACATCTAGATATATATAACTCACGTTGTTAATATAACAAATATAAGATTACAAAATGTAAAATAATAAAAATTACAATGTACAATTAATAGTTGACTACAGACTTCGATTAATTTTTCGTTGATAATACAAAAATTATAATTGCTACATAGATACTAAAACAAAAATAAAATGACATCAAAAAATATTGTAAATGTTTAAATTTTGATTACAAAATAATATATTTTAAAAAGATTTATTAATATAAGGCTAAGAATTATTTTAATTGATTTAAAAAAATATATCAAATCAAATGTTTCCACAATTCACCCTCAGAAAAGACACGAGCGCACGGGTGTCGCTCGGCCATGAATGGGGAAAGCCGAATATGGAAACTAAATTGCTGGTCTCGTGCGAAATTAGAGAGACGATTGCTTCGCTTAAAATTATACAGATGTGTTTTAAAAATATAGTTAACAAGAAAGTCCTCGACGCGTCTATTGACTGGTATAATGTATAAAAGGAATTCGAGACAGTGTATCCTTGCGAAAGGTTCCAGTGAGATTTGAATACATTCTCATTCATTTTACTTTGATTTGTTAAAGTTAATATATTTGATATTTTGTTTGATTATTTCACTTGAAGTAAATATTTTGAACTTGATGATATTTGAACTTAATCAGCAAATGATGGAGCAGTAGAAGAGTAGTAATGTTTATTTTATCCTGGGATGCGAGATGGTTAATGCACTTCAACTTTGTTTAATTTTTTTTTTTATAAAAGCGAGAAATTAAAGTTGAAGTTTTGGTTTATATTTTTCTTTATAAAATAAAATTAATATTTATCTGCTGTACATGAAACTGGGATGCTTCTTATGTGGTATAAGATGCCCTTTCTTATGATTAATAGTTTTGTGTATTTTAAATTATTTTAATTCAATTAAAACAATAGAGGAGAATAAACTCTGAGTTTGAAATTATAATGCGAATCTTGTACAATATTTTAATTTGTTGGAATTAAATTTTCCTTAAATATTTTCGAGTTTAAGCAATTATTTTGATGTAGGTATAATCACAATTGGTCTATATGTAATACAGTGATTGTTTTGTTTTTATTTTGCTTTTTAATATTAGATATTTTTTGAATATATAGATAGTATTGAATTAAACATATCTATTTTTATTTTATTGTATGTTTTCACTTTAATAAATTGTAGTTTGTTGCTTAAATTGTGTTCCATTTTCCATTAGGTGGTTCCATTTTTCCTTCTATGCTTTATAATATGGTACATTGAATTTAGGTCTCTTTACAAATTTAGGTTAAATATTTTTATTTGTATTACACGCATTACTTGGGTACACATAGTGACAATTAACGTTAACATCTTTATTTGTTAGTAGATATTGCTAGTGTTCTCTAATTATATGATATTAATCGAAATCGTTTAATACAGTAAAACCCGTCTACTGGAAACCCTCTTAATAGAATATATCGGTTAAAGTAATTAAAATCTCAAGAAAAAAACCATTTCCCTTTAAGTATTAACAAAATTATTCGGTTATTAGAATATCTTTTGATAGAATATATTGGGTAAAGGAATGGCTTTTCTAAGAACATTAATGCGATTCTGTCTTCATAAAAGAATAAATTTCTATACCTGCTAAACTGAAGGTGGATGTTAACCAAAAGTTACCATGAATGTTTACTTTACTTTTAGAAAGCTATTATGTACATACTTACAGATAATCTTCCGATAACTACGTAGTGCAATAAAATCTTGTACCTAAGTGATTTTAAACAATATTGAGATAATGGTTAATTCTGTGCGAATTACATACATACAATAAAAATTTTCTCGGGGGTTTTAAAAGCAGGAAATTTCTATATTTCTGGTCAGTTTGTTATTTGACATTGCAATCGAAAGTGAGTGAAAGTGAGTGAAAAATGGCTTCTTCGACAAATACGACGAATAAGATTTGGTTTGCCTCAAGCACAAGTGACTAAATTGTTAAAAAAAAAGATAGTATTTTAAGTGATTGGCGTGATAATTTTAAATCTACTCAAAAACGAAGACGCAACGGGAAGAATGCTGACGTAGAAAATGCTTTAAATCATTAGTTTATAAAAAAAAAGCGCGTAAAATTCCACTTAGCGGACCCATTTTGAAGGAAAAAGCCGAACAGATTGCACAAAATCTGGGTAGTGTAAATTTTTAAGCAACAAATGGGTGGTTTACCAGATGGAAAAGTCGTTCCCAAATTACAGATTATTTTGTTAAGGATGTGTAGAGTTTGAAATAAAAAAAAATAGTATCAATTAAAAAATAAGTATTACGCTGAAATGTGTTTTATTGCTTTTGTATGTATTCTTAAATACATTTTATGAAAATCGCAACATAAATTTTCAGTATCATACTGAAGTCAATTTTATAGTTATAAAATCGCAGATATAAAGAATACGAAGTATGTATGTATATACATACTTAACTTACTAGTAATAAGAAAAAATAAGTTAAAAACGGATAATGGAATAATCCGCATATAGGAATAATTTTGCCGGACAATATGAGTATTCCAATAAGCGGGTTTCACTGTATGTGTTTAACACTTCTTTCTACATACATACATAGTTGCCAAGCTGCTAGGCGCTTAATTATGTGCTGTCTAAAAGTTAAATATAGAATTTCAATATAGTAGTTTTAGTCAACTCATACAATTTTTTTGATAATATTGTCATTTGAACATGCAAACAAAAATAATAATTTATAAAACGCCCAGTCTTATTAATCAATAACAATTTCCATCTGTTTATGTCAACAATTAAGTCGGTCATTAACACCATTCTTTTAGAAAATCTGAAGTTCCGGAGCTGATAAAAATTTCGACGCCCCACTAATTAATTTCTTGCTCTTTTTGACAGTGATGGAGATAAATCTGATTTATGAGTGATATATAAATTTATAGCTAAAATTCCTAAGATTCAAAAACGTTAGACACACTGTGGATTTATTGAAGCCTGAATTATTTCTGAAGCTCGCTGTTCATCGTAAATTAGGATGTTGATTGCTGAGTAAGCCTGCAGAAACGAGTGCGCACTCACTGGTGGCAGTGATATATTTCGAAAGCGGTCAGATAAACCTGAAGTCGAGATTCATATGCGTATGGTTGGGTATGAATGCCGAATTAGATATATGATGTCGAATCGACGGCGTTCTTTGTTATATTCGAAGAGTGTTAATAGATTTCTTAATCGATGTTCGACATTAGAATACACTGCCGCTATAATTAAATGTATTGTTTGCAATATCAACATTTTACCATACAGTATTTTTGTGTGTAAAGGACATGTTCACAGCAAACAACATCGGTTAAATTCCCAACGTGATATACCATATTATAAATTTCTATATGGCTTCATTTTTATGTTAAGTTAAGTGTGGGCAGCATTCCACAAAATATTGTAGACAATAAAGAATTTCGAAAGTTTTGGGGGAAATACGTTCCAACAAGAAGTCAATTACAGTACAATTTTCTTCTGGTGGAAAACACGATTACGGATCAAATAAAAGCAGAGATAAAAAACCAAAAAATATGGCTGACGGTAGATGAAACAAAGGATGCAAGAAGAATAGTATTTTAAATGTGTTAGTGGGCACTTTAAAAAGCGATGAGATTTCCTTGGCTCTTCTTTTACGTAGTAGAATATTACAGAAAACAAACGTGGAAAGTAGAAATTATAACACATACCTTTGGGAAGTTCAATATGTCGACAATCCAACTTATAATGTTGGTTACAGATGGGGGTTCGAATATGGTTAAAGGTGGAAAGTTATAATACTAAAACAATCTTATTCTCAATTGCTTCATGTAACCTGCTTACTTATGCATGTCATCTTGTAACTGACTACCAAACTACCAAAAGTAAACCAATTTATAATTTCTACCAAAAAAGTTTTTATTAAATCTCCGAAACGCATTCGTAGACGAAATTTAAAAAATATTTTAGAACATTACGATAGCGCAATAATTAGTAGAAAACATAATGGAAGGAAGTTCATAAAAGCATTTTCAAACTTAATCTATAGTGGCACAAAAATATTACGTACAGTCCACAATAAATCTTTGTTCTCCAGGGATAAATTTGCGTGTAAAATCGCATTAAAACTGAACAAAGTAGATATGCAAAAATAGACGTAAGTATTTATAATGACCTTTAGGAGAATTAGAGTTAATTATATTGAACGAGAAGAGTTTGAGTATGAGTTCGCTTGGTACGTAGTTACAGATAAAACGGGACTTAGGGAAATGAGACTAGAATTACGAAGTTTGCTGAAGTTAGATCAACAGTTACCGCGATGTTTTATCCTGCATATCCTTTCACTTTTAATCAAGAATATGTTATTGTGTGTATTTGGTAAAATTGAAGAAATTACAAGATCAATTGTTGGTTTCTTTGATACTGATTCGAGTCCGCTATTTTTCAAAATTGTCAGTAAGTCTGTTCAAGTGTATAATAGGATAAAAAGGGCTGTTGTGCCGTCAGAATTAGATAAGAGTATAGCATCTTCGATATTGAATCAACTTCTGGATTGACATAAGGCATTAATGTTTAAAGTACGCACTTCCATATCAGCAACCGACTTAGCCTATCATTATTCTCCATCAGCTGATATTTCTCCTGTTTCTTCTGTGGGAAAAATAGATGATTTAGATTAACAGTATTCTGAACATAGGACTTTAATAGTAGATGTAGAAATGAAAGGAGCTATAATTGTTTGTATTGCGAAAGGAATTGGAAGAGGCTAGGAATACTATTGAATAGTAAAATGCTCAAGACGAAGAACAAACAAGGGAATGGAAACATTGAAACAAACATTGTATGAAGCTAAAGATAATTCTCCAGTTGAAAAGCCAGAACAATTTATACCAGAAGGCAGACTAGAGATACAACGACAACTTCATTGGGTAAAGCAAACGTATGAAGTAAAATTGGTAGTGTTGAATCAAGAAATTACTAAGATTCGTGGGGAAAATTAATCTCTTGAGGAGGAAATAAAAGATTTGAAGCAAATCGGTTTAGAATGAAAATAAAGGTTTGAAACGTTACTTAGGAAGGTAGAAGATTAAAGTTAAAATTGGAATTAAGTAGTCCAGTGGGACGAGATAATAGTTCATCAGATACTGATAAAGACAATTGTGAGAAATTTGGTAAATTGAGAAAGAGAAACGCGTATCAGGCTTGAATAGTTTTTCGAATATTTCCGATTAGGAAAAGTTGCTTAGGGAAAACAGTGAAAATTAAGTGTAATTTGAAAGACGATTTTATTTTATTTCTTTTTGAAAAATTTGTTAGATGTATGAATTAGGCAGTAAACGGGTAAGTTTAGTAGATTTATCAGTATATGTATGTGTATAAATTTTTATTTACTCTTTTGTTACAAAACTGCATACTCAATACCATGTTTTTCCTTAAAAATTATTACTTTCTATCTAAAATATTTCTCAATTAATATTGACTGCACATGAAACATGATATAAAACTACTTTAAGCGGAATAAATTAATAGTTTTAAACGTAGTATTTAAATTGTGATAAAAATATAAAAGGTATCTTTCAAGCTTAAGGGTTTCATCTGGTTATTAAAATGCTATAAAATTTATAATCTTATTTTCGATGTTAGTGAAAGTAACAAAACAATTCGAAAAGAAATCGCATTAGAAATATGAAAGGGTGTTGTTTATGTTTACTTTAAGAAGATATGGATATACGTTGTGCAAAAGTTAATGCTCTTAACGAAAGTACGCGCAAAACGTCTTCCTTTAATCTTGGATTGTAACATGCTTTGTAACACAGGAACAAATTATGAAGATACGGTGAGTGTATTGTGTTGTAGAACGATACAAGAGTATCTGTTTGCGTCCAGAATAACACTGATCCCGGTCGAATGGCGCCTTGAGAAGTTTGTATGCAGCACATTGAATTTTACCCTTTGACGATACGTGAAGCTGTTCAGATAACACGAAATTCTGGCTATTTCTAAAGATTACCCAGTTAGTATTGAAATATATGACGCAGTTTGTTCAATGTGAATGAACGTAATATTGCTATGTACATACATATATACAGTACAAACGTTTTACATATATATACTCGTACAAATGTAATCTATATTATATTATATAACAGACTATAAGTATACTCTTTCAAGACCTTAAGTTTGACGTTATTCAACGTAGCTTTTAGCGATAAATACTAATTTTATTGCCTTTCAAAGGACGTAGTTAAAGCAGAAGTTGCTATAATTATATTAGTCAAGTTATAGGCATACCCGTAACAGGAAAACAAAGAACATTATTATGTGCAATTATAAGTAACTTATGTTTTAACAATCGTCAAATTTATTTACAGTTAAATTATAATAAAGAAAATTACTAGAGATTAAATTTATGATAAAATTAAATATGGCGAAAAAACTACACTTCTATCTCTTCATTATAAATAAAACAATCCAAGAAATAGGAATATATAGCAGTTTGTGTCTATCCCGCTTAATGAACAACTATGTTGCTACAATATGTAAACGAACAAGCATTATAAACACCTCATTAAGCCCGTTGGCGATTTCCTTCCCTCGGATAATTTTATTTCAATTCGATGATGTGATTACACAGGGGAATAATTCGCAGATGCAAATAGTATCACAGGTCGACTGATTAGATCACAGATCAACTGATTAGTATTTAATATACGAAACACGTTTTAGTTAAGAGATCAGATTTCATCAATAATAGGATTACTACTTTTCTCAAGATTTTTCTCAACATTAACAACATTCGATCGAATTTCATAAAAGGTTTACCTAAATAAGCATTATTCCCGTTATTGATCGAGCTAAATATTTATGATTTGCTAACAATACTTGGCTATTATAAATTACGTAAATTGTGTGATTAGTAGAGGCTACACCTGACTGTAATTTTTTGTTTTTTGTTCTTAAGCTATCAAGAAGTCTGTATTTAAATCCTTTGGACTACAAATTGTGAACTGAGCTAGAAAGGATAACCTGCGTCAAGTACATTTAAATACTGAAAGCCTAAAACAACGTCATATATCCAGTGTGTACTGCAAACAGGTGAAAGACATTTTCAGTGCATTTTGTTTTCTTGTCTGCAAAATAATATAAAACCAATAAATTTAATTTACTTTATTGAAAATGTTTGTTTCTATTATCATATGTATGAACGTATTTATGACATGACTACACTGGTAGAAATAGTTAATGCAAAATACACTCATTCAACTACTGTTTTTAGTCGCCTATGTCTTAGTAATGCACCGAGAATGTTTATTAAATATACAAAAAATATTAAAATAAAAGATTGCTTCAAGAACTAATGCTTTTGGATCAAATAGATATATAGTTTGTGTAAACGCAACACATTGTTAATGAAACATATTTATGTCTTGATCAAAAACATTTTCTTGTTTAAAATAAAATTTTAGCTTCTTAGAGGCTAGTATTCATTGGTACAAAAAAGGAAGTGGAAAGTAAAAGTGCAGAGTAGTGAGAGAACTACAATCATTTCTCAAATAGAAGAAACTTATATCGCTTTAACCGCTAGTCAAAAGTACATCTATTGACAAATCAAATGTTATTTTTATTATGTTTTGAAAGAGTATAATTAGTTTTGTCTGTTGCTTATTAATTTTACTTTTTAATATATTTTGTCAATATGCTCAGAGGTCCAATGAAAGTAATTACCTTGTATTTATTGTCAAAACCCTTTTTGCTTTTTGCTAAACATGTAAAATACTGAGTTTCTATTTAGACATATCTTATATCTTTAAAACAATAGTGCTTATTACATATTATTAAAAAGCAATGCCGAACCAATAAGAGGATTTCATACATATGTATGTACGAGGGTAGTTTGACAAATAGTGAGGATAGAAAAGAAAAGCGATTTTTTTAAATACAAAATAATTTTTATTTTTCAAAATATTCTCCTAAAAGAGCAATACATTTATTCCAACGGTGCTCCAATGCCCTTATGCCATCTCTAAAATGCGATTCCGGAAGGCTTGCAAAATACTCATTTACGAAGATGATAAGCTCATCGTTAGACGAAAATTTCTTTCCACCTAGTGCCGTTTTCAATTTTGGAAAAAGGTGGAAGTCGGAAGGGGTTAGATCCAGCGAATAAGGCGCATGCGGTACTAATTGAAGATGCAACTCGTGGATTTTGGACATCGCAACTGTGCTGGTATGCGAGGAAGCGTTGTCTTGGTGAAACGGAATCTTTTCTTTGCCATTCCTGGCCGTTTAGCACGAATCTCAACATTTAATTTTTGTAGAAGTTCTGCATAATATTGTTCGTTTATTGTGGCACCTTTCTGAAGGTAATCAATGAGCAAAATTTCCTTTGAATCCCAAAAAATTGACGCCATCATCTTGCTTGCCGATAAAGTGGTTTTCTCTTTCTTTGGAGGTGCAGAACCACGTTCTAACCATTGTTTCGACTGTTGTTTAGTTTCGGGTGTACTGTTGTGTATCCAAGTTTCATCGCAAGTAAAAAATCGCCTACAAAAATGAACCGGATTCCGCTTATAAAGATCCAAACACTTATTGAAATTGCGCAAACGAGTGAACTTTTGATCAGTCGTAAGCAATCGCGGCACCCATCTTGCCGAAAGCTTGGAAAGACCCAATTTTTTCGTTAAAATGTTGTGTACGTGTACTGTTGAAATGTTTACCATGTCTGCTATCTCTCTCACTTTGAATCGTCGATCTTGCGTAATAATATTATGGATTTTTATAATCATTTTTTAGAAGTCAGGATTTTGGGTGCTCCAGAACGCGCTTCATCAACACAGATTGTTCTACCACGTTTAAATTCATTTACCCATCTAATTATTGTGGCGGATGATAGAGCAGATTCACCAAATGTTTCCCGTAAGTCATCTTTTATTTCGGTAGCTTTCATACCCTTAATTACGAAGTACTTAATCACCGCACGATACTCTACTTTTTCCATTTTAACAAAACGGCGTGTTACTTCTTCTCCAATCATCCATCAAAAATAAACTAATCAACCGATTTATCTAAATATCGGAATGTAAACATATAAATAGGCAACCTAAATTACGGTGCATTTGTTTTACCAATTAGGGCGCCACCTATGTGTCATTCTCACTACTTGTCAAGCTATCCTCGTACTTTCGAGCTTTAATTGTGGAGGATCGTTTTTTTGTATATCCATGCTGTTATCATGACTGACAGTGCCTGAGGGTTAAACCTTTAATCAAAAATAGTACAAAAAACTCCTAATCAAGCCGAAGGAATGCGTAAGGAAGAGAAGACCGGATTTGTGGAAGAACGATTTGTAGATTCTTCACCAAGACAATGCATCAGCACACAATGGCCTAATCTGTGAAGCAGTTTTTAGCGGACCAGTGCATTGCTGCCCTTAATCATCCTCCGTATTCGTCAGATCTCGAACCATACTACTTCTGCATGTTTCCAAAAGTGAAAAGTGTCGAAAATATCGAAATGTAAACATATAAATAGGCAACCTAAATTACTGTGCATTTGTTTTACCAATTATAGCGTCACCTATGTGTCATTCTCACTACTTGTCAAATTATCCTCGTATAATACATACATATATGAAAATTACCTAAATAAAATAATAGTCTTCGACCATTATTTTGCTTCATTTCCTTATTTTATTTGGTTTCCTCTAATTTCAAATCTTTTTCTATTCTTTAAAGTAATCAACCTTTCTTAAGTCGTTAATATAAACTAAGAGTTTTATTATCTGTCACTGGTCACAACACAAAAAAATTCATAATTTCTTAAGGTTTCATAATTAAAAGCTCGTAATTTATAAATGTTTATACAAATCTTATTAACATGATTTTATTTCTTAATTTAAATACTTGATTTTGACATATGTATTTAATAACGACAGCTATTTTTTAAGCAAAAATGTTAATTGTTTAGAAACCATTGAATTTAATTATTCTCCTTCAACCTTTCGTCTAAATTAACGAACTAGTATTGGAATTGTATTCTTATTGAAGACTAATAACTTTGAATACGCACGGACGCTTGTTTTTTTTATAAATAAACTATCCAGAAAACTGCTTAATAATTATTCTAATAAAACTTTTCCAAAAGAAGTTTCTTTAGTCATTCTTCTTTAACTGCTCATGTCGAACTTGATTTTTTGTTACTTTATTGGTTATCATCATTCTTATATCTTTACATGTTGCAGGACAATGTATGGATAATCATTAGTTAGATCGGATGTTAAAAGGTTTAATATTTACTATAATTTTAAAATGTTTGTTTTGATATACACAAGCAGACATACTTTTAGAATACGATAGAAAGAAACAAATCGTCCCTTTCGTATTCAAACTATCGCTATTTATAGGTTCTTGGCAAGTAACTAATATGGTATATTTTTGTGTGATTGTTTAATTTTAATTATACGCTTACTTAGGAAGCAGGATTAGTTATTACATTACGTAACTAGGCGGTCTATTTATTGTTTATTTGAACTACTATAATATTATTACTATAGTAAATAAAAATGATTACTTCTAAGTTAAAAATAGTATATAGTATAATATATACTGATGATTAGATTTGTTTCTATGTGAATAACAGGTGGAAGAATAAGTATCACCCTATTGAGAAGTGTTGCCATTTTTGCAAATGGTATCGTATGTCAGTTTGGCTTTGATATTCGTGAAATAGAAACGTGCTAAATTTATAGTGAATAATAATAAATATTTGTAAATGTATATCTACATTTTATAAATGGCTCATAACTTCTCTTTCCGGTTCATACAAGGTGTACTGTACTATACCTAAATCGTCAAATTGTCTTTTTTTTTACTTAATTACTTGTCTGTGTAATTTGCCTGTGCTTTCCTTTTCATTAATACTAATATTGGGATTTGAATAATGATTTTTTTAATACCACTTATAGGTTTTGTTTAAATAATTTATAGGGTTTTGTTTTTATTTTGCTAACTTTGTACGAGAAATATGCAACCATGTTTTGTTTTATTTTAAATTGTATAATAGTTCAGATAAATATTTTATTTATTCATTTGTATTTATATTTTAATTATGCTTTCAATGTTTAGCTAATTTAATATGTAATTCATAATCTATGTATGAAATGATGAGTAATTTCATTTCCTTAGGGAGAAGGAGATATTTTGAAAAAAAATTGCCATTCAATAAATTTAATCAATGAATATATAAAGCTTAAATGTTATGGACAATTCCAAGCTCAATTAATAAAGCAAATATTTATGCAGGACGTTTTCTCTTGACACTCGGTCAGCACTCGAAATATACATGCTTACTTTTAGATATTATTGTACCGTATACCAACTGACACTGTCGCCTGCCGATCGACGGATAAAGATTCAAAAACATCCCATCTGTATAAATAGATCTAGAACCGTACGGCTTATATAGCAGAAGAGCTTATGTGTTTGTTTAGGACGTTCAATTTTTCAGATGATTCAATAAACACAATAATACTTACTATTTATGGGACGGATAAAGGTACTTGTGAATGCATTGAAACGTTTTTGAGGCGGGATTATTCCTAGCGGAGTCCGTGAATCACGGCTTTGTCCTCGTTCAGAACTTGCCTCTCGAAATCCAATTCTGGGATACCCCGGATAACGCCCCGACGCTGTACACCTGCTCACCCGGAGAACACTCGATCCGCCGGAAGGCACCATTTGACCTGGATTTTTAATGTTGTAGCCGAGGCGCCTCGGAAATTAATGAAAATTATTCTATCGTATAACCTGTAAAATAGCTCTTTTTAACAATTTGCACTTAACTACTATAAGCAACTATGTGCATTATATTTTCTTTAAATTTATTACTACTTTATATGACGGAAGCTTTTATTAGTATAAATTTAATGCATTATTTTTCGTGAAAAATATGTTTCTGCAAAAATTTATAATTCTGTAGCAACTTCTAATTTGATAGGATTGGTTACGATTATTATTAAAATAGAATTAATATTAAATGAAAGAAATAGTGCTTTACCTATAATTTAATCAAGAGATTTGTACTAAGCCTTTTCAGTGATTTATAATACATAAAAAATATTTCAAAAGTATTTTTATTACCTTATTAATAAGCCAAATAGGAAGTTAAGATAAATCTCAACTTTCTATTATTTCTTTTGTCATACCATAGTCTTAAGGTTAGTTTACCTATTCCAATTTCTCACCATTAATTTGTATATTCGAGTTCTTTACCCAATCTGGACTTTCACAATGTTTAAATTTACGCTTATCCTTATCTATCCTAGTTCTCAATAAATTATTGACGTCCATTGTCTTGTCCAGTATTTTGCTCTACAACTGACCTAAAAATATATTCGTCCATTAGAATTAATTTCAGTTTCTCTCAGAGCGGTTTCTATTTACAAATTAACATTAAATATTATAACGTTTCTTACACAAATAAACAATTTTTTATTTCTAGTTGGTATAAAAAAATTCATTCATTATAAAGTATATCGTGTAAATGATCTTGGCATTCTCTATACAACTTCTACGTCTCATATCAATAGTGCCCTAAATCAACTTATGCCGATGGTATAAAGTCATAATTTGACGTTAATAATGCCGACGGTGCGGCTTACTTACAACGTTACCTGACTATTTTATTCGATTTGTGTACTATTTTAAAATTAAATATAAGGTATTTAAATGTTGATCTGTTATTTACTGGCAGCAACTTTCTCCTATATCGACCCGATATAAAGTAAATAATTACTTGATTAAAGATATTGTTAGTGATTTGATAGTTCAGACTGATACAACGTTTACTTTTAGCAGTCATACTGAAGCACTTGCTACATGCAAAATTTATCTTCCGTTCATATTTTGCGGACATCGGTGGACATTGTGGAATTGCAAAATTTAAAGAATTATTATTCGATCAATTTTCGTTTTATTATTCTTTGTTACTCTTATAGACCTGTCGTATTTATTAGCCTAAGTTTATAATCAATACTATTGAAGGGTTATAGAAACCTTCTATGTTTCATTTTCATTTGAATCGTCATACTTGTATTATTATTGTTATAATATTTATTTGAATTTATTCCCAGTATTTTGAAATTAATTGCAATAATAATGAAACGAAACATTGCTCTTTACTGCATTTTCTTTTTTTCTGAACACGTCACACTTTGAGCTGCATAAAAGTTAAATGGCCTTCTCATATTGTTCTCTCTACCGATTGCATGTCGACAGTTATGGAGTCTACCATCGATCACGCGATTAAATGTTCAACTTTGGATATTGTTTGTGCATATTTATTGAATTAATTTACTACTTAGCAACGATCGCGTTGGAATATACTATACCGATCGATTAATTTATCCACTTATAACTAGATTATGTCAGTTAAGTCGATAAACCTCCACACATGGTTGAAAATTCAGGTTGGTTCATTGGCATCTCACTAGAAGGACGATCTTATTCTCATTAATTAAGCCTCAAAAGCAACTGTAAGGTACGTAATCTGTAAACTTTGCATTACGTAGTGGCATAATTCTCCTCTTGTCTTTTTCCTATGTTGACTTTAGGTTTCTTACCTTCCCTACTTTTGGTAGCTTGATAAATATTGAATGGAGTAATTAATCTGCTGTCTTAAGGATTTAAGCTAAGCCATTTAGCATCTGCTCTTCGATTCAAAATATCAAGGAACTGAAATTAAGCCAGGAATCAAAGACGTTCATAAATATTATCATTTAAATAGTACATTGTTATTTATAATTTAAAGTCGGTTGATGGTTCTCAATATTAATGGAAGAGTTTATAACCGTTATTGAATTAATGTTTTGTTAAATCAATTCTTATTCTATTTATGTATATATCTAGAATATTACCTTATACTTTTGCATCCTTTTGCTTCTGGGATCTAAAGCTGGGTAATGAATAAGTTTAATGTGTGAGCATTAAAATTTGCTAAAGGAACGACGTCTTCCTAGACACTGCTCTGGACTATGTTCTATACAGTTGTTGTTCATTCTTTTCCTTTCTGTAGCTGCTAATCCTAATACATATAGCACAAAATGTCGTGTAGAAGTCCCATTTGAGAATGACTTTTTAAAGATGGTATTGTTATGACACAATCTAAGGTAAATTGAGCAAATCAAAAATTTTATTTATTTAAAATTTTTTTGAACATAAAGAGCAAAAGTTTCCCTATAAAATTGTCATTATTTCTTATGTAATAAAAAAAAATTCTGTCTAATAATTGTGCGTCAATTCTAGAACAAAAACTATAGTCTATTATACTAGCTTTAGCAAATCGTGAGCTGAAATGTGTTCTCGTTCAAGTTTGCGGCCCATACTTAACAATTGGCAACGCTCATCTTGCACATAATTTTTTATACTGAATTCATTATGTAAAATTGAAGAAACTAATGCATACAAAATGTGTACATACTAAGGTGTTAACATAGATTGCAAAACAGTAAATCAATATAAGCTTCGCGATGCTTTATATTTTATGAATATTATTATCATTATCATAATATTTGCGTCGCCGCATTTAGATCATTGCAAATTCTTTAGTTGTTTGGCTGTGTACAAAATCATATATTATGGTTTTGTCATTAGAAAATTAGAATATGTTTCACCTGTTTGATCATCTTATTATATTTATCTGATTTGTCCATTGCAAAAATATGATTTCTTTCAATATAATTTCCGTTTAAAAATGTTCGTACTTATTGAGAGTGCAATATTCGCTACCAGAAAAGCATGATGTATAAGTCAAGACATCGTCGCAATACTTTTGGAGAGAAAATATGGAAAATTATTCACTATCTTGTGTCAACTTTTATATGCCCCATATATCCTCCCCATTCTTATCTCACTTTTGTCATACATTTTCAAATGGCCAACTTGCTACATGACTCTATGCTTCTGTTGAGATTCGTCGCATTGCTGAGTTACACTATGTTTTTATCAATTCAGTAACATAACCATTTATTTATTTATTCAATATATTGACTTTATTATCGTTGGTCAATGTTCATTCCAATATTGATAATTGCCATGACAAATACATTGTCTATAAATTATTTTTAAATATTTATTATTTATTTAAAATATTTATTATTATGAGAATAACATTTTCTCGATTTCTATATCATACGTGTAATCTCTTTAACTTTGGCGTATATTTCTTGATTATTTATCCATAAAAGGGAAATATTTAGAAAAACTAATTAGACATTATTTAATGCTTACTATAAATCGGATCCAATAAGTGAATATGAGGTGTGGATATTTGGGATAAAATTTGCACAAGAGCGTAGTGGAGAAAATCAACTAATTTTTGTGCAGATATATGAAAAGACCAAAAATTAGCGAAAAACGTAAGAAAAACACATATGCCAAAAAGAGGACAACTAAAAGAAAATTCGAAAAGGTTGTAATAAAAATTACTTTATAACCAGGAAGGGCACTGAAACAAGCAAATAAATTGGAGACAGAAAGGAGTAGTTAAAATTTGTGGATGACTGAATCATATGAGTAGCTGCACACTTATTTCAGATCTTAACTTTTGTAGTATATTCATTTCACATTTACATGTAACACCGATATCATTTATAATACAGGGAGATGAATTTAATTTAACAGATATAGCTGAAAGTTTGTTATTCGTCTATAATTTTGTGCTTGTTTAAATTCGGGATCTTTCTGCAGTTAGGTACAGCAAGACCATCATATCCTTAGAAAAATCTGCGCACACTTTCGGTATTACTCGTACTCAGTCGCCAGTGTGTCGCTCGCTTCGGTGATTAGGTACATTCCCAACAGAAAGGCGCGGTTTTATTTTGTACTACGCGACGCCAAGAATAAGAATTTAGAATATTTTTATTTATTAATATATGTTATACTGGTCCAAATGGAATGTAAATTATTAATTAATGAGGCTGCTAAGTGTTATTTAATAGTGTTCTATTGAGGATGTACTATGAAAGTAAATCTTAATATGATTAGGTAGATAATGTAATTACAAAATTTTTTAATAATACCCAGTAATTAGAAGCAAATAGCTTTATTTCAAAATGATTACATAATTACATAATAAATTACATAATAAAACACATTCACAAAGCAATGATTACTAAGTTATTCTGAATCATCGCTGAAACCAAAATCACTGTCAGATGTATCAGCACCCACGTTTATAATTAGTGACTCCGTAAGAACATCCATAAAAACTTCATTTTGTTTATATTCATCTTCGACTCTCTTCACGTGAGTGCAAAGTTTGTTCCAGTCATTTACTGTAATGCTTTTAAATTTTTCTTCCGCTAGCCTTTTAGCGTCCTCTAATTTAAATGTGACATTTTGTGATGCCACAAAATTTTTCACAGTCGCCCAAATCATTTCGATTGGATTTAGTTCAGGGTGATACGGAGGCAATCGTAAAGTTGTATGACCGTGTGCCTCCAAAATTGCGTCTATTTTATATCGTAAGTGTTGTTGTTTATTATATTTTATTAACATATATAACTGGGCTTTCGTCATATCAGATGTACAGGCAATACCTTTTTCGGTCAACCAGTGTAACATTTTTTGCTTGTTTGCATTAGAATTAGGCGCTGGATTTATCTGAACATTGTGGTATGGAGCATTGTCAATAACTAGTACTGAATTTTTTGGTAAATTTGGTATTAGTTTTTCAACGAGCCATTTTTGGTAATTTTCGAAATTCATTTCGTGATGGTAATCACCGGATTTTGTTCCGGATTTAAAAAGTAACAAAGCGTTTTCTACAAATCCATGGTTCTCACCTCCAGCGTGCAACATAATTAAACGCTGGCCCTTGGAGATTGTCGAAAATAACCCATTTCTTGACTTGTCTGTCCAACTTTTTGATTTTGTATGGCCGCTATGAATATAGGATTCATCCATATAAATAGTTGGACGATTTTGCCGTCGATATACATCTATTTTTCGTAAAAAATTTGTACGAATGTTTCTGATATCTGGTTTTTCTTGTAATATCTTGCGATTGTTTTGTGTAGCACAGAATCTAAAACCAAGCTTCTTTATAATTTTTCTTAAGGATTCTCGGCCGCCCGGAAAATTTATATCTTCTTTAAGTTTTTGTAGTAAATTTTTAATAGTAATCCGCTGATTATTTGTCTTGTGGAAATTATAAATAATATGTTTTATTTGGTATAGGTCAATGTCGTCTATTGAATCCATTACTAAACATTTCCTCGATCTTTTCTTTTTTGGCGATTTGAAAACTGGTAGTTGTTCTGTGTTCTCTTTCTCATTTCGTTCTGGTTCTGCTTGATATTCGTTCCCCTCTTTTAAAATATTATAGACAGAAGCTCTTGAAACACCAGTTGCTCTTGCTACGTATTCCTTTAATTCGCTTTTTGTACAATTTCTTATGTCTGTTTCGTTATCTGAAATTGTCTTTAAAAACTTAAAAACATTAAACACGACTTCACGGGTTTGTGAATGCAGTCCTTTTCCACCTCCTAAGTTGGACATTATTAATTATAATAAATAAAACAAATAATAACCAATTATAATGCAAGACCTCAATTACTCACTTTGACTAACCGTAACTTAACAACTTAACCACGCAACGATCATAAGCACACTGAGGACACAAACAGCTTACCGATGACTCGGAGTGTACCACCCGGCACGCCTACGATGCGCAGTAGATTTTTGTCCAAGGATATGATGGTCGTGCTGTATAAGCCTATTTTCGTTTATATTTAAAGTCTATGATGTCAGGAAACTCTGTTAATCGTATCAATGTTCTTTTGGTACCTTATTAATAGACTCCTGGTATATTCGTTTCCAATATGTTCTATTGTTACTCTTCTATGAATTCTGAAATACCAAACCATTTGAATTGCTTTGAATAATATTGCAAGATATTTTAAATAAATGTTATCTTTTATATGTTTTTATTTTACTACTATAGTAAGTGGTCAGTATAATATCATATACAAATTATTAGGTCTATCTAGAACAGATATCGCATACGAAAATATTATTTAAACAAATAATATTTAATCCGAAATTCCTCTGATTTTGCTATACACCAGATTTCACAAATTAACAAACAATTCAGTCTACTCGTTACGAAACTCTGCAACAGTTAATTAGTGGCGTACCCATCGCACCGTAAAATCGCTAAAAGCAGGAGAACTGCAAATGCCTAGAAACTATAAAGTGAAAATTTGTAATGCATCACTCAATACATTTAATAACTTGCAATCTTTTCAAGTCTTTTTGGCGCGTTATAGGTAAGATTGCTTACAAGTAAGTGTCCGATTTTCAAATATAAGAATAAATGAGATGAGTGTAAATCATCGCCTAATATAGAAAGTCTACTGCTGTCTACAGGTTAAATATAGTACAATATATTGTGTTCATTTACAATATATTTTTAAAAATACTACTATCTATTTAGTAATTATATTAAATAATTCTAACATGATTAAATAGTAGTAAAAACAAAATAAAACAGACTTTTTAAATTTCTTGAAATACCTTTAATTTGGCAATAGCATAAGTACAGTAAAACTGTAGAAAGATACAGTAATTTCTAGGTTTTCAATTAATGTATAGAAACTCAAAACATTTTTAACTGTTGGCTTATGATCTCTTTCTTTAAGTCTTTACTAATATGGATGGTATATACTTATATAGGAATATCTTACCCATTTAAAGGATGAAAATAACAAAGGTATTAAGTGTCAATAAGAGGCATTCGTCTAAATTCAGAAAAAAAACATACACAAAAGCTATGAATATGTCCAAAGAACATGTTTCTCGCATGTTAGATCAAGATTTAGGCATGAGAAAGCTGACCGCGTGTTGGGCGTTTACTAACGTTAGACGAAAAACGTGTTCGAATGAACATTTCCAACGCTCTATTGGCGCTGCTTAGGCACAATAAATCCGAGTTTTGGCGCCGATTAATTACTGCAGATGAAACTTGGATACACCATTATACGCCCGAAATAAAAATACAGACGAAACAGTGGACTTCAAAGGGGAGGAATCGGCTCCAAAAAAAAGCAAAAACTGTTTTTTCGGCTGGGAAAGTGATGGCGACTGTTTTTTTGAGATAGTCATGGAATTATCTTAATCGATTATCTTCAAAAAGGAAGAACTATTACAGGAGCATACTACGCATTATTTGTCAAGCTGAAGGCAAAAACTGGTGAAAAACTGCCACGTTTGCAGAAAAAGAAAATCCTGTTTCACCAAGACAACGCTCCGTCTCACATCATGGTGAAAATCAACAAATTACGGTTTGAAATGCTTGACCATCCTTACTCACCTGATCTAGCCCCAAGCTACTTCTAAAAATTGCTCTCGGAGGGCAGAGATTTTCATCAAATAAGGAGGCCATCACCTTCGTGAACAATTATTTTGCAGAGAAAAACGCCGAGAACTATTTAGGCGGGTTAAAGAGATGGGAGCATCGCTGGGAGAAGTATGTAGAGTTACAAGGAGACTCTGTAGAAAAATATAAATATAAATTTTAAGAAAAAAAGCCTTGAATCCTTGTTAGGTCGGAAACTTTTCAGACCACCCTCATATATATATAAAACAAAATATGTCTGAAAAATAGTGGGTTTATCGGTCTGTGATAACTGAAACTTCAATTTTTTCAGTCACTTAATATTCCGCTAAATTTTATTTGGTCCATCAGGAATGTACAAATATGAAATGGTTAAATTTAATTTTTTTAACATTGTAATTTAATAATAAAAGACGAAAATATTAAAATAAGAGAAGAGAAGTAATATTGTAAGCAGTATAAGAAAAGTAAATTTATTCGAAAAATTGAAACAGGCTATCTTCCAAATATTATGCAGTTTGAAAAGCCTTAAGTGCTACTCTATCTAACTGCCAAAATTCATAATAAAAGTTCATATGCTCCTCCGTTTCCAGAAATTCTGTCATCGATGTTAACGATTTTTATTTTGCTGATATTTTGTTCTTTTTTAGCAACACTATTAATTCAGCTTCTTGTAACTGCGATAGAATTACTCTTCTTTTAAAATATTTATTTCCATCTATGTTTCGATATTGCCGATATTCCTGTCGTTTGCATAAATGTGGGTTTGTTCATAGTAAAGTCTATTTTATCAGTTTTCCTGCCCTATCCAGCAGTAAAGCTACACAGAATTAACCACGAAATACTCTACCAGAAGAGTACACAAACACTCACGCAGTATAGGTGAAGAATAGCAATACGAGACATAACTAGACTATTAAGTTTGTCGACGACAACAAGATTACGTGAAATGACTTAGTTTCGCATCAAAATTGGATAGTTAACTATATACGTACATATTTTCAAGGACTGTTACGAAAACGTGAGGAAAATGACCCATTTTTGAAGCGAATCATAACTTGAGATGGAAAATGGATTGTTACAATCAAAATTATTGTATGCAAACAATCATGGGGAAGAAAAGATGAATCGGCTCAAAGCACTTCGAGAGCAGATATCTATACAAAAAAGGAAGCTCTTTGGTGGAAATTGAGTATACTGCCATTAATTGGATAAATGGTGTGATTCCATGAAGGAAAATATTCGGAAATGATTCAAAGAAAGAGTGCAGTTTGTCGCCATGATAACACTGATTTTCTAACTACAAATGCTATTTTAACCATCAACCATTCACCGTATTTACCGGATTTGGCCCGCTGTGATTTCCGTCTATTCTCCAAACTACATTTGCCGATGAAGGGACAGCGTTACGCTATCCTCGAAGCTATTAAAAAAGCGTCAACAGCGATCTTGAAGGACATCTCTGGAGATGACTCTAAAAATTCATTCGTCATATTAATTGACCATGCAAAACGTTGAATTGAAGCCGAAAGCGACTACTTTGAATAAAAGAAATTCATTTTACCAAAATAGTAAGCTTTTATTTTTATTTTAAAAAGTTCTATTTTCTCTGAGACAGGCTGTATTTAAGAGTAGTGACTGTGGGCTAAACTTTCTATAATATAAAGTAACTGTTATTTCATATTTAATATTTGTGTATTATAAATTTACAACACTTGCGATTATTAAATGTATTTGAGAATAATGCGACGTTCAATCCTCCCTAATTTTAAACTAATTAACCGTAAATGAACAACAATTCCAATGTCATTTAATAAAATACAGCGAATACATTGGTTAGCAGATGTAAACTCCGATAAAATTAATGTGCGCTGGTTTATCTACAGGCATAGGCAAATATGGGTAGTTATTTAGTACCAGTGTTAGTGCCAATTTAAATCAGATGTATCAATCATCCTGTCTAAGTTTACCACAGAAATCGTTCCCGTACCATTCCCGAACGGTGTAGTTTATCCATCCATTTCAAATAAACTAAAATCAAATACATTTAACAATATTCCATGTCAGCACGGAATAACACGTATATGTGTGTGTGTATAGTATGTATGTATGTACATACATATACATAGAAAGCTATAATCAGCAAGTTACACGCTTGCCTTTATTATTTTACAATAGTCTGGCACATGACGAAAATATAAATGAAAACGAACGATTGTATCTTTAAATCTGTTACGCAATTTTGTGTTATTGAATGCAATGAATCAAATTATTACAAGTAATATTAATTTTGCCGATTTTGGAAATAGCAAAATTTTAAGAAAATTCGAAAATTGTTATTTTGTAAATAATTCATGTGCTTGCATAAATGTGTAGGTATAAGTACTTGATATATTAGAAGAATACCCTTCTAATATGAAACATAATCAACCAAATATGTGTAAATGATGTATTTTTTATACCGGGCACTTAGGACTTCGTGAATAATTACCTGAGCTGGCTTTTCTATTTTAATTTTATTTTCCAGAATTGAAAGAGATAAACAAAATACATGTAAATAATAAACATTTTAGTTGTTTCAATATGTTTGTAGCCTACATAAGCAGCCGAAATAAACATTTTCTACAGTTTTACGATACATTACACCGCATGTAAAATGTTCTTCAAAATTATATGGGTAAATTTGGTACGTAGACTTCCGCGGTCGTGGTCTATGCTATCTGCTTCTGGGTTTCCGGGCTGGAACCGCGTCACTAGTATATCTGCCGACGTTTCGTACCCATTTGTATGGGACATCTTCAGGGCTGAACTACTGCACTGAACTCAGTTTCAGTGCAGTAGTTCAGCCCTGAACTAAAACTATAAAAGTCGATTTATATATTATATCTTATATGTATATTCGTGGATAGTTAGGAACAATTTAAATAAGAACTAGAAGCAATTCTTATCTATCACATAATATTAATATTAAATATTAAATTTTAAAATTCACTTACATTCGTAGAAGAATTATCATAATAAGTATATTTAGAAACGTCTACAATTACAAAATTCTTGCCAAATCCTGTTTATTATTATTAATATTAATTTAAATGGATTGCATCCAAATACATTTCTTTCAAGTTGATTATGTGTATTTTATTTATTTTATTATTTATTATTTATTTTTCTTACATACAATTCATAATCGTTTTGTAGTAAAACTCGCTGATAAAATTATTGTAACCATCTTATCTAATTACACAGAAATATGTGCAGGCACCAAGACAATGTAAAATATTGTTGACCCGACCAAAAGCAGTTTTATATTCAAAGTATTTCTATTTCTGTATAATCTACTTTTAAACAATTAAACCAGCAATACTGTTCTTTCTGTCCTCCATATAATGGGACCATAAATAAGCAGAAGCTTCAGATATTATTTCGTTGTTTGAGCCAAATTTATTTCCAGATTGCTATTTGGAAAAATATAAAAAAGAAATATGTATAAGACACTAAGGACTAAGTTCGGCCAGTAAGATAAAAAGAATTTGTAATATACAACATTTTTGTTTGCACAATGAATGATGAATGAACTGGCGAAATGTAGTGATGGAACAGAATTTTTGTTTTTGTTGATTGTGATTGATTTTACTATCCAGCATGTCCAGTAATATTCTACAATACTCTTCTGTGATGGTACTCCCATCCTCAAGATGGCCGATAGGTATTTCACTACGAGCATCACAAAAATGGAAATGTTTTTACTATCTTCAGAACAATCGAACCAGTTGCTGTTCATTGACAAAATTTTCGTCTTGTATCAAGTATATAGTGACGAAGATGCACCTCAACAATAGTTTTAAAGTGTCGCGAAAATCTAAAGTGATAACGTTGGAAAAGTTCTACATACTTGAAACATTCATTCTTTTAAGTTTTTGACAATTGTTCCTACCTATTTGGCTAAGAACTTTTTCGTTTATGATTTTTATGATCTCTAATAGATTCCGCATCTTAGCAGATGATCATTCAGCAGACGTTCATTCAGTCGCGCTGTAGCATGGTTAGCCACGGCCGACTTAGATCTTTCAAGACTCTCTTAAATTGAGGTCGATGCACGACCACCTCTTAGTTTCTCTGAACTAAGGAGCATTATTGACAAAATTGTATTCCATCTCAGATCTTACTACAGCTTGTGTTGATTCTTCTAACATAAAATATTTAATTACCACTCCATACACGATTTTCTTCAAATTTAATAAATGTCTAAAAGTTGTTTTATTCGAATTCGGACGAAAACTTTTTGAACGCATGTTCATGAATAATATTTGACAGATCATATGGTAAGAGAATGAGTAGCTTCAGAATAATCAACTTTATTTGATTTCCTATCGCCAAAATCGAGAACATTGTACTCTATTACTGTAGCATTTACGTATACATAATCTGCTGTGATTTATCATTTACGACGCTCCACTTAAGTGATCATTAGTACGATAGACTGATAGAGGAACCTGAGTAATGCATCAATATGTGATTTGTGATATTTTAAACGTAGTTTATTTATGTCTATGCTATCTAGAACTCACATATTGAACTATTAAAAAAGATAAACTTATTAAATTTTAGTATTAATATTAGATGAATTTGTCTGTGAAGCATTTATTTAGAACTGGAGACGATTTGATTTACAACGGTCATGTCAAAAATCTAAGAGTGCTTCTAATAACTTTTATGAGCATACTACTTGCATAAATTGCTCTCCACTTTCTTTACTGCTTTGTATTCCATTGACCTCTTTTTGACATTGGCACAAAGAGTGCTAGTGAGGATGCAATTATGTAATAATATAAAAAACAGTTTTAGTAAAGGTTTGGAATATATAAAAAAACTCCTCTATATATATCGCCCAATTGTTTTACGTAATATATAAGTAACTATTTACTATGAAGAACTAAATGCTTAGTTTACCTTACCCTGTATATTAAAAACTTTCTTTAAATCCCATTGTTTCTTCCTTTTTATCTCAGAAATGTATTTTTATTCGTAGCTTTTCATTTTTGCAACCTGGTGAAACCATCACGGCAGCGTCCTATTGTGCCGAACTGGAAACTATGCATGGAAAATTGAGCCGCTTGCAGCCCTCACTAGTCAATAGACATAGACCCATAATTCTTCATGAAGTTTAGACAATCACTTAGAAAATAGGGACTTCCCTGGTCCCCGGTCAGGGAAGTCTGACCGGAAGTCTGTAATAGCAGTGTTTGAGCAATATGTGAGCCGTCAAAACCTAGATTTCTTTTCAAAGGGCATTTTTCAGCTTCCAGGCCGTTGGCAACAAACTATTGATGTAAATGGAGACTATTTTGCAGAATAAATATTTATATTTTTTTAAATTTAGACTTTTTTGTATTCCTTACAAAATCGGACATTTCATATGTAACAATCTGATATTTATATATTAGTTTCAAATCCAGTTTGTTCGATTATCTCTTACGTGAGTTAATTATCATTATTGTGTGGTTCTTTTTAGTTAGGTGCGCATGTCTTGCTTTTGAAGTTTCGAGACCTGCCAAGTCAAAGAATTTTTTATATCAAGCTATCGAACGTCAAGGATGTATTTCGGTGTTAATTTCAGAACAATTCTGGATGTGATGTATCCTTATGTGTTGCTAAAATCAAGTCGTTCGTTTAATTATTGTGAAGTAATTATCGAGATCAGTCTTAAATGTACTATTCGCAGTCATAACTGGACTATATTTGGAAAAGCATTGCATTCAACAACGATTAGAAAGAATGCATTTTTATCCATCTCCATTTTAAACCCGTTATACGATTTTTTTAACTTTTCATTATATTAGAGTATTAAGTACTACTCAAATACAAACGTTAAGTACTAATAAAGTACAAAGTCTATAAATTCTAAGCCTGTTAATATTCCTTTTGTGAACAGAGCTTGTTCGAGTTTCCGCAAAATTGTTCAACTTGTTTTTCTTTTCATTGATTAGAATTTCGTTATAAAAAAATTGCTTTATAAAGAAAAACATCTAGATTTTCCAACCAATGACTCTGATTTCTTAATTTTCTTATTAAATAATATTAGATATTTTACTATCAACTTACTATTAATTTATAATATACCGCCAATTTATTTTTTTCTATTACTTAAAACCAAATTACGTTATCATATTTGTGTTCCTTTACCTTTCGTCAATGTACTAGTTATACTTTTAGGACGTTTGATATCTAAAACGGAGTACGAGATTCCTTGTTGGTCACCCCGGTATTGGAATATACAGGGTGTTACTTTATTAATTTAGCAAAGTGACGCGGTTATTTGTTTCACAACCGACACGACCGTCTTCGACTGAGCAAACTGGCAAACTCCACCTTGAGTGGACAACTTTGCGTAATCAAATCCACCTCTGGTATATTTTGTTCCTTATTTTAATTTATAAATACATTATATTGCATTTTCTTTCGGTATCGCGTACGTCTGCAATTAACTGGCTTTCAATAGAATGCTATTCAAAAAATTTACTTTTCAATATCAGCATGTGGTGATCGTAGTTAAAAGAAATTTAATTAACTGGCATTATGCATGGTAATCCGAAATACGTGCAGAGAACGTTATAAAATCCATATTATGTGATAATAAAATGAACACCAGCGCTTATTTACGTTATTCAGAGGAAACTAACATTAAAATAAGCCCCCATTACAAAGTGATGACGCAATAAATCTCACTCATCCTGCTAATCTGGACGGGATCAACCCCGGCCGCACATTTATACCCGATATATCCAAACTGAAAAATAATACGTATAGATTTCCCCTGAGGTCGTCCGGTCACGAAAAACAAGGTCGTCAAGTTTCGCTTTTTATCTAAACCGCAAACTTGGAGATATAAAGAGAAGGAAATAATAAAATGTGTTACGGCCAAACTAGAATGAATTTAAACCTAGCA
Source organism: Dermolepida albohirtum (assembly GCA_031893035.1). NCBI lineage: Eukaryota > Metazoa > Arthropoda > Insecta > Coleoptera > Scarabaeidae > Dermolepida > Dermolepida albohirtum. The sequence continues at coordinate 279,074 of JAVIWB010002798.1, read as the reverse complement.
AGGTGAAAATAGAATACGAGAAGTATATCCAATTGGGCCTTTTGTATCTGTGAGTAGACACTATCATAAACATTCATTCTCTTTCCTCAGTATCCAGATATGTATTTTGTTGCTTATGGAATTTCTGAAATGTTACATATAATAGTCTCTTTAGTCTTCTAAATTGAAGAACCTAGCTATAATAGATTCTTATTATTATACATGTGGTAGCTTTCTCAAATATTATTGTAAAAGTTTTTGGCAATAATGGGTGTTTATGACAATAATACAACTATGTTTTAATGTGGACATTCTGCATGAAAATGCAATTCTATTACTACCATGCAACTACTACAATGAATATTGAAAATATATTAAAAATATATCTTTTGCAAGTAATGGTGCTTTGTTACGAGGGCGCATTGGTAAATAGTGAGCCTTGACAACAAATACACACGTTTTGGGAAAAAAATTTTTTTTATCGTATTCTCCTCGTAACTCATTACATTTACTCTAATGATATTAAACTGCTCCTATTACTTTATAAAAGTAAGTTTTATCAAATTGTTCGAAATACGTACCAGTTCTTTTCGTCATATTCAAGTTTAAGGATTGGAAAAAAGAATGTCTAAAGAGGTCAAATCTGAGGAATGTAGCAATTCGAAATGCAAGTAATGAATTTTTGCTATTGAATTAGTAGAAGTATGAACATGTACATTATCCTAAAGAAAAAAACATTCGCTTCTTCTTTAAGCGGAGCCTTTAATATTGTATTACTTAGTGCAGTTGATTTAAAAAAGTTTATCGCCTTTTACCCTTTTACCTTTTTAAAGATGAGCTATAAAAATATCCCACATCAGTCCGAAAAACAGAAGCCATAACCTTCCGATAGAGTGTACAATCTTTGCTTTCTGTGGAGCTCTTCTGCCAGTCTCTGTCCATTGTTTCGATTGTTGCTGCACTTTGTATGTATGTATAATGGTGTATCCAACTTTTATCAACCGTTATTACTAAGCGCTATCGAATCATACCTTAGCATAGCTACTTTGAGCACTGAAATGCCTTCGCATTTGCGTTTGTAGTTTACAAATAATAAATGCGGTACTCATCTTGCATACAATTTTTTCATATTCTAATCATTAGAAAAAATCGAAACTAGATATTCACGTGTTTGTGAGTACTCTGTGTTGTTGATTAAATATACTGCTCCCGCTACGTTTAAACCCAGATGTTCATTTTGTGGTTACGATTGATGAAGTTTAAAGCCCCATAAACAGGCTCCAGTTTAGCTTTGATTCCATTGTTGGTTTTGTTTTTTAAAAATAACAACTTAAATACTTTTCTTGTTTGAAAACAGGCTAAAGGCATTTCATTAAATACATTTAAAAGAGTTAACTTTATATTGGAATAATAGGTATTGCTTACGATCGTAATCAACGTATATTTTGAAAGCTATGTCTAAAGGATTGCCAAGTTGAAGAACAAACTTTCTTAGTGCTGTAATAAGCCACATTTCAATATGATTTATTAAATAGTAAATAGTTGAAATAATTTAAAAAAATGAAATTTAATCCTAACTTAACTGCTTACAACATTTGCACTTTAGACTATTACTATGTAAAATTTGTTTTTTTTTTGAATAAAAATTTTTATATGGTTAATATGAATTACTTAATTTAAGTCGTTTTCTCCCATTGTCACCAAATCGAAACACGGGAAACATGGCAACTCATGTTTTCATTTAAAAAATCTATTAACTGAGACATCGCCCAACTAGTGTAAATAATTTTGTTAAAAACTTTAAAGTATTAATCACAATTTCTTCTTTAAATTCGAAGTGAAGCAAACCAGCATCGACACACCCGTAAAAGTAATACGAACCCACTGGGATTTAATTAGAAGACCTCTATCATTCATTTTAGATTTGACATACAAACATATAAACGTCTATTAACAGATTTCGGTACTTAAGTGGCCTTAAGTACCGAATCTTTTCGTATATTCACTACTATTTTCATAATCGTCTACTGGAGGACATTGTAAACGTAACTGTCCCATAAGAATAACAGAAACGATCAAGAAACGTTTAGGTTATTCTTCATTACTGGCTTTAATTCGATACTTTCTGTTCTACAAACTGAACGTAGTCCAAAATCCATAATAATATTACGTAAGATCGACGACTCAAAGTGAGAAAGATAGCAGACAAGGTAAATATTTCGACAGAACGCGTACACCACATTTTAACGAAAGAATTGGCCCTTTCCAAGCTTTCGGTAAGATGGGTGCCGCGATTGCTTACGATTGATCAAAAGTTCACTCGTTTGCACATTTTCAATGAGTGTCTGGACCTTTATAAGCGGAACCCGGTTGATTTTTGTAGGCGATTTGTTACTTGCGATGAAGCTTGGATACACTACAATACACCTGAAACTAAACAATAGTCGAAACAATGGTTAGAACGTGGTTCTGCACCCCCAAAGAAAGCGAAAACCACTTTATCGGCAAACAAGGTGATGGCATCAATTTTTTGGGATTCAAAGGGTAATTTGCTCATTGATTACCTTCAGAAAGGTGCCACAATAAACGGACAATATTATGCAGAACTTCTAAAAAAATTAAATGTTGAGATTCGTGCTAAACGGGGAGGAATGGCAAAGAAAAAGATTCTGTTTCACCAAGACAACGCTCCCTCGCATACCAGCACAGTTGCGATGTCCAAAATCCACGAGTTGCATTTCCAATTAGTACTGTATGCACCTTATTCGCTGAATTTAGCCCCTTCCGACTTCCACCTTTTTCCAAAATTGAAAACGGTACTAGGTGGAAAGAAATTTTCGTCTAACGACGAGCTTATCATCTTCGTAATTGAGTATTTCGCAAGCCTTCCGGAATCGCATTTTAGAGATGGCATAAGGGCATTGGAGCACTGTTGGAATAAATGTATTGCTCTTTTAGGAGAATATATTGAAAAATAAAAATTATTTTGTATTTAAAAAATTCGTTTTTCTTTTCCATTCTCACTACTTGTCCAACTACCCTCATATACTAAAGCAAACAGAGAGACAAACAAAATTTCTACTATAATGTATTACCAGATCGGTTTAATGCTGACAAAAGAAGGAGAATGAATGCTATGTATACTAAGAAATTGGTTTGTGGTGATATTAACTGTGATTTCTTGTTGTCACGGGTTTGTGTTTAAGAGTCGCTTAGAGAATAAGTATCATGATATTGTACATTTTTATTTAAAAGACGAGGACTGATATCATGTCACGAGAATCTCTGGTTCTCTCCGTCAAAAATACAAATATTATTTATGATGATATTTTTGTTTAATATTTGTTTTGACTTAATACATTAGAACTTTTGCTTTTATTTTCATTTAATTTTATTCTCAAGGTACCACTTATGTAGTTCTTAATTATGTTCTGAAGGTTTATCTGCCAAACACTAATAAATATTATTATTATTATTTACATTTCAAGAATATAATATCTAAATCAGATTTGTCACTGGCAAATGCTAGGATTCATTTATATTTGCGACACAATACAAGCAGAAAGATGAAACTTTCTCGGTCTGATATGTAGATGGCGATAAATAGAAATTATTTTCTGAAGTAACAACCTCGTCATATGATCATACTTATCATAATTCTCATTTATTTATTCAAAACACTTGAAATAAATAATGTCTGCACATTTGTTAAAATGGAAAACATTAATCATTGGGGGTAATAAAATGCCTCGATCTAAAAGGTTTAACATCCGAAATGTAATCTACTTTTGGCAATGACTTTTCTTTGTTTTTAATAATTAAAAGGTGTATACAGAATCTGAAGGAGGTCTTATACTTATTCATAAAGATAAATGCCCAGAAGGCTAAGATCTGCCTACGGATAATGATGATTGATCATTGTATCAAGATGCGTTTACATATGAAGAAATTCTCAGCGAGATACGCGTACTGATTGCTAACACTCAACAATACAAATTTTTGTTAGAAGCTTTGCCATTGCAATCTCACTGGATGCGTAGCTTCATAATTGTTGATGAGGCATAGAACCATCACTACACACCTGCCCATTCAGTAGCTCTGAGAAAGTGCTCTGAGAAAGGCAAAAAGTTCCTTTAGGTGGGAAAATCATGGCAAGTGTTTTATAAGAGGCATTGAATGAAATACTTGCAGGGCAATATTATGCACTAAACAGGTTGGATAATCAAATCAAAGGAAACGATAACATTTGGTAAAAACTCTTTTATCACAATATTGTAAGTCGCCTATTCATCATTAATTTTACTAGTAGAAATGTTCGATTTACATCGTGAGTTACATCCACACGTACTTTGGGGGATTTGCCCCCTGATGGCTTCTTTTTGCTTCACATTAACTGCAAAACTTGCAAAATTGCAATAATTCTTGGTGAATAGTACTCTTATATCTACCTTACAAAGTTTTGGTGAGAATTATCAAAAGTCGCCTTCTGAGAGAGTATCAAATAGAATTTGAACCAGAGAGATCAAAGATAGATTAAAAATTAGACCTGTATCTGTTATACATAGATTACAATTCGACCAGAGCAAAATGTATATGGTGCAATGAAAAAGCTGGAAATACCAGGAAAATTGAATAAAATAATGTAAATGAACCCTGGAAAAACAGAAAATTTAATACTATTAGAATGAAAAGCATCAAATGAATTTCCAGTAAAAAAAAAGAATTGAGATACTTTATCCACATTTCTTTTTAACTTTGAGAGAAAACGACAGCGGCGTAGAACATTATATAAGGAAGTGATATCCGGCATACGTCGGACGGTACTTGTAGCAATATCGAAAAAAAAACTAAAAGGAAAGCAAACTAATTCAGGCAAGACCATAATAAATATAATAATATATATAATAAATAAATACGTGGTAATAATGCACAAATTGTGCAACCAAAAGATACACAGTAGAAATGGTGGAACAATTGAAAAGTCTGGGTCTAACGCTAACAAGCAAAGGAGATAAAGGCAAAGAAATAAAAAAACGGTTAGTAGAAAGAAGCAAATTTCCGAGAGTTTAACTAAAATCATAAGAGCGAATATATCAAAACCTGTAAAATTAAGAATCCACTAAACAGAAGAGCTACTGTTTCTTACGCTTGCGAAACCCGAACGAAGAATATATACTCGAATGAGAGCGAAAAATTTTAGCAGTTGAATAAAAGTAAATGGAAAATTTAGAAGAAAACAAATAAGAAATTAGAGAAACTATAAATCGCAACAGTATAAAAAACTAAATGGGTGAAACATGTAACCAGAATACCTAAAAATATATCAGAAATGTTTTTTCGGAGGAGAAAGAGTTTGGAAAAGGAGAAGTTGGAATAGGTTAGAAAGTCCCGTTGATGATAGGATAGTCATGGTTCGGAAAAGAGATGCCAAAGATGGATAGGAATGGCAATGTATCCATATATAGAAATAAGAATAGTAAATAAGTAACAATATAGATCAATAAAAGGAGCAAAAGCTGTACAAAAATATATTAATGAAATTAATAAAAAGGAAACGTTAATATTAAAAATACAAGTTATTCATTCATATATTTGAAAATGTGAAACATAGTAAAGAATTCTTTCTAACTCTAACAATAAGTCGTGATTTTTATACATGGTTGGTACAATTTATGTACGAGTACATATATACAACTTTACATACGTGTATATAAGTGGAGCACAAGTTTTTCTGTTTGCTGTGAAATGGCTTGCATGATGTTCCATCATATAAACATGAAAGAAACATTATTTAAGATTACTCTTTTGTAACGATCTTGTTACCAACGTTTTTGAAGGATATATAAAACGGAAACCATACGGCGACAAAGTACATACTATCATTCATTCGTCATTGTTGCATATCTACAAGTAAGCAATATGTGAATAGAGACTTCTCCGACAATGGGCCGCAAATCAAAGAAATGGTAAAAATAATAAAGTACAGTGGAGACTGGTGCTTTAGATTAGCATCGCTCATTATGTTATAAAAAAACTCTTTGTTAGTCGACTGTTCAAGAGCATTCGTCTGATTGTGTGTAGCCCGGTTGAACTACACAAAGAATTCACATATGTCACACTCGACTTCGAGATTTTTAGATAAATGTGTATCATTATGTTAGTTGCCAGATAATGAAATGTTCGACGACGTATTTTTCTACAAACAATATTAAGGAGGGGTCCAATTTGTGGGGGAAACACAAGAAAATATCCTTCCGTCGTTCTTTTTAATCTCACACATGATAACGATCTAACTGTATTGATATCTACTTTCTTAATGTTAATTTTATACAAATTGTTGTCGAGTTGTTTATTTAGGATCCATAAAATAAACAAGGACAATAAACGCTCTAATATTTATCTCTCGTAATTGAATGAAATTGTGTTAGAGGCAATAAGAATAAATCTTGTTAGTTAAATTGTACAATTAATATTTATTGACAGATGGTGAACTCCATGAATTAACATTTTAAGTAATCCACTCGTTTACACAACGAACAATAACAGATAGCCTCTTCAAACGTATTGAAGTGTCGTAATAATCGAACATGAGAGTTGAAGAACCGAACTTTCACGTTTATTTGTATATTTCGAAACCTAAATCATGATTAAGCTATTGTGAGTTTGAATATTTCGCTTTCATTTGCACTTCACGATGGACAGGTTGCTATTGTTGAAATCATTAAACGGCAATGGAATGAGTATCTGAACCGATTAAAGCAAATATTTCATGTTTTAATAAAGGTCGGAAAGTCAATTCGACTATTTTTATTCTGCAATAATTACTGTATATTTTCTTTATTTACGGCGAGCAAGAACATACTGAACTCACATATACTTATTTTTTACAACGGTGTTCATAGTCACGGCTGAATGCTAACTAATTTAAACATACACTTTCTGTTTATTTGAGTACTTTGCAACAATAGAATGGTCACTAATAAGTTTTGTACTTACAATTTTAAGAAGTTAAGAAATTTTTGATGAGACAAATCTTGTAAATATATCGTAAGGGATAACCACTAGTTTCCACTTTTCTGTTCTCAACTAGTAATTGCTAACATTCTCATTCGATGACTAAACGAAATGTCCTTGTTTAATAGTAAATAAAAATGAATCATAAGAAAATAAATAAACTTTTGCGATTTATAAGAAACAAGAAAAGAGAGAAAGGAAGTAGAGTATCCATTATTTAAAATAGTAAAATTAAACAGGTTTGTAATTTGAAGTGTTTTGGGACAAAATAATAATAAAGCACATACATATGTGCTAAAAATTTAATTTCAATTAAATTACGAAGTGTTTAAGTAATTTTAACTATCTATACATAAATACCTAAATTAGAAAAAAGCATAGTAAGCTCATTTATATAAATAAAAGGTGTTCCAATAAGACATTTCATTTTCAATAGCCCGCCATTTTAACAGTTGTCCTGCCCCAACCTGTAACTACTGACAGACGACAAGTAAAAACTACGCCATTAATAATAATGCAACGATATACGCTTCAACAATGCATTGAAATTATTAAAACCTACTTCAAAAATGGTGAAAAATTCGCGGTCACAGTTCGCAAAACTGAAGCATTTCTGGGTCGTCGTGAAGCACCTTCTCGACCAGCAATTGTGAAACTGGTGGAAAAATTTGAGCACTTGGGTGATGTGAAGAATCGAAGTCGTGCACGTCGCTCAAGAATAACTGAGAATATTGCTGTCGTGGCCCATAGTATTGAGGAAAACCCAGGTTTATCCATTCCTCGTCGATCTTTGGAATTGGGCATTTCACAAACGACATTAAACCGCATTTTGCATAAAGACTTAGGTCTTAAGGCTTTTAAAGTTCAGTTAACACAAGAACTCAGGCCTACCGACCATCAATAACGTCGTGTCTTTGCTGATTAGATCCTTGAAATGCATCAAACTCATCCGGAATTTCATCGAAAAATCATCTAGAGTGATGAGGCCCATTTTCACCTCGGAGGTTCCGCTAACAAGCAGAATTGTCGCATTTGGGGCTTGGAAAACCCAAGAAGTTTTGTTGAAAAGACTACTCGCCATCCTCAACGTGTGACTTTTTGGTGCTGTTTTTGGTCTGGCGGGGTCATTGGCCCTTACTTTTTCGAAGATGAGGCTGGAACAACTGTTACGGTGAATGGATTGCGCTATCGAACGATTATTAATGATTTTGTATGACCGGTATTGGAAGATATTGATGTAGACGACGTTTATTTTCAACAAGGCGGCGCTACCTGAACCACAAGTAACAATATCGTCGCTCTTTTGAGTGAAAAGTTTGCTGACCCTGTGATTTCTCGAAGAAACAATCACAATTGGCTACCGAGATAAGTTCTATGCCAATGGCCTACAATCGATTCAAGATCTCAAAGGAATTCGTGAAGTTATGGAGGACATACAGCCGTAAATGTGCGAATTGGTGATGCAAAATTTCATGAAAAGAATATGGTTCTGCAAGCGTAGCCGTGGCGGCCATTTGGCTGATATTGTTTTCCATTATTGATAGCATACCTTCCACTTCACATTTAAATAAGCGTTCGATGATTTCGCTTAAAAATACTCGTTTTTTTTTACATATCAAAATGAAAACACTTATTGGAAGACCCTTTATGTATGTATATATAAGAAGCAATATTTGTAAACTTAATTTAAGACTATTTAAATTTAAGACTACTTAAGATTCCTTTAGATCAGATTCATTGTGGCCTTCACGTCTCCGTAGAGTCTCTTGATGTCCTTGTATATATGTACCTGTTCGACTTAATCTTGTCTACGGTTCTTTCGGCCTCTACGTAATCTTGGCTCTGTTACATCAGCTTTTGTACTTTGGTCTTAGACGTGCCACATCATTTAGCTGATTAGGTCTCCCCGTCAAACATGAGATTATATATTCTCTCCGGTATGACCTTGACTACTTTATGTATGAGCCTGATCCATCTTTGCTTTCTTAGATCATTTCTATCGTCATGGATCTTTACATTGCAATTAAAAACTCATATAATTTTACCATTTTTTTTTTGAGATGCACTCTATATCTTTATCATACTTAACAAGCGGCAATGGACACAAAATTCGCCTGAATAAAGTCCTTCTTGATCCATCTAACGAAATTAACGCTCTCCATCATTGCTTCAAGACTAGATTCATCGCTGAAGAGCGCCTGTTGTTAAAGAGAATATGACGTAGAAGTTAAATTTATTATGAAAATTGATACTTTCAAGAAAAGATTTGATAATGATAAAATTTGTAGTCATTTGCCTTTTAAATAAAGTCTCTATTTTAATTTTATTCATATTACTAATATCTTTCACTATTCTCATTCGGAATTACAAAGCTTAAAAGTTCACCAAAAAATTGTATAAATAAACTAATAATAATATTAATAAAACTTCTTTCACGTATTTCTCTATCTATGTTTAGGCTCTAATATCCAATATTTTCCTAATAATATAGTGATTGTCTTTTGCAGTAATAAATCCTCTTTGGACAACTAAATCCGATTACAATCGAAAATTAAAATATCTTTGAATGCTCCTTGCATCACAAATTTCTTGGTACGCAAAGGCGGTTCTAATTCAATTGTCCAGCGCCGTATATGTCATTTGTGATATATGTAGCTCGAGGGTTTCATATGTTTTGAAAATAGCCAACTATCTCATAGTTATTCACGGAAATAAAGGATTTCGTTATTATGCAAACGAAACTTTTATTATCACATCTTATTATTCTGGGTATTTATTATCGCTTTATATTTACGTTTATAATATATTAAACCAGCAACATTCGATTCGAATTTTCTCTATTTTAATACAGAAATACAAAAATAATAATTACAGCTACGTTTTAATAATAGTACAGGTGATTAGTCGTTAGCAAATATATCTCGCAAGGCAGTACCTTTCTATATAAGTATATAATAAATCTTTAAGTTATCTTAGGTAATTATCAACACGAATTTCAGTGTGGCTTCTTAATCTGAGCAAAGTTTCTGGAATGCGTCTAACATGTGCGACACTTTGATCATAATGAAATATGGAATCCATACATTTGATTAAACACTTGTTTCTATTAATAAAGACCATTAACTTGTAGATTAATATCCTGTATTCTAAAAGTGTAACGGCGACATTTGAAATGCATCTTGAGCACCTGCAAGTTACCATATGTTTAACTATGTACAGAGTAAATGTACTGAATCATCATAATATTTAAAGAAATTAAAAATAGAAAATACGTGCTCATTCATAAATGCTAAGTGGGTAGATTAAGTTTTTGTTTTTACACACATTTCGACATGACAGAGAGAAATCGGAAAGAAAAAGCTGAAAATAATGTACTTTAGGTGGAGATGGAAATAAAGAAACGATTAATATAAGATATAATAAGTAAGGCTGCAGAAACGAGTGTTTTCGCAGTAGTGTACGGCCCAGTGGCTATCAATATTAAAAATAATAAATGTAATTACTTACTATTTTAGTTTTTTTTTTAATGTTGATGCAGAGTGACGCAAAAATTCGCTGGAGTATTGTGTCATTAGTATGCTTTGCAGTGCTGACTCAGTCATACTCATATGGCGCGATGAAAATATGTTGGTGTATTTGGAAAAGGCGAGTTCTACGTTTAATGATGTGATATTCGCGAATTTTAAAAGTACGTTTGCATCATATTTGCACTTTTGGTTTTCAGTTAAACTTCTGTCTATATGCACTATAGTTTGAAAATCGGTATTCTTATTTATAACCGCACGCAATTTGTCGATTGTTAATGTTCCTATACTATGTGTTAGATTTCCTGGCAAGGCTTTGAGGTAACATACTATATTTAGCGCTTCATGTAACGACAGCTTGATGTTCTCTAATTTGGAAATAGTATCTAAGAGAATTGAATAATTTGCTCTATTTGAGTATGAATTTCGGTATCTCAAAACAGACGCTGACTTACTGAAACTGCTTGAGTATCTTGGGGATTTAAATTTAAGATACAAGGTTTAATAATATGTAAAAATCTCTCGTAATATAAAACAACTTGAAGCCGCGTTCCCCATCAAATCAATACCGGTTGTGGTGGCGGAGGAATATCCGGCCAAGCCTGTTTAAACTCACGAATGCGTTTTGGAGATTTAATAAAAACTTTTTTGGTAGAAACTATAAACTACTTTTGGATAACTGTTTCTAATAAATTCAGCTGCAAGATAACATGCATCGAGCAAACAGGTTACATGTAATTGAGGAAAAGGTTGTTTTAGTAACTTTCCAGCTTTAACCAAAGTCGAACGCCTATCTGTAACCAACATTACAAGTTGGATTGCTGATATACTGAACTTCCCAAAGGTATGTTTTATAGCTTCTCCTATCCTTTCTGCGCTTGTGTTCTGTAATATTATACTACGTAAAAGAAAAGCCAAGGAAATCTTAACGCTTTTAAAGTGCGCACTGTTAGTGCACACTTTAAAACTTTTAAAATACTATTCTTACTTGCATCCGTTATTTCATCTACCGTCAGTTATATTTTCTGATCTTCTAACTATGCTTCTATTTGATTCGTAATCGTGTTTTTCACCCGAAAAATATTATACTGTAATTGACCTCTTGCTGGTAATTTCCACTTCGAAACGTATTTCCCCCAAAAGTTGCGAAATTCTTCATTGCTTATATTATTTTGTGGGATGTTATACACACTTAACATAAAAATAAAGTCATATAGAAATTTAAAATATGGTACATCACGTTGGGCATTAATCGGTGTTGTTTGCTATGAAAATATCTTTTCCACACAAAAATACTGTACGGTAAAATGTTGATATTGCAAACAATACATTTAATAATTGTGCCAGTATATTCTAACGTGGAAAATCGGTTAAGAAATCTATTAGCACTCGTCAAACATAACAAAGAACGCCATTGATTCACCGCCATCAATCTAATCCGGCATTCATACACATACCATACGCATATGAACCTCGAGTTCGGGTACACCCGATCGCTTTCGAAATATATCATCGCCGCCAATGAGTGCGCATCGCCGCCAATGAGTGCGCACTCATTTCCGCGAACTTAGTAATAAGCTTTCATACAATATTCTTGGAAGCAGTATTCTCTTTTTTTGAAATATAAATAATGTTGTGATCAATTCTTTTTCAGGTTTATAACTTGATAACAACATTTACTGATAATTATTATACCTTACAATATCATGATCGGACAAACAATCTAGAAGTTGTTATTACCATGTCTACAGTATTTTGTGGAATATTGCACACACTTAACATAGAAATAAAGTCATATAGAAATTTATAATATGGTATATCACGTTGCGTATTTAACTGATGTCGTTTGCTATTAACATGTCTTTTACACACAAAAATACTGTACGGTAAAATGTTGATATTGCAAACAATACATTTAGTAATAATGCCAGTGTATTCTAATGTCGAACATCGGTTAAGAAATCTATTAACACTCGTCATACATAATCAAAAACGCCGTTGATTCGTCATTATCAATCTAATCCGGAATTCATACACATACCATACGCATATGAAACCCGACTTCGGATATATTCGACCACTTTCGAAATATATCATCGCCGCCAATGAGTAGGCACTCGTTTCTGCAGGCTCAATAAGAAGGAATAAATATGATATCGTTCACTTTTTTAACAATCACTTATCTCCAAACTTCGTTTGCAAAATAAAAAATTTACATTACAGAACAGTATAGAATTATAAAAGAAATATATAATATAATACGCCTTACTAATTATCGGCTATAGCTTAACGTCACAACAAAGAATATTTAATAATCTTCACTAGAGATAATGTTAAAAATATTTCCAATAAAGTACTCTTACGTTAAATGTTTTACACCATATGTGTTTGTGTTTATAATAATACACACATGTTTTTTTAATTTCCGTAACATGTTCCATATTTATTTCATAATTATTACTACCGTTAGATTACTAGTGTTGTTCATTCTTGAACATTAATTGCTTTCTAAGATGTAACAAGAAGCTAAAAACTAAAAAAATCAGCTCAGATGTTCAACTACTGTTTTTATTAAATTTAGTAATTGTAGTGATAACTGTAACACTTGTAGTAGATACACGCTGGCACGTGTTAGCTGGGTGTAATTTCTAAATTATTTTATTTATTCGTTTTGTACATATATATATGTTTTGTACACACACATATATATATATATATATATATATAAACTAAGAAATTTTAACAACCTAACACGTACCAAAAAGTCTGTCTTCATATGTTAGCGAGCCAACTTCCCTTCAATACACTTTTCCAGTGACCTAATTTATGGTTTCCATCGCTGAAGTGAGAATCCTGTCGAAATACTCTTCCACGACTGCTATTACCTTTTCGTTCGACGCAAATCGTTTTCCACGCATGAATTTATTCAGATGTGACAAGGAACAGAAGCCAGAGGGAACGAAATCTGGTGAATAGGATGGATATTGCAACAACTAGTACTTTAACTCACTGATTTTTACGGTGTTCTTTTGAGCGTGTGAAAGGATGCGTTGTCTTGATTGGTGATTTTCTTCTTCTGTAAACCAGGTCTTTACTCACGAATTTTTACATCCAGCTGGTTCGAATGGTTACAATAATAGTTTGAGTTTATTCTTTTATCAGTTTAGAGGTAATCCACGAACAAAATTCGTTTTGCATTCCAAAAAACTGATGCTAACATCCTCTTGGCCGATTTCTGAACCCTAACTCACTTCGGAGAAGAAGTACCGGGTTGATACCACTCCTTAGTCTCCTGTTTTGGTTAAGGATCATGGTGATAGACTCAGGTGTCATCCATGGTGATGACACGATGCACAAAATCGTTTTTATTTTTTCTAAAATGCTTCCGATATTGCTGAAAAAGTCTCATTCAAATATGTTTTTGTTCCATTGTTAACGAATGCACACAGCTTTCTGAAACCCATCACTTCGTAATATGCTCACACTGCATAATGAGATGCCTAGGGCTTCTATTAAATTTCTCGTGGTTAATCGACGATCTTCCAAAATCACGCCCTGTATTTTTGCAACGATTTCTGGCGTTCATGCACTTTTTGGACGTCTTTCATGTGATTCGTCTTCAAGACTTTTACGACCACGTTTAAATTCTGCAGTCCATCTTTCTACTTTTCTAATTGAAGGCGAAGAGTCCTTATTTACTTTTAATCATCGTTCGGGGTTTTCTTTTGGTACTATACTTTCCAAAAATAAGGACTTTGTCACTACACAATATTAAATTTCTTTTATTGTAAAAAAATACTGTTACACGTCAACTTTGATCACCTATAAATACACGAATGAGAAAATATAAAGTGAGAAAGCTTCACACGTGTTCATAAAAAAAGTACGATTTTTAGAAAAATAAAACGACGAAACTAATAGCGGCGTCTTTTATCGAATGATAGAACTTGAACCTGGTATATTAAAGATAATTAATGATAAAGTCTCACTTTGCCTTGCCAAATGATATAAAGTGAATATGTGTTGTATGTGTAGAGTCGTTTTAAAAGAGCTTGTACTATTAATTTGTTTGACATGAATGCAAATGAACTAGTGTACTTAAATTGCTTTCTTTAAGTTGAAATAAATAAAGTGTAATATTATACTTATTTGTATTCAGCTTACTTAACTTTATGTAAAAGAATGATTGTGCACTATTTTCATATTTTTTAAAATTTTTGTTTTGATATACTCGTACTTCAAATCTTTATGTATATTAAGATAGAACAATGAGTCTGTCTCTAGAATATTGGGTACGGCTAATCTCGGTGTATACTATGATGTTTTACATGCGAATTCAAATCAACGTCAAATCCCTCTTTCTATCCACTTGCAGACATCATGTTTGTTTGAAAAATATAACATACGTATTATATGCAAATCAACATACTACAATTTCAAATAATTGAAGACCTTCCATGAAATTGAAGCATATTGATTGGTCTTAAACTGAAATTTAAATCTCTATCAAAATTAATATACTTCAAAATGGTAAAATAAATCTAATGAAATAATCGATTGACCTGATTCTTTTCCTATTTCTAAATCCATGATATATATTTTCTTATTCTGTTTGTTATCCTAACTATCAAAAATAAAATTAATCCAATTCATTAATAACTATAGTATATTGACAATAAATAATAATAAAAATTAAATAACGATTTACCTTTAAGAAATTAACTAAATATTATGTCAACTTAAATATGAATATATTACTCTCTTTAATCCTTATTATAGATTTTTTGTATTCATGAAGTCGGTATTATAATTGCAAAATTAATTTGATTGTAGGCCTTTGATTAGACTAAATCATCTGGTATGTATACCAAATAAGATTGAAAAATACTTACTCAAAAACAATGACAATTACAAAAATAAACTTTGTATAATCTTAACCTAAGAACAAAACTTATCCTATTTATAAAACCTATAATACTCGTCTTGTCGTTGTCTTCATATATTATATTTATTTTATATTTATTTTAAGAACTTGAGAAGTTAAAATGATAATACAAGACAGAAATATTGTCGGAATGAAATTTTTTTATAATAGTCTGGTAGATAATTTCATGGCATTTGTTTTTTAAATACGATTTCCGGCATATGTCCGCCGCGGCTACGAGTTACATGATCCATTCGATCAGTCCAATTTTTGACTACTTTTTCCAATAAATCTGGCCATATGGCACGTGGATATTGGTTTCCAATGCTTCAAGAGTTGCTAGTTTGTCGGCATAGATCAATGACTTAATAAAGTCCCATAAAAAGTAATCAAGAGGCGTAAAGTCGCACGAACGAGGGGGCCAGTGAACAGAACCACTTCTGGATATAAAGTTGCCACCAAACTGATTTTGCAGTATCGATTGTTAAGCGTACTGTATGGCAAGTTGCTCCGTCTTGCGCCGTCTTGTTGAAACCAAATGTCGTCGATGGCAGATAATATTTGATTAATTTATGGAAACAAAAATTCAGTCACCATGGCTCGATAGCACTCGCCATTCACCGTAACGGCAGCTCCTTCCTCGTTTCGAAAGAAATAAGAACCACTAATGCCGCCAGTGTATAAATCGCACCTAACAATCAATTTTAATGGGTGTAATGGTGATTCGTTAACGGCTTGAGGATTGTCTTCACTCCAAATACGGCAATTTTGCTTATTGACGTAGCCATTTAATCAGAAATGAGCTTCATCACTAAACACAATTCTTCGATTAAATGCTCATCTTCGGCCAGTTGCAAATGAGCCCAATCAACAAAAATGCGACGCAAACGATGGTCGTTTGACTACAATTCTTGCACGAGCTGTATTTTATAGGCACATAAGCCAAGATCCTTACGTAAAATTTTCCACGTAGTCGAAGGACAAATGCCAACAATTTGAGAACGACAACGAATCGACATGTCGGCGTCTTCTTCAGTACTTCGCGCTACAGCAGCAATATTCTCTTCGGTACGCACATTTATTTGTATTATTGATGGTCTTGAATCGAAAAGAGTAAAATTGGTGCGAAAGCGATCAATAACTGCACGAATTGCTTGTTCACTAGGCCGATTATGTTGACCGTAAAATGGACGAAGTGCTCTATGAACTTCGGGAACAGATTTATTTTTGTCAAGATAAATTTCCACAATTTGGAAGTATTGTTCTGGCGTTAAACGATTCATGATGACTTGCCCGGCCTTACTGAATGTCGACACAGTTTGACATTATCAACTGTCAAACCATAGTTATAGATATCGATAGTTCTCATGCATCTTAAAAAACACTCTTTACATATATACCTACAGCTTGCTTTTCATATTCCCAGGTGTCGCTTCACAAGGTGATTCTTATGAGAATTTTTTATCCAACTTCTAATAGCGTCCATACATTTATATGTACCTTACCTAACATATTCTTAATTTTACTTAATATTTCACTAATATTGTAGTTTTGTATTTATCGATGTTTTCACCAATATTAGTTCATAATATTTTATAGCTAATAATCACTATTATTATTATTACAAATTCTACTATTCACTAAGGTATGTATTAATATTAGCGTCGATAAGCTTTTCGATGTCCTACTATCGAGCTTGTATTAATTAGCAATTGTTACAGTGTATATAAATCGATTCTAAATATGCGAATGTTTTAGTTTCTTATACTGTATGTGTTATAACACATAGAGATAAACTACGAAAAATCTCTACAGCATTATTTAATATTTATAAAATAATATGACAAAAAAATTGTTGTAATCCATTTATCAAAACATATTTGCAATAATGCGTATACATGCGTTATCACATATAATTGTAATAAGAGCTTTTAAGTAAACACATAGTAATAAATTAGGTTGAATGCCATGTAGAATAAAATATTTTCGGTAATGACATTCCATACGATTTATACGATTTGTTACAGACAATATGCTTGATAAGTGAACAAATTAATTAATTTTTGTCGAGCGCTTGAATTACAATAAAACATATAGTACGATATTGGTATCTTGTTGACATAAGGTCTTGGGTTCAAAATCAAAACAGGTGTTCTTCCAGTAATATACTAGATAGGCTCATGACAAGACATTTACAATAAACTCCAAGGAAACGAAGATGATAATTTTTCACTCATAGCTATGAATGCTTGCATAAGTATAATTCCCAAAAACCAGGTAATTGTAATTGTAATGCTAAAATTGAAAGAGTCAGTATTATATTTGAACAAGATATGTTATTTTACGGTTATGTTCGATATATTGGTTTTAAATAGAGACATTAAGCAAACCGTCTTCATTATATGCATTATGTACATATTTGAATCAACACTAAGATTCATATACAGCATGTTTCAAAAAGAATATACGTATTACAAAGTATTATTTTGTCCAAACTATAGATCGCTGCGCCTCGGCTCGGCTATTGGAGAAACGAATATATAGTGTAGTTTATTTAATAGCCGCTAGATGTCAGTTGCCTTCTGTTTTTCTTGGTAACCGTCATGTGTTTAAAATGGCTACTCCGCAGCAGAAATCATTTTGTGTTCTCGAGTTTGCGAAGTGCTATTCCCTGATTACAGTGCAAAGACGTTTCAGGTAGAGCTAGCAAATTGGTCCTCGGAATGGGTGAAACATTAGCAGATGGTTTGTAGATACAGAATGTGTATGTAAAGGATGGAGTCCTGTCCGTCCTCGTGTTTCTGAAGAAAATGTTGCATGAATTCAAACTGCTTTCCAACTCAATCCTTCAAAATCAACTCGTCGTGCCAGTCGGGAGTCACAACTGCCAACAACAATTTGGCGTGTTTTGAGACGTAGGTTGGTTATGAAGCCGTACAAATTACAGTTGTTATAAGCTCTGCATGCTGATGGCAAACGGAAACGTGTGGCATTTTGTAACGAGATTCATGATGCTATTGACAATGATAACACTTTTGCACAACGCATCGTGTTCAGTGATGTAGCGACTTTCCATGTTGGTAGTCCGGTAAACAAACACAATATTCAACCATCTGTTAACGGCCCATTCTTCTTTGATGGAAATACGGTTTCTGCACGAAGACAACTTCATTTTTCAACAAGACGGGGCACCCCCTCATCAGAGTCGTCAAGTGCGTGGATATCTGAATGAAACTCAAGCAAGGAGTTGGCGACTTAGCATGTCTCAGCTGAGGTTCGCGGTCACCAGATTTGACACCCTGTGACTTTTTCCTATGGGGTTTCGTTAAAGACAACGTTTATGTACCACCCCTCCCACAGAACCTGGAAGAGTTGAAGAACCGGATCCGGACTGCCATAACATCAGTGACGAAAGACAGATATTGTTCGGGTCGCTGATGGACGACATATTGAACATCTGTAATCTGAACTTGAGAGGATCGTAAATATCAGGTTGTTACAAATGTAATGTCCGTTTTTTCCTTCAGTCTGAACTGAATCGCACCTGTGTGAAGATATGTATGTTTTTGGTGAACATTATTAATGTATTTGTGGAAAAGGGTATTTATTTTGAAGTGTGTACCTGTTTCATTTCTTGGAAAGATTAATACACCTGTCCTTGTCTCGCCTATGGAAATGCTGTCGGCAAGAGATATTCCGGCAATTTACCTCTTTCAATTTAAAAAGGGATTAAATGCAGCTGCAGCAACGCGAGAAATTAATCAGACGTTCGGTGAAACCACGTGTAATGAACGCACATTACGACGATAATTTAAAAAATTCAGCGAGGGAAATTTTGATTTGGAGAATGAGCCTCGTGGATATGCGCGTAGCACCGTTAATGACGACCAGCTGGGTGTAGAAGTTGAAAGTAATCCGTCGACAGCAGTGCGTAGCCTTGCAGAAACATTTCAAGTGTCCATTGCCACCATTAGTCGTCACCTTTCTTCGATTGGCAAAGTGAAGAAACTCGATCGATAGGTGCCGCACCAATTAACGGAAGCCAATAAGCTCCGTCGATTAGAGGTGGCTACCTCTTTGGCTAACCGACAGAAAGTTGAACCGTTTCTTCATCGAGTAGTAACGTGTGACGAAAAGTGGATACTTTATGATAATCGGAGACGGTCAGGACAATGGTTAGATCGAGGTGAAGCACCAAGACAGCATGTACGAGCATCACTTCACCCGCGAAAGGTTATGGTGACTGTACGGTGGACCAGTAAGGGTATTATTCACTATTCATTTTTGCAACCTGGTGAAACCATCACGGCAGCGTCCTATTGTACCGAACTGGAAACTATGCACGGAAAATTGAGTCGCTTGCAGCCCTCACTAGTCAATAGACATGGACCCATACTTCTTCATGATAATGCAAGACCTCATGTTGCACGACAGACAATCCAAAAACTTTCGGAATTTGGTTACGAAATTCTCCCTCACCCACCTTACAAAATCGGACATTTCATATGTAACAACCTGATATGTGTGTAAAGTTTCATATTCGTATGTCTTACAGTTTAATAAATATATGCATTCGAAATACGTATATCCTTTTTGAAACACTCTGTATTTAGCAATATGTAGACAAGCTTTAGATTCACTGGATTATTTTGGCTAAAAGATTTTAACAATATATTATGTGTGTATTTGACAATTTATCTATTGAATTGTGAAAGTAATGTGTTATTTAAGTCACATATTGTCATATTACTATATTCACTTACATACATATATATTATTGGCGTTACAGAGTACATCTATGATTTTACGATACAGACTTAGAGGGAAATAAGTTATTTATAAATAGAATTAATTAATTGCTAGTAATGAAACAACTTTTTATTATTCTGATTTGGATAATTTGACTTTCTTTTAGTTTTGCGAGGGAAATGTAAATAAATACAAATAAAATAGGACTTATAACAGAGCAATAGTAAATATTTGCTGTTAATGTGTTTTTCTACTCTTTTTGGGGAGATGGATGACGATAGCGTTGTAAGCTGCTATCAAGCTTCTTGAAGCTTAGATGCAAAGGCGTTATTGAATAAGATCCTATCAATTATAACTAGATCTTTTCTTTACTTTTGCTTAAATATTATTATTAGTAAATTGTTATTGTTATTTATTTCTTTACATTTATTTGTTGTGTCATATTATTATAATTAAGTACACCCATAAATGCTTTTTCAACCATGTCGAACGCAGCATTGTAAACTGTTATCGTTATCTCGGTTATATGTATTATAAATGAACTTCTAATCGTTTTTAGTACTAATTGACTATTAATATATAAATAAATAATGTGTTATACTAAAGTTCTACTCTGTATTAAAATATTTCTAACGACTTTATTCTCCGCGAAAAAGTTACGATTTCTAAATAGATTAATAAGGCTATAAATTTTTTCAAAAGCTATGATTATTATTACATGGTGGTTACATGGTGGTACATGGTGGTTCATGTATTTTGATTAAGAATGGTATTGGATTTCGTGAACTAGAACATTTAAAACAAAAAAGTTTAGAATTAACTACTGAAATCAGTGCTGTAGAATTACCAAACTTAAAAATTATCATAGTCAATATTTATAGACCGCCGATGCCTGGTAAGATTGGCGCGTTCTTTATTACTTTACAAGATATTTTACAAGATTTATCAAAAAAACGAGATTATAAAATTTTAATAACTGGTGACTTTAATATAGATTTAGGAAAACAATACGATGATAGTGCTCGTTTCCTTGATATTATGAATACCTACAACTATATAGCCACCATTGAAAAACCAACCAGAATTACATGCACATCTCAATCTACGATTGACAATATTTTTGTCAATTTCACGGGTTTTGAGGCAGACACAGTAAGCTCAGCATTATCAGACCACTCAGCTCAAAAAATATCATTTTATCAGTGCATTAAAAAGAATAAAAACAACGTAATAACAGGACAAAAACGTATCCTCACGCGGGCACATCTTTCTGCTATTAGATCTAGCTTGTGCAATGACATTTGGTTACCTGCTTTGTCAAACGTCGAATGTAATCTTGCTTACCGTGAATTTCAACATAGGCTGATAACGCTGATGGATCAGCATTCGACAAGAAGATTAATAACAATGAATAGTACAAATAAAACATGGTTAAATGATCATATAAGGAATCTAACTAATATCAAGCGTTAACTATATGAAGGAGTAAGACAACAGAGGTTACCAAGACAGGTTTACACGGAATTCTGTACAAGACTAAAACATGAAATAATAGCATCTAAAAAAAGATCTTATTCCCACTATATCCAAAATGCTAGCAATAAGACAAAAGCTACATGGAATGTTGTCAAGGAACTAACTGGCGCTACTAAAAAAAAAAGAATTTTAACATTGACGATATAAGAAATCATGACAACGATATCGAAATTCTATCAGCGCTGAATTGTTACTTTGCTACGGCTTGTGCAGCAAATGTTTACTTGGGCGCAACAGACTATTCCAACGTAAAAGCGGTGTCGGAAACGTGCTGCTTCTATCCCACTGATGAAGGTGAAATTATTAGCACCATAAAAAGCCTTAAAGTAACCCCATCAACGGGACTGGATGAAATCTCAGTGCCGCTCCTACAGTTCTGTGCATCAGAATTGGCCGCACCATTGGCACACCTGATAAACCTCTCGTTTGAGACCGGTCAATTTCCAGATGACTTGAAGCACGCCGTAGTGGTACCCGTACATAAGAAAGGAGCGAAGAATAGCTATGAAAATTATCGACCAATAGCTCTATTGTCGAACGTGTCGAAGGTTTTTGAAAGAATAGTTCTGGTCAGGATGACAAAATTCATCGAAAAACACAAAATATTAAACAACACACAAAATGGTTATATTAAAGGGCGATCAACTGCCAGAGCAATTTACCAACTTATGGAAAGAATTATAAATAATATATCTAACAAACTCCCGATGGCCTGTGTATTTATGGATCTTTCGAAGGCCTTCGATAGTGTACATCGCGAAGTCTTGTTGGAGAAGTTGGAGCTGATGGGATTCAGGGGCGTGGCATCGGATTGGATCCGCTCTTATTTGTGTGGCAGAATGCAGTATGTGCAGGCGGTTGATGCGGGGGGATGCATGGTGAGGTCACGTCCGGAACCAGTTACCGTGGGTGTTCCGCAGGGTTCTATTTTGGGACCTTTACTTTTCTTACTATACATAAACGATCTCCCGGACGCTACGGAATCCTTAACGGTTCTCTTCGCAGATGACACGTCCACAGTCATAGACTCTGGTAATGGAGACTTGAGTATGGCCATAGCAGAAAATATACAAGTGTTGGGGAAGTGGTTTGCGGCAAATAATCTACACCTAAATCTATCCAAGACCCATCTGCTGACCTTTGGTAACAGTTTACCAACTGATGTGGTGGTGGGTGATAAAGTGCTTGCCTCTAAGTGTGACGCGCCATTTCTTGGCCTTAGGGTTGACTCTGAGCTGTCCTGGAAACCCTACATCAACGAACTATCTAGGGGGCTGTCTCGGTTCTGCTACTGCTTACGTGTTATTGCTCGTAACGTTGGTGTGGAGGCGGGGCTGCTTTCTTACTTCGCCTATGTACATTCGAGGCTCCAGTATGGTGTGGTGTTCTGGGGCAATTCCAGCGACTGGCGGAGGATATTTGTCCTCCAAAAGTCATGTATTAGAGCAATTTATGGAATGAAACCAACAGAGAGTTGTGTGGGTGTGTTTCGATCTGCCAAAGTACTAACAATGCCCTCAATTTATATACTTCAGTGCGCGCTACATGTGATGATAAACTATAATGAATTTTTTAAAAAATACGAAACGAATCATGCACATGCTACGCGTAACCTTTGTAATATGCATCTTGTGCCCCCACAAACGTATTTTACAAAAATACAAAAAAATGTCGTACACAATTGCATAAAAATATACAACCACATACCGTTTCGGATCTAGAGCTTGCCGTTGGCCCGGTTTAAAATTATTTTTAAGTTTTGGCTGATAGAGCAAGAGTTCTACAGTGTGGAAGATTTCCTTGAAACAAGCGTAGACATTGGCGTATAGCATAGGTCAACTGCACGCATATGTATATATACTTAATATCTATTTATATTTGTGATTGTTTTTTCGTTGTTATATATTACATATTTTACATTTATGACATATTCTATGTTTTTTTGACATAATGGAATGTAATAAATATTATTATTACTATTATTATTATTATTAATCTTTACTGCAACTTTTGTACATTCTAATTTATTCTCAATATGCTGCGCACTGTATTTTCGGATTTTACAAGCAAATTACTTTTTATAAAATTCCACCAAATTATAGTTTCTTTTCCTTATGCTGTCAATTAACAAGTAGGTAACACTGCAGAACAGAATTCATTTGTAAATTCAACAGACCGAAAAAGTGTCATTAAAGGTGACTAAAACATTGTTTCAACATCGTCTGACTGCAAATGTGATGCATTTTCATACATTCCTGTCGCGCTTTGTTAAATTTCCAGACAACGAAAAAATACCCATGTTTTTGGATTAGCGAGAGAACAATATGTAGTGTTTTAAAATTCAGAAGCAAACCATTTTAAATTTCAACATTATCTCTTGCATATAAGATAAATAAGAGTTTCGAATGTGTAAGAAGCTCGCCCTGATCTTTATTTATCGGCGGCATAGAAAAAGTTAAAGATTTATTTCGACTACATATTTTCGAAATAAAACTCTTATAACTAAAACATCAGAGTAAAAATATGAATAACAGATTTGCTATTCATAAAATTCATTCAATATAATGCAAGACATCCGGTCATAAATTTTATTTTCTTTTACTCGTTATTATGACAATATCAAAATACACGCATCCCATGTTTTATTTATATATTGAAATACAATTGATTTCGACTACCTTCTTCTTTACCGCACGCCGGTCACCACATCTCATTGTCAGTCATGTCTTTGTAAACAACATGCGATTCCACGGCAAACTTATTCCTCCAAGTCGAGATGGAAAAAGTTCATCACGCGCTGATAAGGTCGAAATCGAAACGCATTAATGCGCGTCTGCATGCTTCACTGGATTTATAGAACCAGTTAGCTCAGGCAGCACGAGGACATTCGTGTTCTCGTTTATATTTTTTTCGCGTGCAACTTTTATTTGATGTACGATTTCCTGTGCGCAATCTCTCTGTGTGGGCATGACAGGTATGCAGATTTGTTGCACATACATACATAAACGGGAAAAAATAAACTAAAATTCAGTTTTGATAAAAGTCGAAATGAACCATACACATGTGCGTTCATTTCATTTATAAAGCCATAAATCCTTCTCGTATCCCTTCCGAGAAACAAGGCACGCCAGGATTAGGATTTGCATGAGCATCAAGGTGCGTGCACCGCCGTATTCATCCGGGACCCCAGTATTTATAGCAATCCCTCGCCTTCTGCCTTAATATATCCAATACCGCGCCCTACTACCACAGTCGGGATATATATGAAGATACGGAATTTCGTCTTTGAAAAAAATTTATTGATATCTCTACTATCCCTGTATATGTATGTATATGTGATACGAGATGTGTTGTGGTAAAGCCCCAGTTATTCACTATGTAAATTAGGGAAAGTATTCGTGTAAAAGTGTATCTTATGGAGTATGTAGGGAGGTATAGAAGTAATTCATTGCTGTCTAACAATATTCACTTATTTAAGGATTCTTCTTCCATGTAAACTCTCTCCGAAAACTTATGCTTTTCTGGTGAATAAAAGTCCCTGTAGCTCACAGATACGCATTCTATGTGTATTCGGTGTTTCAGGATATTAATATATTTTGAAAGTAGAAAATATTATATGCATTGTTTCAATTATAATTTTAAATATAGAAGTTTTTATTCCTTGTATTGCATTTACTTCTTAAAGCAAAGACTTAACAAGAATATTCTTTTCAATGAGATTTTCTAAATTTCTCTTAGAGTAATAGCAGCTACGATGATAGGGCCTGGCGAAAGGTATCTCTCTCTCTTCTATAGATACATCTACTGCATTTTATTTACTTACGAAGCTGTGTACAGTATAGGTGATTTGTCGATTAGGTTTCTGAAATATTCAATTTACATATTTATTTTAGTGCATATAAATTGTTCAATACATCCAGAGTTTACAATTATCATTTATCTTTATTATCACTATTATATTACGATTCTTATTTTTTATATATTATTATAAATATTATTTAAATTTTATTAAAATTTTTACTAAGCCTTTGTATTGTAAACTTTACTTGTAGTAAGTTTAATAAATTAATTTAGTTAATGAATTATGTAAAAATATCAACTATTAAAATATTATAAATTAAATTAATTTACTCTTAACAACATGAAAGAATAAATTTATACTTACTTTCTCATTTATTTTTTTTAATAATTATATCTTAGGATTTTTAATTTGACGATAATTAAGATTCTTAGAAAGAAATTTATAGGAAAGTTTAGCTTTACCTTTAGTACTACATATGCCTACTTTTTAAAATATTTTATTAATTTTCGCTTAAACTTTTTTATTTCCTAAATAAACAATTTGAACTTTTATTAATTCTTTTTAATGAACACTAATAAATATAATTGATAAAGAATAAATACTTACTTTGTACGACGGTAGAGGGGGAGAAAGTACACAATTTGTAAAACATATGTTTCAAGTTTGAAGAAGCCACATTGTTTAGTATTTGTTTGGCAACCATCAATAGTGAACGTTTTCAGTGAATTAGTAAAAATGGAGAAAATTGGTCATCGTTACGCGATACAATACTTTTATTTGAAAGACCTCAGCCCAACCGATATAAAAGCTGAACTGGATTCTACTCTTGATGAGACAGCTCCTTCGTTTACAACAGTCGAATATTAGATAGCAGAGTTTAAACGAGCCCATACGAGCTGCCAGGACGAGCATCGCATTGGTCGACCAAATGAGGTGACGACTCCAGAAATGGTGAAGAAAATCCACAAAGTAGTATTGGATGATCGTCTCTTGAAAGTACGCGAGCTAGCAGAGAAAGTGGGCATTTGAAAAATTGCGGTACATCGCATATTATCTGAAAATTTGGACATGAGAAAGCTGTGTGCAAGATGAGTGCCGCGTTTGCTCACACTCAAGCAAAAATAATGTTTAGCGAAGTTTCACAGCAATAAAGCAGAATTTTTGCGCTGTTTCATAACCACGGATGAAACATCACTTCAAGTTGTTTCTTCTTGTTGTTGGGAAGCGCTTCTTAAGTGGCACATATATCAAAGAATATATGTTTATGACTATTGTAAACCATCTATAGGCGGGGATAAGCAATTAGCGTTTCAAACTGTAACTTAAACATTTCCTTTTTTTATATACCTGTCTAGTATACTATATATATTTTTTAAACACCGCGTATTGAAAAATATTAGAACAAACACAACAAACTTGTAATAGTGCTAACTTTTCTTTTGTTGGCTATAAAAGGGACAATTTCCTTTTTTCCTATTAAATGTCCAAGGTTTTGATCCACCTTAGACTTTAATAACCGGGACCCTCCCTCCCTCACACTTTCCGAGTTAATTTCTTTAGCTACTTTTAGCACCCTGGAGGTCAAGCAAACGGATCATTTAATGTGAGGAGACGGGCGTTTGCTTATTGTTCTACTAAGCGTAGAACGGGACAGATTTTGAAAATCCGAGCAAAATATAATATTATTCTTTCGAGGTATCGTTATTAGATATTCTTATGGTCGACGTATAGGTCAACTATATTCATGTGTATACTTAACATAACATGCCACTTCATTATTAATCGATAATAACTAACTAATGTAAACACTACTAATGATATTTCACTCAAAATTATATTATCAATTTGAAAGTCTTTTATAGAAAAGTTATTTAAAAACCGATTATTGTGCTCGTAATAATATAATTCATTTCTTTGGTTATTTGGTTATTTATAACACGGCTTAAATAGGGGAATTGTTTATTCTTTTCCTTATGGCGAAAACTAGTTAATATTTAGTTCAAAAGTTTTTATTCATTTACCTACTCAGCTTTTAAATCAACAGCATACAATCTCTCACTTTCATCAAACGTAGTTGCTAGTATGACAAAAATGAATGAGAAAATTAAATATAAAAAAAAGCAAATATAATGAATCTTATCAAAATTAAAAAGCTAGGGGAATAAAACTCACAAAAGCTATTTAAAATAAGAGCTATCAAATTATTATCTAATTTTGCTGTTTGTAATGTACAATTAATATCTATTTGATCATCTTTACACTACAGGTAGATATTCTACTTTTTTAAAATGTATGTTCTATATCTGGCGTGATTTATAATTAAACCTGATGTCTCTCGTTTTTCAGGTTCTTCACTACGGTATATTTCGTTTTATTCTAATTAATTGTTAGGGCGTATTCTTCGGTCTTCTTTTTCAGTAATTTAAACGTATTCATCAAAATTCATTTTTTGGTACATCTGTTTCCGTATATTAAGTTTGCTGTTCTTCAAAATCGCCTCTTATACTAAGTTAATATATCCTGTTTTTAACCATAAATAAATTAATATTTGTGTAAGTAATAACCACAAGCAAAAGTGCAAGATATTTGAAAATATATATAATTAGAAAATGTGTTTAGACTTCATTGAAAGTGTTCTTTACTAGGTTTTTTTCAAGCAGCAAAAGACGATATACCAAAATTGTTAATATGTGAAAAGTGGTACCCTGAGGCACGAAATTATTTGAAATTCAAGATATATATTTTAACACTTGTAGTACTAAAGCAAGTACGCTATTAATACAACTCGGTTTTTCTATGGAAACTCAACATCAACTAACTTTAACCTAGCACCGTTATGATGAAAAGTATATACAATGTGGCGAAAAAATGAATCGTTCAGTAAATATATATAAATATATTTTTACCAAATTTTGTACAAATGATTACTGTGTTGACAATAATAAATAATTAGATTTTCATTTTAAGATTGGTACTCTTTAATAATAAGTTGCCCCTCCAAGTAAACGAATACACTCTGCTATTCGCTCAGGTATGCCTCTTATAAGAAATACTATGAACTCCTGTGGGAGCTTATTCTAGGCAACTTGAAAAGCATCATGTAGCTGTTGCAAATTCATTGAAAGCATACCAATTCTTCGTCCCATTATATTCCAGCTATGTTCGATGTGTGAAAGGTCTGACGAAGCACAGGCTAATTGAGAATATTGATGTGAATCTCTTGCAGGAATTCTAATATGACAGCTGCAACATGCGGATGGATATCGTTTTGCTGGAATGTAATTTTATTTAGGCCTTGGATAATACAAATAATGACACGAATAATTTCAGAACTTCGTAAATGTACCTGCCATCTGAATTACCTCGACGGGATGGGAGATAGAATTGATCGTTTGAAGTAGTGTTAGTATAGAAAGTAAGATTCCTTTAGTTTCCTTCGAGGCCATTTAAATTCTCAAGGAGGTATTGTACGTGTCGACATGCATAAGTTCCTAATAGGGAAGTCATTTTGTTATGGATCACTAATTCGAAAAGAGCGAGATCGATTCTAAAACCGAAGGCTTTGTAATGTTTGATTACCAGAGAGTACTCGCCCAATGAGATAGGTCATTGTACAATCTCTTCAATGTTTGGTCCACAGCCATGTAATTTCTATAGAAACATCTGATCACACTGTATGGTGAACATTGGGCGACCTGTAAGCTGCCGTCAGTACAATCTCTGGATCACCTATACCAAATGCGAATAACCTATTACATATTGCTATACCGCTGAACAGGTTGACATCTCTAGGAAATCAACAGTTTCGGGCCTGGGTGTTCTGTTCGATACACACCTGAAATTTGTAGAGCATATAGAAACTATCTGAAACACTGCACCTCGGTCTTTAGACTTTTTAGTAAGATTATGTAGAAGTTTTTCTACCATAACACTAAAAACTTTATAATCAAGTTTAGTGCAACTTAAATTAGAATATACTTTTATTATATGGCACCGGATGTACATATATTTATCAAAAACTTGATTTGGAACAAGTTTAAAGAATCTGGTACGTAGACTTCCGCGGTCGTGGTCCATGCTATCTGCTTCAGGGTTTCCGGGCTGGAACCGCATCACTTGTATATCTGCCGACGTTTCGTACCCATTTGTATGGGACATCTTCAGGGCTGAACGAAACGTCGGCAGATATACAAGCAAAAGCAGAAAGTTTAAAGAAGATTATTGAAATATTTAACTTTCAAAGCCCATTGAGTATATCCGACGCTTGGTATAGCCTATAATAGTTCTTTGAGGAAGCACGTCATGCTGTCGCTGATTGATCGAAGGAATATTTTGAGTGTCAATTTCAATTCAAATAAATTTTAGCAAATGCATTTTTATATTGATAGCTTCTCAGTTCCTCGTGCTAAAATGAATGTACTAGCAAAGGTTTCGATAGTCATGTGACTAAGAACGAAAATAGTATTCGCCAAGATCTCTTTAGTTAACGCAATAGGTTGTTTATCTTTTTTGAAAATAATGTATGGAATTTCGTTTTCTTTCTTAAACACACACATACATACACATACAGACACACACACGCATATATATATATATATATATATATATATATATATATATATATATATATATATATAATATATACATATATATATATATATATATATATACAAATATATGTTTTTTTCTTTCTTTTCAAATATGCACTGTAGTAGTATTCATTAATTATCCTTTAAGTGGATGTGTATATATGTCGGACAGCAAAGAATATTATTATTTTCGTTATTATTATTATACATATATTTAATAGAGATTTTAGATAACAAATATTTTCTTTTGCGTTACATTCATTGTGTTCAAAATGCAATACATACATGTTATTTTTTTCTGAACTTACTGTTAATAATTGTATTTGTTAAATTGTAATAACTATTATCATTCTAAATACACTTTAAACCTGTACTTGTCCACCTTTATTAACTGAAACTTTACGCATGTATACGTAATATATTCCACACATAAAAATATAATTGATGCAAAAGAATATATGAGTTAAATCTAAATCAAAATTATTCATAATTAAGGGAACAAATGAAGATAAATATTTTATCGAAAAGTCGAAAGCATTTATAACAATAATTGCTTACACATGTTTGTTGTTTTACACATTTATTTCACAAGCGGCAATTAGAGATATATTGAGGAAATAACAACATGAACAGCCACATAATCAACACCCCAGACGATCGCACATGTATGAGTACACTTTTAAACGTATCCAAGTTGGATGCGTAGCCCGACAAGATAATGATGGATTAGTGTCGGCAGTGATAATGAATGCCGCAATGTCACGAAGTAAATTCAGTGAAACCAAACAAAAAAGCATGGATAAAGTCTCAGTTTCTTGTAGGAACAATGCGATGACAGCTGCTACACGTTGATACTCTTGGTTGTTTACTGAAATGCATCTGTTTTATAGAAACACAAATAAACCAAGTAGATGTAAAAATGTTGAATTGAAAACAAACTGTGTCTAGAAAAAGTATGGGCATAAACAAAGTATTATCACATACATAGTTATTTAATTCGATGTTTAACAATATCTTGAAGATATGTTGTTAATATAAATATTATAGTTTGTTAACTGATAATTACAAGAATCATCCTTTTGCTTATTTAGAATTTTCAGATGTCATTCAATTTTTAAAATAAATATCTCAAGCTATTAGATTAATGAAAATTTCGAAATCTACGAATAAAAGCAATAAATGAGACCTCAAATCATTAAACTTACGGTTTTAGAGAAAATTAAACTGGAACATTTCAGTCACGAGAATGGAGTGCTCAACAAAAGAATGTATTAGAGAACGCCGGAAAGTTTAATTTTGCATATCGCATTTAATATCGTCCCATTTAATACAGGCAGCTATTAATTTCTGCAACTAGGCAAAGTAGGTAATTAGAAAAGTTACAATTCGAAAAAATTGTAAATCTTCCATTCTCGGACATATAAAATATTGGCTAATAGATAATAGGTATGGGAAAATATCGTGGTATCAATAATTTTGATCTTTAACATTGGAACTTTGGAAAAATAAATTGTACATATTGAGATATAACAGTACTTGAATTCTGTGGAGAAATTTTTATGACGATTTTTAGTTTTATTTTAGTTTTGAAACTCATAAATGAAAATTATACCTAGGGTATTCCAGGTTATAAAATATTTTTTACTAAATTATCGAGAAATGCAATAACAGATGTTCGATGTGCAGTACTAACTACGTCATAATTTGAAAGATTCTAATAGCAATTGATCTGCTCTGTCACAAATCGATAGGCCTTCGAAACTTGTCATGGGTCCTTATTCCACATATTCGGCAAGTAACACGCCCTTTAACAATGCTGCAAATTTTCTTCAATTGCTAGAACAAAATTTATTGATACGGTCTAGGTCTTAATCAAAATTGATGGTAGTTTTCTCCTAAAACAATTACTAATAGTTGTCAAATCCTTTAATAGTTAATTAGTAATGTAATAACACTGAGAAAGTTTGGAAACTAATCAAATATATCTAACGATTACCAATCATCGGGAATTGTGTTTACAAAAAAGTGATATTTCTGCATTTTGTTAAACGAATAATTAATTTTAGCATACAGAACAATTAATTTCAATCGTCAAATCTAGAGTACCCTCGTAGCATATTAGCCATTACTAATTCATCAGCTTTAGAACGTAGCTAGCGTTAACGTCTAAACAAAATTTGACTATACATTAAAACTTCCTTGTATTTAATCAGGATAAAGTAAGAACTGCTACAAAGCTAATTTAACTGGAAATGAGATTTGAAATGAAGAAAATGAGTTGGCTATAAAGTTGGCACTTGGCTTAACAATGCCGTTATGGGAATTTCATAATGATTTTTCTCAAAATCCTCAAAATATTTGTTCGTTGCAAGTTTTTTATCCAATAAAAATCTCCTTCCATCAAGGAAAATTTGGATTTGGAGAATAAGTGGAAGTCTATATTTGACGAATAGAATCAAGTTCTTAATAATTTTCAGAACTCTTAGAATTTTTGATAGTCTTTGTCGCATATCTTCCCCTATGAGCCAGCTTCTTTGAAATCAATTCTGTCTTCAAAGAAGCATTCTTATTTAAAATTTATTGCACTATGAATTATGAGTTTATGTATTTTAAAATTTTTCACTTAGATGTTTTATTCGTGCAGCCGTAACTATTAGGAATTTCACCGAATTTTGCTTATCAGTAAACTAGATAAGAGAACTAAAACACTTGTATTATGCTAATTATCCCCGGAAAATGCTATTTCACTTGATTACAGAAACTCGACATAATTATATAAAAAATGGTGATCTAAAGCCAGTCAAATAAAAGCTTATTTTATACCATATCTATAATATTTTGTTAATTTGCACGAAGCATAATGTAGTAAAACTGACCGATTTATCGACCATATGAAATTTGTCAAAAGTTAAGTATTTGTGTCTGCGATGGTAGCGATGCTGTTGTCGAAACGAGCAGAGTAGAAAATTATACTAACAAAGAATCAAATCCTCTAATTAGAAAATTTCTTAAGTTACCTTCTTAAAATACTTTACTTGGAAATGCTAAACTTAAATATTTATGAGTAAACATTTTTTACGTTACAATAATACGTACACTCCATAGTATGTTTCTGCCTTCATTGAAATTTTTACAATATTTATTGTTAAATGAAAAGCAAGGTAAGTGAAATGAAATCGTATTTTTTTTTCTAGATTATATTTTCAGTGCTTCGTTTAGTCCACTACCTTTCAAAGCTTTCAAGCTTTCAAGAAAATAAGAACGACATTCATTTTCAATGAGAATTTCTTTCCAGAAAACTTTCCTCAAATTTGGGAACACGACTAAATTCGACGAAGAAAAATCTGGTGAATACAATGCGTATTCAATTAACAAGAATCGTTTTATGTGTACTTGCTTAACTCTCATCTGTTATTGCATTCTCTTCTTCCAAATAATAAATAAAAATTGTTCATCGGAAATCCCAAAAGACGATAGCTATCGGGTTTCCAGCATATAAAATAGTCTTTACCTTATAGGAATTAGCTTCGTAACATTTCGTCGAATGTTTTGATGGTCCTTTGGCATCTGGAGGGTACTAATATAACCACATTCATAAATAGTTATAATCGCCACAAAACATTGTTTTCGATACATTTGAACATGTCTAAATATTGCCGTGAATTAGCTCCTTTCACTCGCTTTTGGTGCAAGATAAGAACATCTTACATAATTACCCTATGTTAACTAATAGTATTTAACTTCAATTTACTAGAAAAAACTTGTTTAAAATTTTCTATTTGACTGCATCAGTTACGAACACAGATCTAAATGTTTAGAAATAAACACCTTCTCTACTGTCCTTCTCAACTCTACTCAGCGATCATTTATCATAATTTGATGGTTTTTCAATTGTTTCTTCAGGAGTAGCAGTTTTCAATTCACCAGAAAGTGGTGTATCTCCTGTAATTATTTCTCTACTGTGTTTATATTCGGCAATGCACTTTACCACTGTTGCATATGAACAAAAAGATACTATAATATTCGTCTAAACCTATTTTACTTTATCACTGTACGGGACTCATTTCCAAATTAAATTTTAAAAAATGCAACGACGTATTTGTGAGCAATCAGTTTAAAAATTTGGCAAGCAATATATATATATATATATATTTATATACATTAGAAATAGAAATAGAGAGAAAAATATTGAAGCTAATATTTGTATGCTCAAGCAATAAGTCATGTATACGAGGTATGGCAATTAAGTTACGAGAATAGGCTCCTTCTGTCACACAGCCGGATCGGACGAGACTGTAATTGGAATGTCATTGACCTTGATACTTCCCAAGCAACAATACGTAGCTTCGTCTCTCTGTCTGCTTCAGTTTACTTTCGAGTTTTAATTGTAGAAGACGCTGCTACTTAATGGCGGCGTGATAATGGCTGACATGAAAATCGAGCAGCCTATTAACCTGAATGTTTACAAATGCTAAAGAAGGTGTTTGGTGAAAATATTATGTCACGTGCGTGAGTTTTGAATGGCGCGAACGGTTTTCGGAAGTTCGAAATTGAAGATAATGCTGATCGTTTGTTTCGACATCAAGGGTGTTATCATGACTGGGTACCTGAGGGTCAAACCGTTAATCAGAAATACTACAAAGAAATCCTAATCAAGCTGAATGAAAGAGTTAGGAAGATAAGACCTGATTTGAGGAAGAGCGACTCGTAGATTCGGCACCAGGGTAACGCACCAATTCACAATACCCTATCTGTAAAGCAGCTTTTAGCAGACAAGTGCATTGCTGTGCTTGATGGTCCTCCGTATTTGCAAGATCTCACACTATGTGACTTTTACCTGTTCCCAAAAGTGGAAATATGTAAAAGCAAAAACAGCAGAGTTGTTGAAGAGGCTGACAACCGATGAGTTACAGCATTATTTTGAACAATGGACGACACGTAGACAGCAGTATATAGATAGGAGAGTATGTGGAAGGGGACAAAAGTTAATTATAAGTTTATTTACAATATATAACATTTCTCACACCAGTCTCGTGATTTAATTGCCACATCTATAATGGAAGGAAAGCCCAGTGGTAATGGATAGATAAAGGTGATTGCCGAAGCAAGGAGAATTAAGTGGATGAAATTGAATATTTTCCAGAAAAAAAAGAACTGGAGGTATTGAGATGGACATCAAACAAAAAAAGAAAATTACTTTCGGATAAACCAATAGCAAAGGTAGAGTTTGGGATTATATAGTAAATAAGAATTCATAAACGAACAAACCAGAAAATTTCCATTACATGTTCATCGATACAGCATTCACTTATATGCATTGAATAAATTCACTTCATACTTTTGTTTTACTAGCCGTGCAACTATAGATGAAACAATGGAAAAAAGTATCAAATATTAATGTAAAGATATCTTATCTTGCTTTTTATTTCATTTATACTAATTTACATTTAGTGGAACATGTCTGCCCCACAGCTTACACTAATCGACATTTTGTTGCTACCCTAATTTTAACACAAAAATAAGATTCTTATTCTCGTATTTTTTATTAGAATTTTAAATTCCCCTTTTGCGTTTCATTTCGTCACGGCTGCCCCAATATATTTTAAAATTTTAATTAAAATTCGTTTCCTGAGGAAATCTGATAAGCGTAACTCTTATTTTTATACATGGTTGAAAGTTTTCAATTCCAATTTCCATATCATCCAATAATTATGGCTATCTTTTGTGATATTGATGCATAATAAACGGGAGTCGGGCGGCTGGACACGTGCAATCACGCCCTCCATTGATTAATGGCGTAACCAACGTGTTCCACATCGACCCGCATATACATCAACTTCCAGACTGACCAAATCTCCGGTTTTCGGTGTTATCATGCCGGAATAATAAATCTCGCACTCGATTTTATAGCCGTTATAGTTCATTTATTGCAGAACATATTTTTTCATTAGGTGTACATGTGAGATTTCAATAACATTATTACAATCTTCCCCGCATTAATTAAACTTTCTAGTACAGTACAGTATGTAATGGTAAAGTAAAGCAAATAAGAAAAATATTCGCGAACTTGATAAGGTCTGCATATAAAGTAGGTTTTTTCCTCTATGGTTTATTACTTGTCATAATTTATACTATTCATATATTGTCCATGCATTAAATGTGCTCATTCTAAGTTCATCCTTGCTTGCAAATTCGTCATACGCTCACCATCTCGCATTTGGTACGGTTCGTTTAGCTTCTTATTCCTTAGGGTATTTCTTAGTGTTTTGTTTCTCTCTTGCATATTTATATATTAGAGCATGCAACATATGAAGGTGATTCGTGAATGAGATGTATAAATAGACCAGTTTCAGACTATTTTTGTGTTACTCTGGCAGATTGCCTCTTTAGAAACACCAATTGTCAGATTGTAGGTCATTAAGTTTAAGATAGAAAATATTGCTGTCATTAAGTATTTCTTCTTGAAAAGTTTATCAGCAACTAAAGTATTCAAAGTGAAATGAAAGAGAGTATAAGGAACTTGGCTCCTTCATTTCCCACAGCGACAAAGAGATTTATGAGTTCTAATTTATTCGTATTACTGTTAAAGAGGCGCCATGCAGTGCATGTTCGAATTTTGCCACTATACCGAAAATTGTTGGAAAAGTACATGCTATGGCGTAAAGAGACTATCGTTTTAAAACGCCTGCTGGAATAACAGTGTCAGTAAATATCTCTAAAGAACGCGCAACACACATTTTCAATGAAAAGTTGGCTATTTACATATATAAACTGTCTTCGAGGTGGAAGCCGAAACTATTCAGCGTTGATTATAAATAGATGTGAATATAAGTTTTTGATGGGTGTTTGGAAAGTTTTCAAAAAAAGTGGAGTTAATCACAGATGAGAATTGAGTTTATCATTATACGCTCGAAATGAAACAATAATCTAAACAATGTCGACAGAATAGTTCTCCTCCTCCAAAGAAACCGGCGACTGTTCCAATGGCAAGAAAGGTAATCACTCTATATTAAGCGAATTCTACACATAAATTAAAGCAAAATATTAATGAAAATAGTCTTGCTTAGCTAAGAAAAGAATCATTTTCCACCAAGACAATGCACGACCTCACGCAAGTGTTGTTGCTACACAAATTAACGAATTATAGGTGTAGATCAGATATTTCCAATAGACAATGATATTAAAGCTGCTGTGGATGTTACTTTTAGCGAACTTCAGACTTCCATATTTTATCAAGGCATTGACTTTGGATCATCGCTGAGGTAAACGTATCGGTGGTAGGGGATTAGAGAATTTGTAGATCTACGCAATGAATGTCGGAGTGAATGTGTAGAGTGGAGAAGCTACCGGGTTCTCTGTTGTTACAGGAGCCCGAAGTCATGAGAGGTGGCAGAGAAATTCCACAAATGTTCCACCCGTTCGGGGGATCAATTTGGTAGCTCAACCTGAAACGTCGCTGCACTGTAATCACGGAATTACACTTCGCAAACTCGAGAACACAAAATGATTTCTGTTGCGGAGTAGCCA
The DNA here is from genome assembly GCA_031893035.1 of Dermolepida albohirtum. NCBI lineage: Eukaryota > Metazoa > Arthropoda > Insecta > Coleoptera > Scarabaeidae > Dermolepida > Dermolepida albohirtum. The sequence goes on along the minus strand of JAVIWB010002798.1, from coordinate 241,430 downwards.
TTTTAAACATGTGACGGCTTCCAAGAAAAACAGAAGACAACTGACATCTAGCGACTATTAAATAAACTAGACTATGTATTCGTTTCTCCAATAGCCGAGCCGAGGGGCAGCGATCGATAGTTTGGACAAAATAATACTTAGTAATACGTATATTCTTTTTGAAACACGCTGTATATATAAATATTTTCATAAATTCAGAAATTAGAAAAATGAAAGAGAATTTATTTAATTCAAAAGAAGAAGAAAAAGTAAGTATGAACAAAATTCAATATTAGTTTATTATATCATAGCATAATTTGACTTTCGCTTATTAACAAATATTTTAGACAAAGGGATTTAGTTTTCTCTCTGAGTTTGCATATGTACTATCATTAGATATACCGAGTTTCAGACAGACAGCTTCTCATCGTCTTCTTTAAAAAAATGCACGAAGATATTGAACATAATAATACGTATTTGAAAATAAAATACAGGTACTTAAATATAAGCGTAAGTAAATTTAATACAAGTAAGTTCAATATTTTACTTCTCTGATACACATACAATTATACGTATAAAAAATATTATAATTAATTAGTACACATTTCTCATTTTATAATATTGGTGGTGCGTAGGAAACTAACCATCCATAAATTACATCGCATTCCTTTTATAACATTTTGTGGCCAACGTGAGGCTTAAAATAGCTCAAACAAAGGATTTCGTATGCTCAAAACTGATTTCCTCAAATACACGACATTTTTTGGTTAGCACAATTGAACTACTATTTCTTAGCTAGTTATTTATAACTATGTACTGATTATCTGAAAATGTTATGCAACTTGGGGATCTCTAATCAATCGTTCTTGTCCTAATCTCCGATAATGAATTAATGAACTAATAATAGTATATTTGTGTCACAGAACATAAAATATTATAACACAACAAAAACAGAAATAAAATGGTATACGAATTATACAATAGTTGATCTAAAATCCCAAAACTAGAAAATGAATAATACAGTAAATATATCAAAAAAAATAAACAAAATACAAATTATTGGAAGAATAAAAAAAATAAGAACATTAGTAATTGGAAGTTACACTGAAAGAGAAGGAAATGATTGTTAGCCTGTTTAATGGAATTATAGCTAATAAAGTTGATATCAACAATGCGAGACGTTATATTGAAGCTGTTACACAATAGACATAAAGGTGGTTTAGCAATAATATAATAATATAATGAAGCGAAAAGTTTAATAAATTCAAAATAGAATAAGAAAAATTAGCGAACTTCTTCTTTCGAAGGTTTTAATCAAATTATAACACGCTTTCATTTGACAGAGGCCTGCTTTCGTATTTGTTCTTGATCGAAGTCTTTGTACTAGAACAATGTATTTCCTACCGCATTCATAATAGCGTTGAACTAAAGCAACTCCTGCTTGCGAATCCATGCTTCTGATGAAGTTTTATTTGTTTAAATTTAACGTTTACGTGAATTTTATTTCCAGAGCAATTCTCTAAGCAGATATAATTTTGATATCTGTATCAATGGCTGTCATGTCAAAACTTTCGTTTTCCATAGGTACAATACAACCCCATTATTTCAAGAATAAAATCTCGTTTATTTTCCCGCACAATTCCAAATCTGGTGAATGTATATAAAAACCGAAAATATACTGCCAACTTTATATTACAATATTAAACAAATCTAATTAAGTTGTAGCCTTCAATATCATTTATAACATGGGAAAAAATAATTTCGAATTAAATTCCTAAAGAATTTCAATGCAATCTGAGGAGCGTTATAATAGTAACTATTAAAAGGCATATATTATTATATTATATGGTATTTAAACAAGAAACTGTACATATTGTAACAAAGAAAACGTAATTTACTTTGGAGAATGTCGTCATAGCTACACATCGTGGAAAGTAGGTACAAGGGGCGCATAATTAAGTCTCCTATGAAGAGAAACTATAATTTATTTCTGATTTGTCAGAATATGTCAGAAGTTAGGCATGTGAAAAATTCATTACGATTTAGTATACGCCTATGCAGAGAGCTAAATTTGTTAAAATTTCATCAGTTATCTTAGCTCAACGAGATAATATTCGTAGAAAATGCGACCGACATCCTATTTAATCGGCGAACACATTTAAGCGATTAGCACAAAATTTTATCAAACAAGCACCTTGACAGACCTCGAAAAATTCGTTTTAAGAAAAATATAGACCGCGTACGTAAGTGTGTGCTGGAAAGGCCAAGAACCTCGACAACAAGGCAATCAGTGCAACTTCAAGAAGTACTTTTAAAACGAGAAACGAGATCACTGAATTTTGATAAAAAGTCATAATGAAACTTATTTCTGCCTAAATTGCGCTCTTGGTTAAAAAAAGCACTATATTTGTTAAAAGAAAATATGAACACATACTACAATCTGTACTGAAGTTAAAGCTTAATTGCAGTAACATATTTAAAATAATTAATGCATACATAATACCAGTTCTTACGAACTCTTCTGGGATAACTAAATGAGCCAGTATAGATCTACATGAGTTTAATAGCTTTAATAGAACAAGCCTACCAAAATGTCGTATGCCAGATCCAAATTTCTGCATAGAACGAATTATTACAGCCAGAAAAGAACGAGGTAGAGGTATGATAGACATACCAACATTGCACAACTTACAAGTAGTAAATCTAAGAAAATATTTTCAAAACAAAAATATAGACCTCAAATATACACCATTAAATTTAAAACAAATTACAATATCATGCAATTCTTATATGTAGATAACATATTATCAAACCAATGGCTAAAAATGGTGCAATTATTCTCATAAACAGAAGGATTTGTATTAGCAATCCAACGTGATATAATCGCCACTAAGGTCTACAGATGAAAGAAAATAATCTCCTAAATTCAAGAAAATATCACAGGAGGATGTAAAATAATTACTGGAAAGGCCTACACAGAGTGAGACAAAGTATTCAGAAAATTATGTACATAGAACCTGCACTAAAACATTAACTCGTAAAAATCAACACTGTGTATAACAAATACACTTCAGCAAATATCCATAAAGATAATGATTATAATCCATACTAGGATAAGACAATACATACAGACAAACAAACTACAAGTAACAGGCTACGTATTACACTTATTGATAAAAAACGAAAACAAAACTTACTTAACCAAACATTAGCAGAAGGTATAAATATTACATAAAAAGAACACGAAGAAAAAGCAAAATAAAGTTACTTTCGAGTTTTAGCATTAAGGAGTAATTACAATAGTATAAATTATGATCTTAAAAATAGGTAGAACAGCAAAACAATTTCTTAATCACCTGCAAACTCTAGAAATATATTCATTCGCACATACAAATATACAAAAAGCAGTCATATAATACAATGTAATCTAGAATAGAGGATTTCAACATGAGCATCCTCCATTATTCGATCAACACAATTGCGATTAAAATAATTCACCACCACGTGATAATAGTAAAACCTTTTAGTATCAGAGACGTACAGTCCGTATTCAAACCCATAGACATATGAATTTGGTAATTTTTTTTTCCAGCATTAGGTTGAGGAGGTGTGAGAAAAATCTACCGTATAGTAATAATATATAATCAATGCTTTAGCCTCCTCCAATAGCTTAAGGCTGAATACAGGGGGTGCCGGAAGGTTATGAGTTATATATTATTGCGCGCACGCTTGTAGTGCGATTGAAAACCTTCAGATATCAGCATTAGCTTAAACGAGAAAGATAACGAAAGAAACCCTTCCCGAACAGCAGGTAGTCGGATTCGATCCCAAGACCTTCAGCGTGATACAAGTATGTCAAATTGCTTCAGCTAAAGGATCGCTTATTTAATAAATACATTAAAAAAATTTACACTATTGGTATTTGATTAGTATTGTTAGAATTATTTTATAATGCGTGTAAATGATAAAGGTCGGACAATTAGGATATATATAAGAATATATACGTATAAGCCAATAGATGCCAGTGTTTCTGATTGAAATAAATAAAAACAAATGGACTCATTACTTCTTCATCACGGCGAGAAGCATTAAATTTTCATATAAAGAATCATTATTCTATGGGAAAAAGCACATGTTCTTACATACACAGACACCCTCTCTAACAAGAAATTTGGAAGGGCGTCTTAAAGTGCAGTTATAATAAAATACAAACCCTCTTTTCAAACAAGTTTCTCATATTTGTCCACGTTCACTTTTGTGCACTCGAATTCCGTATAGAAAGTAAACACTATCCGCGAACTTTAATGAAAAAGTCAGATAATAATTGTGCTAACTTAAGTACATTTTCATTAAATTTGTTATTAACTACTTTAGCAAGAGACTTAATAAAATTTGCTGAACACACATGGAGGTATGGTTACATTCGTGTCTGTAAACGTCGATGTAATTTAAGGGGGGCTTTAAGGTGTTTTATTTAACTTTCGGAAAGCTTAAAAAATAGAAAAAAATTTCTATTAAAAACATAAAACAGTAGTATTAAAAGAGTTTAGATTAAACTAATCAAAACTTAGCAGAGTATAAAATTCTGACTAGAGAATATAAGTATTACCTCACTTGAATTTAATTAGATTCAAATTCGTACAAAAACAGAGAATAAAATATACTTGATTAAGGGCGATAATATATGTAGGTAATTGCAAGAAAAACTTCGATACCGAATTATTCAATATTCGTTTATATTAGGAGAAGAGCAAATTTAGAGTTTGTATAAAAAGTAATCTTCTTCATATATATAAATATATATACGAGGTTTGTTCAAAAAAAAGGTGAATTTTGATTTTTTTTTGAAAAGTATTTATTTATTCATCAGTATCTATTTTGTTTCCTTCAAAGTAATCCCCCTCAGACATAATGCACTAATGCCAGCGCTTCTTCCAATCCTCGAAGCACTTCTGAAATACACTTTTCTGTATGGCCATCAGATCGTTCTTCGATTCTGACTTTATCTCATCAATTGTGGCAAAACGCTTTCCTTCCATTGCTCTCTTCAGTTTTGGGAATAGGAAAAAGTCGCAGAAAGCCAAATCTGGTGAATAAGTTGGTTGAGGCATGATTAGGGTGTTTTTGGCCAAAATGTCACGAACGAGCATTGATGTGAGCTGGTGCATTATCGTGATGCAGAATCAATAATTTTTTTTCCACAGTTTCGATTGTTTGAGCCGTATTGCTTCACGCAAACGTTGCATAACTTCCTTGTCGTATTCCTTATTAACCGTACGACCTGTTGGCAAGAACACATGATGCACCACGCCATTGCCATCGAAGAAAATAGTGAGAAAAATCTTCACATTTAATCGAACTCGGCGTGCATTTTCTCGGCCTTCTGTAAAGCGCTTGTACCACTTATAAACAATTTTTTGAGACAAAGTGGACTCGCTGAATGCCATAGTCAACATTTCAAGTGCCTTGGAGCACTTTATTCCATTTTTAACGAAAAAAATTAATACATATTCTTTGATCCATTTTTTTCAGAAGTCAAATATCGAAGAACACACACAAATGTGACTAAGCTTTTCAGTTGTCAACAACAAACTACTAGTCCAAATTGGCTGATAATGCCAACATATGACTAACACATGTGTACTAACATAACAAAAAAAATTCGATAATTGAATGTACACAGCGCGCGAAAATTCAAAATTCAACTTTCCTTTTGAACAAACCTCGTATATATATATATATATATATATATATATAACATTCGAAACATGTGAAATTAAATTATAGTTATAAACATACATGACTTCACTGTCTATGTCAAATCTGAAGAGGAAAAAACGAAATTAATTAGATAATTTTAGTGGTTAATAAAAACTCGTTATAAGAATAGCGATTTATATTCGAAACAAGAAAAATTTGCAATTAATAAAAGATTATCCATATGCGAAGATCTATTGTAATATATCCAAGTGTTATTAGACAAGTTTTTATATGTTTTATGGTATAAAAATCGAGAAAAGTACATTTTTTGAAAGAGAAGATTCGACACCGTTCTGGATTTTATGTAAAAATATTAATTCTGATCTTATCTTCTATAATATAAATAATTTTATTTATTTTATTTATTATTTATTTAGTTTTAAGAGTATTAGCAGAAATCTTATTTTCGTTTTAGTTTAATTCTAGTAACTTGAAATCCATCAGTAAATTTATTGTGTTTTTTTAAATTCTATTTTTTCTTCACTTGTTTTCTTCAATCAAATTTCCTATGTATGGTTCAGCAACGCGGCTAAGCTTCCAATTTCCATACTATTTAAGAAAGATAGGTAATTAATATCATCCCCTAGTAATACCGTAGACTGTTTCTGAATATAACGTAAAACTAGTAGTAGCAACTAAACTCATGGCTTCGTCCATAAAATGATCGACTTCCTGTCTACACTTTAAAAGTTTAATTTCATTTTTCTAAGATTGAAATATATAATGCAGGACAAATTCTATGGTTAGAATTCCAGTCTTTGTGACTAGATTCTATCTTAAACTAAATTTATATATATATATATATATATATATATATATATACATTGCATATATATTATTATCATTTCGTAAATTTGTTTTTGTTTGATGTATGTATAGTTATGTGTTAAGCAGAGGATAGAAAAGCTAAGTGTGAAATGATTCGGCACTCTTTCAAGGATGGACGATGAAAGATGGTCTAAACGTTTATTACACTGGACACCGCTATGAAAGAATAAGGGAGATGTCGACTTCAGAAATCTTGAATTGAGTCAGGGCAGTAATGTGGGAGGAAATTTAAAGGAGCATTTGGTTTGGCATCTAGAGGCATCATGATTTAGACTAAGAAAACAGCAAAATGCTGTACGATTGTGTATTGTACTTATAATAATATTATATTATATGTTTATGTTTAGCATATAGTATATATGTATTTTACATGGGTATTTATTCTCAACACTATTGTACGCATAATATAAACTAAACTAAATGAGCTATTATTATCTCATTAATTGTACTGTCCTCCGTCACTTTTTTTATCTCCCATATACTGTAGTTTTCCAGGTATTTCAGAGTACATGGCCTCTTCAATAGCTACAAGGTCTCCTTTTGATGTTCCACTTTTTATTAACATACTTAAATAACTAAAAATTAACAAAAATGAAACTAAAATTAACAATTTTTCTTAATAAGTTTGTTTGGGATAATTAATAAATTGCACTGAAGTAATTAAACTGTCTAAATCAAATTATTCAACGTTAGCTCTTTTAATTTGTTAATTAAAATATCTAATAATAATTAAGTAACATACTAAACTGGTGTGTTAGTTGTCTTATTACATCTGTGTACATCTTTTTAGGATCAATTCTGATAGGATTTATATATTGATGCCAAGTATGTATGTATATATATATATATATATATATATATATATAATGTTAATGAAATTTTAACATTTCGCAAAGTTTTTCTTCACTAAAGATCAATAATATTCAGAATAAGCTGCCGTGCGCAACCTTTTTGTAGTAAATTCGCCTATTCAAGTCTAAAGAAAGAATGTTGTGTGGTGTAAATTTGAAGTAAATCAATTTCGCCATTTCTTTGTGCCTTACATAATCGTGGGTGGCCACAATAGATGCAGAAAGCTCCCCTCAGTTATACTTCAATTCTCTAACGCCATTGTTCAAGACTAATGGAAATCCATTAATAATAAATCAGTAATACCACTACGCTCACAGAGTTATTGCTGGGGGTGCACCAGGTATATGTATTACTGATGTAGTTTCTTTACGTGTGGATGAAATATTTAGCGATTCAACAAACGCCGCAAAATGTGCTTTACGTATGTATCATACATATGTATGTATGTATGCATGTACGAAAGATCCCTACCAAGATTTCGTGTTTGTAAAGTGAATTTTACGATATACACCAATTTACTATAGAAGTAATATGATTTGTATAGACAGGATATTAAACTTGCAGTTGTATTTTTTGTGTAATTTCATGTAGAATTCCATCTAATTATAAATTCACTTCCTATAAGAAAGAGTTTCTATTGTATTTATTGTGCAATTAGACATAAGCTTTAATAAAATTATTTGCTTGAAAGGTATACTGGAGATCTTAAAATTAATAAAATTATTATTAATTCAGTGACGTATCTACCGCATTTTATTTATTTGATATACAGACAGTACATCATCGCCAAAAAGGAACATCTTTATTAAATAATATTTACATACTAGAATGTATTCATAGATGAATAAGTACACTACATTATTTGTGAAAAGTTATTGCTGATACTTAAACGCTATATTGTACAAAGAAATCCATGCAATAGATTCAAAAAGAATCGAATATAAGCATTTTAATTAGTACTGCATAAAAATAGGGAATTTCATTTGCTAAATTACAGCACCACAATCTAACAATAACGGTTATGTACATATTTCAAGTCGAGTGATCCAACAAATACACATATATATATAGCAAAGTTTGAAGTTTCATTATACTCCATATTAGAAAGAATATTCATATTTATGTTTTGTTCAGTCAGCTAGATCTTCCGTACAAAACATACATACTCGTACGTACATGTCGTTGTAACAAAAGAATATTGATATATAAATTGGACGGCGTATTTCTTTCCAAAATTTTATGAAGCCGGAATGTATAGATGCAGTTGCCTTTTCTATTAACTTTAGACCTGTTAAAACCACCTCACGAAATATTGAAGGAGATCTAGAGGAGCTATTTTTCTTCGTGTTATACTCTAAACATAAGTGCATTAGCCTAGGACAGTTAGAAGGCATTTTTCCATAAGTATTTATCTTTTAGTTATGATTTATGACGGATGGTTTGTAGCTGGAAAAATTGCTTTCGATTATAATTTTAATAACGAAATTTTCCGAAGAATACTTAATTTGATGAATGTAATATTATATTTTGGAAAATTTTCTCTGGCATTCACTTACATGTACGTTCTTTAGTTCTTTGGTCAATTTCGATTATGGAATGAAGAATACTTAATTTATTGACAGTAACAACTATTATTTATTCACTGGATTTGGCACTGCAAGCGTTCGATCATCAGCGCGCGCTTCAAAGAATTGCAAGGGTTTTAGCAGGTAATAAATGTAAGTAAACACTTGCCCTATTAAGTGGTGCTATCACTATGCAAATGATCGGTTAAATATTTGAAATATTGTATTATTATTAGTTCTACATTATTATCTGGTTAATTACATACAATATGTTTTAGAAGAATTATAAGTGTGATGTGTAAATTACATATTAACATCGTTCATATATGAAAAAAGAATATAGAAAATTATCATTAAATTTATTCCTATTATTATTATTTCTCCAGGCAAATCTTTTTTGTAGTAGCTTTTTAGTTGAGACGTCCACACAATTTCGAAAATAATATTTTTCTACAAGTTTGCATTTTTTTGTTATCAGGAGTCAACTCATAATAGTAATACACATTTTATAATCTCATTAATATCATTACTAATGATTGTAATCAAATAACATACAAAATTATACTATTTCACGATCGGAAGAATGTAACAAAAATCAATTTGAAAATAGATAAAATTGTGGCGGACTTCCCCAAAAGCCTGCCAATTCACAATATTTCGAATGATTTATTCCTGATTCCAATCAATTCGGGAAAATTGATGTTATCTCAGGCCTTTAATTGAGAGAACTGGAGTATCAACTAGAATCTAAAATTAATTAAATTTGGCAACTAACTAAAATGTGTCGCAAAGTGTGCGAGTAATGTTATTCGAATCTATTATTCTTAATGTACTAGTATAAATAATAGGAAGCAATTGATTTTCTAAATTCGAAATTACTACAAAATATAAGCTAAATAAGTAAAAGAACTGACGGCTAAACAAAATTAGAACAAAATTTAAATGTACTTATGAAGCTAATAAATTATGTTACATTAATTTTAGTTATGGTTGCCATAGGTCCCTTATTAACGGGATGTGCCCTCTTTTTCAACTAGCACTGAAAATACTCCCTGAGAATATATATAAAAGGAGTCGTTCTACTGCTATGTCTTCTGATGCCCCCATAAATAAACTATAACGCGCACGCCTATGACGTGCGCTTCATTTTGGATTCTCTATTCAGTACTCATACTCACAAATATACGAGTACATATGTATATCGAGTTTCTTTGGTATTGAATTAGTTTTTGAATGATATATAAAAAATTAAAATTGATCTCAACGTATAATACATCCTAAAGTACATTTAAGTAAGTATTTATTTTTTTTATTTTATTAAATTTACGTTCGGAAGTCATTTTATAATTTACATATAGTGTATACTCGGGTGGTTTTCTGATCGACCTGAAAATTTCGCCTAAAATTTTCATTCCCTATATAATCTAAACATTTCATAGAAATTCAACAATAAGGAAATTAAGAAACAGTTGTGCAAATGTCAATGTTGTTAGAAGGGATAATGTAATTATAATTTACATATAAAATATTTCTATTTTTATATCCTCTGTTACCCGGTAATTTGTTTTCTTAAAATATTGAAGTTGATTTGGAAATTGTGCTTGAAATTTTACATTTTATAATTAATCTAAGTATTTCCTACAAAAACAACTACGTATAAGAAAATTCAAAAGCGCTATTGACATACTCTATTAACTAGTTGTAGAAATAAACTCAATTTTCTGCACTAACTTGTACGTCTCTGTTAATAATTCTATCACTGATGTTAGAAGTGACAGTGTTGTATATGTTTCATTTGTAGGTGGCAGCGTTGAAGGGGAGCAAAAGGTTTCGTTCCTGAGGATTTGCCGGATTCCGAAAGCGTATGAGATGGGATGTTCTATCAACAGGCAGCCAATCTATCGATGGTTGAGGACTTCCATAAGTTAAACAGTCTACATATGCCTCCACAACTAGAATTAGAGAATTCTAGTAGGATGGGGGTTATATAACGAAGGCCGGTTCGTGTTAATTGGAATCGAATGCTATCCTAAACACTGAAGCAGATCAACAAAATAAAGTACGAGCAATATATAAGCAAGGTGTTATAAATTTGGCACTTTATAAAAGAAATATTGCACTCCCGTAATCGCTAAATAAACATGAATTATTTATTATAATCCGCATGCGTTTCGAACTTAAAACTATTACATTACAGTTATTTTTAGAAACAAGTGGTTCCTTTATTCAAAACCATTAATTCCTTTTCTTTTCTTTGTACTGAACGTGCAACTTAGTAATCTCTATAGGTCTTCTCTCTCGGTCAGAAGGTCAATGGTATAAATCCTTTATAATTAATAATAATAATAAACAAAATGAAGTACTGCTTGATATTCTGTAAGGATGAGAATTTACTATTCCATTCAATTTTATATCTTTCAAACGTATACAAAGTTTCACATATATACATTTGACTATCTCCTACTTAACCTGTAAATTTTTCCTTGTAGTTGTGAACATAGCCTCAAATAAACAATTTCATATTATAAAACGTCAATTTCAATCAGTTTAATAACAAACTATATTAATAAGCATTGTTATTTCGGAAAAAATTGTAGGCCACCTTCCTTTTAATACTCTTATCTTTATGTTATGATAATATTTAAATTCTGTTCGACAATGATGCAGATTGCAATAAATCGAAAACATGAAAATAAATGAATGTCAAATTAGACGTATCTCGTATAAGTTCTGTTCCCAAGAGATAGAATAACCCGCGACAGATACATATAATACATTGAAGCAGTGAACCAAGTAAATCTATTTAAATATATTTACACCTATTAATTACAGATCTGTTCAACAAACTAACTCTATGCCACCCACACAAGCTTATTACAGCTATTATCCTCGACAAGATAACACTATTTTATTCCAAACAGGTGAATGTATTCATTGCATAGCGCATGAATTTCCCCCAGAGATATAGGCAAAATACTAAAATAACAGCACTAACGTCTTCGGGTTCTCTATGTCTAATACCAAACACCGGTATTAGGCGTAGAGAAAATATTTCCCACTAATTATTAGATATAGATTGGTTTAATGTAAAAACTAGTGGTTGGTACATTCTGCAACATTAGAAGAACCACCTTAGTTATACAACAGAATTGTGTAATGTTCATGGTGCCAACAACAAATCATTAGAATATTTAATTCTTTTCCAACGCATTTTTAAACCAATGTGTCAACTAGCCGTTTTAAAAAATATTTTTCACTTTCCTTTTATGTTTAGGTAGATACTGTTTGCTTGCAAATCCTTCTCTTTCAGTATTAGTTTCGATAAACAGCTTGTGCAGCAGAGCAGGTGGTACTACGGTGCCAGCCTGACATTTCTAATATTCTCTTCTTGTAAAATTTAATTACCATTTTAGCATATTGTAGCTTTCGATAGTTGTATTTAAAAAATAAAAATTGTTTTATTATCATTTTTATTATACCTTGGATAGGCAACACAAAATATACTACAGAACCCTTTACATTTGAACCAATAAAATCATTCACTAAACCAATTCCAGTCACAACCAATTTATATGTAGGCCAGACCTATGGAACAAAAACTTTTACTTACCGACAAGTTTTTGGCAAAGTCCAGGTACAAAAAGTATACTCGCCTTGAGAAATGGCAATAAATCGTGCCACACCTTCCGCCCATCGAAACTTACGATGAAGAATACTAGTTCTAAATATGGCGAAAATTACCAACTAGGAATAGATTATCTGGGAAACTACGATAGTATGAATACGAATATTCTAAAGATTCCAATGATAACTTACGCATAAAACCTAATAAAATAGAATTAAGCAATATTAATTCAAATAATTCTTTGCTATATATAGAACTAAAAAACACTACAGGTAATCTTTAATAGATTCAGGATGTTACAGTTCCCTTTGCGATATATACGTATAGCAAAGAAAAATTTTTGAAGCGAGATATGACACCACGATACATCTACTTTAACCTGTACTGGTACAAAGACTAACCATTATAAAGTTGACTCTTCTTTTTAGAGAATAAAATTATAATAATTTGCATTTATCTTATTCCTCTTTTATTAGTATTTCTATAGCATTAGATTTAGAGATTTAACGAAAGAAATTAGGGTTCATGATAGATCCAGAACGGCATTTGTATTGTTGCGCTTTTATGACTATTTCAATGGCATATTAGGTTTAACAGATTTAAGAGAATAAAGTAGGATGCATGATAGAACCAGAACGACAAGAACCGCAACTGCTTTCTTGAAATTTCCTTTTTCATCCAACCGATTTTGGAACACAGAAACAGGAAATTCCTCCCCTTATAAAGTACAACAAAATTGTATACTCCTATAACAATAGTAATAACTATTAAAATTTGGTACTTGAGAGATTTCACAATTTGTAGAAAGACATATACATTTATTAGTTTTGGTAAATAAGACAATATAATATTCTGAATTGGCAAATAAAAAAATATAATACTCTGAAATTAATAAATTACAACAAATTTTTCTAGAATCTGACAAAGAAATGTAGGCGATTTACTTATTTAGAGTGAATATGACAATTATCTCAGTACAGAGTCCACCAGACAATAGCTTCAACACATTTATAACATAATTAAATGAATTACTGCCTGAGGTTAATTACAAACTTAATGGGTGTATAATCTGCATAACAGGTGATCATATTTCAATGTTTACATCCACCTGAATATAAGGTTAATACTAGATTAGTAAAGTTCTTTAACAATAGGAATGTAAATTAATTAATTTATTCAACGTATGCATACTTTGCAATACGATAGCGAGTATGAAAAAGGTATAGTATATACAAAATAGATAAACTATACACCCATATTTAAAGTGTATAATCATTCAACTGCGTTTGAAGTACATTACACAATGTTAACTCTCCTAAATAGGCAAATTTGCCATCCCCCGTGTGAATACGATTCAACTTTACCCATAGAGAGCAACGTAGTTTGTATTCATTGAAACCAGTAGTAGGATTAATTATTTGAATATAATATCTGGGGAAGGTCTGCAGGTCTCAGTCTATTGCTCTACAGCATTATAGTTGTTCTAAAACACATTGACTGCTCTAAGGAGGAGGGGACGTCAGTTATGGAGAAAAATATCTTAATGGATTGGTAACTTATCATTAGATATAACTTTACGATATTTCCTAAGTAAGGCTGAGAATCATCGGACGTCGAGTGACAGGGAGGCAACGAATAGGAGTTGATCTTATAATTCCCGTTGTAAAACGCATCGTCTGATTTAACTGGTTGTCTCGTCTGAAGACATGTGAGATATTTAGCCAAATGAATGCGTAGTACTCTATATACTAAAGCTAGTACTATGGTTTATAAAGAACTGAGTTGGTGTCTCACTATTTACCGACCACGTTTGTAATGTGGTGTTTAAATGTTAGTTAGAGAGCAAGAATCACTCCTAGATCTTTGGGATAAGTATTATGTTTGATAGGTATGCTAGTGAAAGCTATATTAAATTATCTCTTGCTTGTCAGTTTGTTAAATTTATGTAGCACGTTTCTGTTCTATAAGTGTTAGGCCATAATCTATTTTTAGAAAACTGGTTCAGCTTAATTAGGTCTCCGTTCATAATTTGTTCCTTTTGAATCTCCCTTGATATGCAGAAACCAGATCATCAACATATCCAAATTTTCTAGGCTACATCTTGGGTAATATTGCTATGTATGCATTAAATAAAAGAAGCACAAGAATCGAGCCCTGCGAAAGTCCATTATTCAATCTTCTAACATCGCTTTTCTTATCGTTTATGTAGACTTGAAATAATCTGTTAGCAAGAAGGTTGCTTATTAAATGGCACTTTTTAAGGCAGGGTATAATTATAAATAGTTTATAGATAAGTCATTTCCTCCACACAGAATCACATGCGGCAGTGGGAATCGCTGCCTTCCTCTCGTCAAAGGCAGAATCTGTATTCGTTGTGACCGATAGCACTTGATCGATACAGACACGGCCAGTGCGGAATCCTGCCTGTATTATGTGTATTATAGCATCACTTATACGGTTAAATATGGCATTTCAGCAGTTTATAGCAGCTAGTAAGTAGGGTAATGACGCGGTAGTAGACATTATTTTGTTTTTTTTTAATTCTACGGGTAATAAGTTGTAAAAGAACTTAATAAGTCACTTTCATGTCTTTTCACTACTGTTTACGAGGAACTCGGAGTATTGTCGTCAAAGTTAACTGCTCTTTTGTTTTCACATTTTGAGTGCAGTGTTAACCTCATCTACTGGAAAGGATATGAGTATTCTGATATTGTCGGAGCAGTTAATATAAGGAGTTCTACTTCTTGCTTTATTGTTTTGGTGTGTATTTTATTCGAAGGAGCACAAAACAAACTAACTATTCTGTTAGCAACTTTATTTAGAGATATGTCCGGCTAATCGGGATTCTTCTTTCTATTAAAACCCCCTGGTTTACGGAGTATTCCCCATGCTTTGTGACTCACTCAGGTGAAGTCCAGGTGTTCGACTATTGATGTCCATTCGTTCATTCTAGTTGAGTCTAGTATGCACAGCAAGGTGTCACTAATTGTCGGATCCCTGATTCCTCAAATTCTATGGGAAATATGTTTCTTTGCTATACCCTGTAAAACAATAATAGTTGTCTACTTTAGGTGAGAATGCAAAGGTCAGCTCTTTCGAGCATTCGACCCAGTTTGCTTTGTCAAAATTCCATCGCGGTCTAGGTGTGGATTCGACCAGAGATATTTATAGCCTTATTTTGCAGGTCAGTATTGTCTGTGCAGAACTGATCCAATTTGAGAATTGTATGAGACCCAGCGAAGATCAGGGTTGAAACCTCTCAGCCATTTTCTCGAATATAAAATATCATTAAAACCTAACTGAATGTTATTAATTTCGATCCAGTCCCATAAAATATTTTGTCGCTGTTTTACCATCTAATCCCGATGTTCTCGCGCCCACTGTAGTTTTCCAATCGATCATCCTGACATATCAATTATTTATAAGCAGCCACACGACCATGTACATTTACTTCCGCTAGCATCTTCATTCTAAAAGGAACTAAAAGCACATTAAAATTTTCTAAATGATCAAGCCGGTTTAGAGCGAGACCTTAAAAGAGAGAAGTCATGGAGGAAAAGCTTTTTCTGCTTGATTCCATGGATAAGACGTGTTAAATAAATAGATTGGAATATTTCGGTGCAAATGCGGTTGGGTATTGCCGATCGTAAAATGTTTAATTACATTTTTTGTTCATAATACTTTTGGTATTTCAGTCGCATAAGTGTTTAAGACAAATATTGTATATTTTAAGATTATCATTGTCAATGCAATAAAACTTTAAGATATTGTAAAACTTTCTCACTTGACCAAACCTCCGAGAATAGTACTGTATATTATATATATATATATATATATATATATATATACTATTTAACCAGCCTATGTTCTCTTATCTTTATATATTAAATTTCTATTCCAAAACCTTTTGTTTCGTTTCCTTTTTCAACCTTGTTTAACGGTTTTCTATCAATTTATTCCCTTTCTTTATAATACTGTGGAAATATTCGATTAATTTCAGGTTACCGATCTATTATTTAATAAAATCATAAAGCATACAGTGTTATACAACTTTGTTCTGAATTATACGTGTGCTATCTTTTAAGTTTTGCATAATGGACCACTAATCAAATGTCAGTATTAAAAATTAACCCCCACTTTAGTTAACCTAAATTCAGTTTCAGTGTGATACGTGTAGTATTTTAGTTACAACGAACTGTCAAAGTTGACAAGTTAGTTGAAAAATGAAATTAATCAGAGAACATTTTCGCGGAATAATATTTTATAATTTTCGAAGACAATTATCTCAACAAGAATGTCCCGCCGACTTGGTTTCTGTTTTCGGCAATGAAGCATCACATCATTGTTCGTATGCAGAATTCAAGCTTGAAAGGATTAGTCTTAGCGACGAGCCAAGAGCAGGTTCACCAAAAACGGCAGTCACTCAGGAAAACGTCGCTTCTATGCGCAAGAACATTAATAAAGATCGACAGGTGACACATCGCCAGATTGAAGAATTATTGGGAATTTCGAAGACCCAAATTTAAAAAATTTTGCATAAAGAATTGAATGTAAAATACTAATATCCCGTTGGATGCCGCACTTGTTGATCGAAGAACAGAAAGCAGCTATGGTAAATTAGTGTCAAAAAACTCTAGATCGCTTCAACGCCAGTAACTCTGGTGTACAATATTGTTGGTGATAATGAATCTTGGATTTATTCATACGAGTCAGAAAATAAACGCCAGTCGTCTGTTTGGGTGTTCCAAGGTGAAGAGAGATCGACAAAAGTCATCAGTTCTTGAAGTGTTTCCAAAAACATAGTCGCGACATTTGTTTCAAAAGCAAGTCATGTAGCAACAATTCCTCTATGAGATCAAATAACTGTTACTACCGATTGGTATACAATCATTTGTTTGTCAAGAGTCATCGCTGACCCTCGAAAAGCCAACCCTGAACGACGAATTATCCTCCACCAAGACAATGCAAATTTGCACACAACACGCAAGACAATTGAATTTTTAACGCAACAAAACCCCGAATTGTTATCCGTACAGTCTGGACCTAAGTCCCAACGATTTTTTAGCTTTCCAAAAATCGAGAACGAACTGACTAATCAAAGATTCCAGTCGTCAGAAAGATCAGTCGATGCCTTCGAAAACGGAATTTTGACTGTACCAACAAACCAGTGCAACAACTGCTTCCAAAATTGGTTCGAGCTCATTCAAGAATGCATTAAACTTCGTGGAAAATATTTCGAAAAACAACGAAGTCTTTAAAAGTTATCTGTTTTATTCGAGTTCTATATAAGAAACTTAAAAGACGACCCATGTATACCTCCTATATTTCCTTATGGAAGCATTCTTTTTCGTCATCCTTAAAATGAATGTAGTATATATACGATTGTGTGCAGAAATTTAACCTATTGTGGATTCGTATCAACTATTAGCAGTTATTACTAGTGTTTTATAGTAACTTTAATGCATATCGTGAAAATATTATTACGTAAATAATAATGTCAATGGAACAGTCAGAAACAAATCAGCAAAACTTTTCAACCACTTTGTTTGTAATTTACGCAATTCATTATTTTGTCATCGTAAACAATTTATAATTGCATGAGGTTAACTAGCGAATGGTTTCACTGAGTGATGTGCGTGTTTTTTTATACATTGAATTCATTTTGAAGCGGCATCAACATACTTGCCGAAGGTAATGCCGACCGCGGTGATGGATAGTTGCAGCATCTGTTTTGGCACGCTTGATTGACAGACGAACGTGCGGCCGCTGTCTTGAGGCCATTAGTCAAGCCGACCCCGAAACCTGTACTTGTTCCCGCTGATATGATTTATGACTGTCTTACCCCATTTTCATTTTAAAATACAATTACCTACTGACAGAACAATAATTGTATTTTAGCAAGTCTATTGTTGTCATTGTTGAAATAAATTATGAAAAATGCATATAGCAATCCATTATTAATAACGTCGACCTGATTTGTAACAAATGCTAGCCTCCAGCGTTTGTTAGAAGAAAAACTTACATAGTTTGCAAAATGGCATTTTATAAGCAAGTGAAGATAATTTCCGCAAATTGCCAAGCTGCTTATTCTTTTAATGACCCTGGAATTGTCGCGTAGACTATGCCGCGTAAACATTTGGCATAAATAAAGGTAAATGATATAATATATTAAGAAACATTTACATTTCAGCAACGCTAACGTGATTTACAATAATGGGTCTAATGTGTAAATAATACTATATTATATTGGATATTAAGCTAGGAGATTTAAGCATGAAATCTAAGCAAAATGAACAACAAATGTGAATTAATTTTAGACTGTCCCATATTCCTTTTTTAAAAGGTTTGTATATCTTTAAATATAGTATTGATTTTCTCCAATTGGCGAAATGAGCAAAATTGTGTTTCATTCTATCTGCTACTTTTATGTGTAACTCGAAATAAATATTTTTTCCATATATTTCTTCAAGAAAGTTGAAGAAATTAAATCAAAGTTTAAAAAGTCTGATTGTAATGACCTTACTTATCACCTATTAACTCGTTATTGGATTGGTTTTTGTAAAAATTTATGAATCCATAATAGATTAAAGCTAACAAATTATTTACTTAACTTTAATTTATTATTTAAAGGTCAGTATGTCTCCTACCCAAAAAATGCACTGATATTGAATTATTTGCCTTTTTAAATACTGTCCATACAAGTATGTACATAGTATTCCTTACCTGGGTACATTGATTGAACAGTCAGAAACTTTTGACTGTGTCAATCCTTTTTTGTACATCTTGGTTTGAATTTCGTCTTTTCAAACGCAAGCAAATAGCTAAAATGCGAAATGTCCAATAAGCTATGGTACTGTTGGTATAGGTATACCCCAGAACTCTATACTGGATTCTATAATCAATAATGTATAACCATATTGCTTTTGTATAAAATATTTAGTATTTTTTATTTTAAGTTCAAATTAATTGTTTTATAAAATAAGTTATATTTATATCCATTCAAGCAATTCATAATCTCATGTACCATCCGAGATAGCGTCTATGCTAGCCGAGGTATGTGTATATGTGGGGTATATACGTGTATGTATATACATAAGTATTTTTATACACGAAGACGTATTTTCTTGAGTCTTAAACCGCGTGTGAGTTGTTTTCTGAGAAGAACCGCTTTCTCTGAGAGAGCGGTCTTTGTCAGGACACAACTCACACGCGCCAAAACCCAACAAAATACATCTTCATCGTACGTCCGCGAAAACATCAAGTACCTATATACATATACATACAAACACACATATATATATATATGTATATATGTATATATATATATATATATATATATATATATATATATATATATATACATTCGTATGTGTTCAAATGGTATCTTCACGCGTCGGTGTGTTTCTGCCTGTAAAGAACCGGTGCGATATTTCGGAAACATTTCATTTCCTATCTCCAGGCGATGCTCTCTGTCGAATACTATTTGCCTTACGCAGTAAGGCGTTGTAACAGAAGGGAAAATTTAAATCTGTTGATCAAATGAATTTTTTAAAAAGTCTGTTTTGTAAAAGTTTTCTACGAAAAAAAAAAAACCCGTAAAAAGAAGACAATTGTACATTCTTTTAGGTGCCATTGGACACATTATAAACACACAGCTTTAGTCACAATTCTTAGTCTTCCAGAAAATCCAAAATAATTAACCCAGAAGAAGTACTCTACGAAATCAACGCTTGCGTATATACCACTGCTCGAACAGTGGATTACCATACTTAATCAGGCAACCTATTGAACTGATATTTTATCTCTCTTATTAAGTGTTGCTTATGGTACAATTGTGTGTTTGTATGTGTATATTCACATATCAATATGTTAGAACGAAAGTTCTCGCAGTTGAAAGTATGAGCAATATTAGGTTCTCGGGCTCTCCGCAATGTAGGACAGAAGTTCTCCAAAAAATCGGCGTCTCGACGTTTCGATAACATCTCAATTATCTTCTTCACTACGACACAACTCCTGAGGAAGGTGATTGAGATGTCATCGAAACGACGAGACGTCGATTCTTTTGCGAACTTCTGTCCAACATCGCATATGTCCATTTATATATATATATATATACCTATTACATACATATGTGTATGTCCCCATATATATCTTATTATATTAATATGAGATTCTTAATTGTGTGCTGGATATATAAAAATTATTTGTGTATTTCAGAAAATCGTTGTTTTCGTTAAAAGATCCTGGCCCAACAAACTTACATGTTTGAAATACAAGAAAGTGCATGACTAATTGCCCGTTTTACTTTACATGTTGTTAATATACATATAGATTAATTATACATGCTAGAATCAAATTTAGTAGTGGAAAGTAACTTACACCTTCGCGATTCTAAATGTCATTGTTTTCTCGTTTAGATCTTACATCATGGCGAAACAAAATAAATTTAAAAGCATTCGAAATGACTTCTAAATAGGAGTTTAATAATATTTTATTGCAATACAAAAAATATCAAATATTGTGAGCAGGCCCCATTGTTAACTGGTTTACTTAACATTTGTCTTTGCTAATATAGTATTAAAATTTCAATCTTGTTCTTATAGTTATCAAGTTAGTTAAATGATGTTCTACAACTTCGGTTTACTAGTAATCATTAAAGTAAGAAATGTTATATTTGTAACAATTAGCACTAAGAGCTTTCTCATATAAGTGCTTGCCACGTGTATATTACTTGCAATATTCCTATAAATCGAAAAGCTTCTCTCGACATGTACATCTTTTTAATGATATATTTTGATATTAATCTATTCCACTTGGAGTCCTATTTGAACATCGTTTAAGTTGAATTTTTAATCGAACTATTAGCAGTATTTTTATAAAGAGAATTTATTCAGTTAGAAGTATTTCAAGTAATGGCTGTTGGCTGCGAGAATTTATTCAGTTAGAAGTATTTCAAGTAATGGCTGTTGGCTGCCTTTAAGCTTTCTTATAATGAAGCAATAAAAATTACTTTTAAATATGCTGCACTGAATGTTTTTTGATGCTACAAATTGAATTTTAAGGTCTGAAATAAACATTACCCTATACACTTTACAGGGTTATTAAAAATTATATAGGTAGTGGAATATGAAAGAGATTTTCTTTTCTGACGATATGCAATTCGTGAGAAGTTTTAACGTTATCTACCAATCTATTTAGATCTTCAATCTGACTGTGAATTTTTTCTGCAATTCTATTTACTTAGTGCGTCAAGAAAACGTCGAAGACCTTTCGGTTATATTGCTATCAAGCTTTAAAATAAAATTTTGGTCATAGTACGGTGACGTACTATGTAATTTAGATATTAATTGTAATGGTAAATGTTTTCTTAAATTCATTGACATGAAATCTATGAACAAAATTTTATTTTAAAGTTTGGTAGCTGTCGACGTTTACTTGACAAATGGAGTAAATAGAATTGCAGAAAAAATTTACAGTCTGATAGAAGATCTAAATAGATTGATATATAACATTGAAAGATTTGCATTTGTCTTTCTAATTCGTCTTCTGTGAAATGCGTGTGCTGCAATTTGTTCTGCATTTTTGATTTTATTCACTTATTTTTATTGACTGGTGACTTTGTGTATATGTGTATATTGTTATGATATGCATATACTGGTAATAGAATTATAATAATTGATTTGACATGTAAGAATTACTTTCATGGAAAGTATATCCTTTTAAAACATTAATTTGTAAATAAAAATCTAAAAGTAAAAATTCTATTTCTATTAGCTAAATCTATAGAATTTGAAAAAATTTTGTAATTAAAGTATTTATAATATTTGGGCTGCTTAAATATAAATGTAGCAGGGCAGGTTATTGTGTTAAGTAAATGAGTTGTAAGACATTTATAAATAAATGTATCAATGATAAATGTTTCATGTAAGAACATCTAGAAAAGTTAAAATATGATTAAAATTCAAAATTAAGATGATGTAATTCCAATTTATTGAAGTTTTCATCAGTTCTTTAAAAGAAAAACACTGGTTAGAAAGATTCATCTCTTTCTTCAGGAGTATTAAATAAATATTAAATAGTTAAGTAAATGCTAATATTAAGATATTGTAAATTAATTTTCGTGTGATAACAAGACAAAAGCGAACAGTCCGGTAGTAAAGCAGAGCATTTTGTATAAAATTGTGGTGTTTAGGACGAGGAAATGAAGTTCCAGTATAAGCAGGAACACGGCTTCCAGTGAGTTCCAGTGACCGTTGAAAAAGTTGTGATTATCTGCTGGCGATGACGAACACGAACATTGATGTGATAAGAGATTTTATGTACCTTCTTTGATTTAAGAAACAACAGAACTAGTTACATATTACTGAAAAATATTAATAATAAATATAATAATACTAGTATTTAGAATGATTACTTTTACCAGATATTACTTTTCTCGCGCGTTTGGTGAAACTATGGAACAATACTGTCAGAAATTTTTGCGGAATGGTATTCCATCATTCCAAAAGGATATCAAAGAGAAGAATATATTTTATGTGTTGTAATTTCTTCTCAGTTATAAATAAAATGTAATAGGTTTCAATAATATAAGTAGTTTTGTTTAAATCCAAAAGTATTTGTATCTTTTAGGTATCTAATATCATTGTAATCACACGCAGTCATAAGTAAAATATGCATACAAAAACTTCATCTAAAACGAATTTTAAAAAATGTTTCTTTTCTGTAGTAAATTAATACAGGCCAGACGTTTATCGAGAAGTTATAATAAATTACCTGTGGACTTTCATTTACAACGAGGATTAAAAAGAATATATGCATCGCCTACAATAATCTGTATCTAAAATTTTGCTACTTATTCTAATACTCATACATTAGTAACATACACACAAATTTAGATAAGTGACACCGTTATTGTATGCTCATTGGGAAGGAAATCCTTTTAGGTTGAGTAACAGTTATTCAAACACAATAATTTCCTTTTCACCTAAAATATACATTGTATAAATTTACTATTCTTTACAATGGTTCGTTGCTTTTAATGCTGATAATAACAGTATATTCACATTTATTTTTTGCCTTCATTTAATTATATTTACAATTAAAGTTTAATATATGTATTTATAAAATATAATTTGTTGTCAGATCTCGGATTTTTACCTGTACCTAAACACTTGAAAGTTTGAGACGTAAAATCCAGACCATAAGATAGATGAGGAAGAACACTCCGTTTCAATTTCTGTAGCTATCTTACGAGCAACAATATTAGCATGAATGTTAACTTATAAAAACAAGTACTTTGCGCTACGTTCCGTATGGCAGTTCATTGGTCTTTTAGCATAGTCTGAGTAGTACTTTGCGTATATCTTCCGTGTTTCCAAGAAATGTATGTGTAAATGCTCCTGATATTCAAAAATAATATAACCATATTTTCCTTAATAATAAAATTAATTTTGCTTTACTTAATTTTGGAAATGAAGGTTGTCGCCACTGCATAGATGCTTTCTTGGTTTCAGAGGTAACATGATGTTCCAAAGTATCATTAGTGTATACAATAAACTTTAGAAAGTTATCTCTATCTTCTTTGCATCGTCCCGTCTGAGTAGTGAGTAGACGATATCCAAATTAATCTGCTTATGCTGTATCGTTTATTCGCGCGTATCTTTAATAGCACGTAATGTGCGCGTACTTTTCGATAGAGAAGTTGATTTTTGATATTACTTGCACTATCAACCTAGTAGAACGCCGAGATTGCATTCCGTTCTCTACAAGTTATGGGCCTTCTTTAAGTACTTTATACCATTTGTAGACGCGTCAGTCCATTAACCGAACCTTTCTCTTTGAAGTTTTTCTAAAATGTTAGAAGGTTTCAAGTTTTCGTTTGTAAATAATTTATAATGCGTTGTTCGTTTTCGTATAATACTAGGATAAATTAAATTTTTTAAATAATGTTTGGTATATATTTGTACATATATGCATATATATACGTATGAAACACATTCATATTTACTAACGATATGTTATTCAAATTAATTTCGTCAAAATAAATGCAGAACAGCAAAGCTGGACCCCGGGAAAAATGCATTAACAATCTAGATTCGAATTATATTTCAACTTTTTATAGGAGCATAAAAAATACAGACATTTAAAAAACGTACACGCTGAAAATAGAGCAGACGAAATAGCTATTTGTAAACTTTCGTTTCACTTGGTCTTCCATGTTTTCGCCTGTGTTTGACGCAGACCACATGGGGTAGAAAACAAAGCTGAGTTTTAAATTACAATTTAAAATATAGAATCTGGTACTGACAGCACGGCAATATTACTTCTGTCATATGAAACTTTATGATGTTTGTAATAATGTTCCTCTGTTAGTTGTGTGCATTTTTGTTGTTGTTTTGCGAATTTGATTTATGTGTCGCTCGGTTGGAGTTTCCATAATTGTATTTTAAATATACAATATGTTTACTAAGGGCATATGTCCAGTTATTTCTAATACCTGTAGTATTAAAAATAAAGTTCTGTGTGTACACATACGTAGACAATATAAGCTGATAGATAAACCTAGGCGTCGAAGAAATTATAATATCAATTAGATTTTGAATTATAGTTAGTATTTCTCTTTCAACGATCCAGCAAAAATTCGAAAAGCGAATTTAAAAAGACCCTTGTAAAATAAAACTGGAAACGTATGAATGATAAAAAGAAATACTTTTAAAAGGTCAAGCTTTATATTTCCTAAAAATATTCGCAAATCTGTAGCTTCAATTCTTAAATCCTAATTCATAAAATAGCGTACCAGTGCACGCTATTTTATGAATATAGCTTCTTAGTACTTAAGAATTGAAGCTATAGGTTTGCGAATATTTTTTCAGTTTTCACATTTACGTTAGTGGAAACATTGGAAACTATTAGATGCAAGATCACGTAGCAAAAGTACTCATTACTAGTTGTATCTTTATTTTAGAAATATAAAAGATGGCATCAAGCTAACTGGATGATAAGTAATATATACAAGTCTATTACACATTAATCGTGTAACACATTTACTAACAATAATGTTCAAGAAAAATTAGGGTTAGTGTTTGCATTACTCTGATGTGTTGTTTGTAGTTTGGTCTTCGAAAAACGGAATTCATCTGCTCTACATACATGTTTCCATCAATATTCGCGCCTCTATAGCACAAATTCTCAATTCTCAAGAAGCCATACTCATCAGATAGTGTACATTTGAGATGGACGAACTTCAATATTGCAGTTTTCACTTCAATGGTATTGGAAATATTGGAAACTATTAGATGCAAGATTGCACAGCAATAGTACTCATAACTAATGATAGATTTATATTTTAGAAATGTAAAGGTTGGCAGCAAACTACCTGGATGGTAAGTAATACGAGGGCGGTTCCATACGTGCCCGGCCTGACCTTATCGGCTTATCGTGGTAGTTGTTTGAAAAATATCACTGTTTAGAAAGCACAATCTATGAAGCATATGTCTCAAGTTTGAAGAAGTCACATTGTTTAGCTATTGTTTGGCAGTTATCAACAGTGAACGTTTTCAGTGAATTTGTAAAAATGGAGGAAATTGGTCATCGTTACGTGATACAATACTTTTATTTGAAAGGCCTCACTCCAACCAATTTAAACGCTGAACTGGATTTTACTCTGGCTGAGATTGCTCCTTCGTTTACAACAGTGAAATATTGGGTAGCAGAGTTTAAACAAGGCCGTACGAGCTGCCATGTCGACCAAACTGCAGAAATGGTGAAGAAAATCCAAGTGCGCGAGCTAGCAGACATAGTAGGCATTTCAAAAAGTGCGGTACATCGCATATTATTTGAAAATTTGGACATGAGAAAGCTGTGTCCAAGATGAGTGCCGCGTTTGCTCGCACTCGAGCAAAAACAGTATCGCGAAGATGTTTCAATTGAGTGTTTAGCAAAGTTTCACAGCAACAAAGCAGAATTTTTGCGCCGCTTCATAATTATGGATGAAACATGGGTCCATCATATCACACCCGAGACAAAAGAATAATCGAAACAATAAACTCAAGATCGTTTCATCTGCAGGCAAGGTCATGGCATCATTGACTACCTTGAAAAAGGAAAAACTATAACGGCAATTATTTTGCGAACTGATGACAAACGTTCTAGCGAAGAAATCAAGCAAAAATGGCCGTATTTGGCTAAGAAGGAAGTATTGTTTCAATGCACCAGCTCACAAATCCGTTATTGCAAAAGTCAAAATTCATGAATTTAAAGTTTGAATTGCTACCGCATGAACTCTATTCGCCAGATTTAGCCCCCTCGGATTATTTTCTGTTTCCAAACTTGAAAAAATGGCTCAGTGGTCAAAGATTTTCCAACAGTGAAAAAGTGATGTCGGCAGTTAATGGCTGTTTAAGGAGCAAGACAGTTCTTATTATAAAAAGGGTATCGAACTTATTGAACATCACTGGGAAAAATGTATAAAGCTGAAAGGATATTTTGTTGAAAAATATATTTCTTTTCAAAAGTTTTCTGTTTTCTTTGTTGGGTCGGGTACTGGAACCACCCTTATATATATATATATATATATATATATATATATATTATATATATGTATATATATATATATATATATTTATATATATATATATATATATATATATATATATATATATATGCAAGTCTATTGCACCTGAATTTCAAATTTCAACATTCGCACATCTGTAGCACAAATTCTCAGCCATCAATATGATGGTTTTCACTTTTACGATGGTGGAAACATCGAAAATTTTTTGTTTCTGTTTTAGATATTTCATTTGCGAATTTCTTTAAGTGATTTTTCTTCAGGAATCCGTAGAAAGTATTCAACCACCTTAGACTCTTTGACGTTCTGTTCGACTTATACCCTTATGGACAAAAGAGTAATAAAAATAATAATAAATAAATATATTAATAATTAATAATATATATATATATATATATATATATATACAGTCGAACTCTGATATAACGAACTCGCAGTGCATTGAATAGACGTTCGTTATAAGCAGGTGTTCGCTATAATCGCAAACGCTATTTTAAAATTGTTTTAATACACGCAATAAAACATACAACAGAAATGCTAAAGGAAATCATTACTTTTTATATTTTGTTATAACAAAAAATTCCTTTTTTAATCGTTTCATACGTATAATAAAATACACTAGAAATGTTAAAACAAATACATATTTATTTTTCTAACAAGTAAATAGATATAGACACTTATAGAATGAAAAACAAGTATCTACTATAGAACATACATATTATTGAGGTAAATAGTAATTTGTTATTTTAGATTGCACAGAAATTTTTTCCAACATAACTTTTTCGATTCTATTTTGTAATAAATCAATCGCGTTTCTTACGTCATTCCCAAAGTCACATGTTTCAGTATAAGTGGATACCAAAGTTATGGCATTAAATACATCCATTATTGTTGGTGGTTCAGGCTCGAGTTCTCCTGCTCCTTCAGCCTCATTGTCGTGTTCCTCTTGTTCTTGCTGAGAAACTTCTGACACAATTTCCGCATCAGTTGGAAAGTCACTAGTTATTAAATCGTTATCAAATTCCGAGTAACCCA
Organism: Dermolepida albohirtum; assembly: GCA_031893035.1. Lineage (NCBI taxonomy): Eukaryota > Metazoa > Arthropoda > Insecta > Coleoptera > Scarabaeidae > Dermolepida > Dermolepida albohirtum. The sequence continues at coordinate 213,217 of JAVIWB010002798.1, read as the reverse complement.
TTAATTCTTCCTCGTTGTTAAATATATTTACATTGTTTTGTTTTACCCATACTGGCAGTAGTAAGTTATCATCGTTATGATTATCATTTTTATGTTTTAAAATCAATTGTGCAAGAGTAAGGTCATCATCCTTATCAAAATCAGTGCTACTATATAACCCAGCATGTTTAAAACAATTTTTGAAAGTCATTGACGACACTTTTTGCCAAGCTTTGCTTATCAATATTACGCCGTCCAGCAAATTTAAAAAAGTTAAAAAAGTTAAAAAAAGTCTTCTGTAATGTGATTTGAGGCAGCGAATTACGCTTTGGTCCATAGGTTGCAAAGTTGCTGTGGCATTAGGAGGTAGGAAAATAAGTTTAATAAAATTGAAATGTAGACGTGTGTGAGCCGGACAGTTGTCCACTAGCAACAAAATTTTCCGTCTATTCTTCTCTAACTCCCTATCCCACTTTCTTAGCTCACATTCGAAAATTTCCGACGTCATCCAAGCCTTTCTATTACCTGTGTAGGTTACACGCAAATTGTGGGTATTGTTAAAACATCTAGGATTTTTTGCCTTTACTATAACCAACAATTTTCGCTTTTCTGTTCCTGTCATATTTGCGCAAACAAAAACTTTTATGCGTTGTTTACTTTGTTTGCCACCGATGCATCTTTCTCCTCGGAATTTTAGTGTTTTATCGGGAGTCATTTTATAAAACAAACCCGTTTCGTCGCCATTAAATATGTCTTCATCGTTATATCCTCTTCTCACATCTGGCCACACATATTTTAACCAAGAAATTGCATCATCCTTTGACACACTTGCAGCTTCCCCGTGTATTTTTCCCGCGTTGATATTGTATCTCTTTTTAAATCTGTCTATCCATCCCCTGCTACATACAAATTCGTTATTACCAGATAATTTCGCTAGTTCTTCTGCTTTAGACCGCAAAATATCACCGGTTATAGGCATGTTTTCGGCTCTTCTTAAGGTAAACCATTTGAGCAACGCACTATCTACATCTTTCCTTATAGGTTTCCTAACTTTTTTTATTTTGGACACATTCAAGTTAGCAGTCCCCCTTAATTTGCACTTATTTTTGGCAATTATAGAAACTGTAGATTTGGATAAATTATATTCGCGGCAAATGTCACTATTCGCATGACCGATTTATAGTTCTGCAATAATTTCTAACTTTTCTGCAACTGTAAAGGATTTACGTTTAACCTTAACCATTTTTATTTATGTACTGTATATGCGAATATTCAGCGATAAACTAAATTTTACAACATTAACACCAACAGACGTTTGTACATAGTTAGGTTAATCCCCGCGTCTCATCGTAGTGGGAATCACCAGTACAGCAGACAAGATGCATACACGATGCGATGACACTTATATACGCTGTAAAGTTATTGTGACCTAGTTCATTACAAGCGAACGATAAAGAAATTTTCATTTATTAATACCGGCGGTATATGCGAGGGTTCGCTATAAACGAATTCGTTATAGTCATCCATAATTACATGCAAAAATGACCTTTTTCGCTATTCGCTTTCAATTTGGTCGTAATATGCAAGTGTTCGCTATAACCCGGGTACATTATATCCGAGTTCAACTGTATATATGTATATATATATATATATATATGTATGTATGTATATACATAAATATTTACATATTATATAATAATATAAGTAAATAATTAATTTTTAATAATAATTAATTTTGTTTCTTACGTCTTCATTGGCTTTTCTCTTGCGATATGATATTTTGGACCATTTATTGCCCAACAGTAAACATCAACTACAGGACGAATATATAAAGTTTATACTGAGTATACATATGTTTATCAATCTCGTCTAATTTTATGAAAAATACCTATACAGTAAAGGTTCATTAAATTACCAGATAGAAAAATGCATTACCGGGCAGTATAGAAGTAGATATATGTCTGTGGAACTAGTTCATATTACTCCATTGAAAACCCTTCTATTGCATGTAATGTGTATCTAGACGTGGGGGGGGGATAATGTTATTTCACATGAATATAAATTAATTTCAATGTCCAGACTTCTGTTTGCCCACGCTAAGACAGATAAGTTTATCAATAGAATAGTCTTCGGTGTCACTTATATAAGTGTTGAAATGTATCTAGGTGGACGACTAGGATTATGGAAGTCTAGTTCAAATAGTTAGTGAATCACTGCAGTCAATAATTCTATTTTCTAGTTTCCATCAAAATACTGACTGATGTCTATGGTCAAGAAAGGATTGAAATCAATGGCGTTATAGCAAAATTTTGAACGAGATATATAAGGTCTAGTAAAAAGAAATCCATTATTTTTGCATTAAATTGAAGGTTTTATTTAGCATAGTTAGAATGATCCGACTTAGGTCAAATATGCACCGTTTTGTTCGATAACTTGTTGCCATTTTGAAGGTAATTTCATAATGCCTCTCTCATAGAAACCCTCGTCCCTATTGGCAAAAAACTGGGACAGTCGATTTTCACAAGCTTCTCTTGAGGCGAATTTTTCACCAGCAAAATCAACAGGTAGTAATCACTTGGTGCTAGGTCCGGACTATAAGGTGGATGCATAAGAACCTTCCAACCAAACTCCCGGAGCTTCGGCGAGTCACTATCGATGTGTGTGGCCTGGCGTTGTCCTGATGGAACACAATTCCTCTCCTATTGGCCATAGCTGGCCGCTTCTGGGCGATTGCTTCCTTCAGTTTGGCCGTAGGAAAGCAGCTCATAGTAGATAATTCCTTGCCAATCCCACCAAACACACAGCAAAATCTTCCTGACCGTCAAGCCTGGCTTGGCCACAGTTTGCGGCGGCTTACTACGATTCGACAACGACCGTTTTCGCTTGACGTTGTCGTAAGTGATCCACTTTTCATCACCAGTAACCATCCGCTTCAGAAACGAATCGATTTTGTTGCGATTAAGCAGCGATTCGCAGATGTAAATTCGGTCCATGAGGTTCTTTTGCGTTAACTCGTGTGGCACCCATACATCAAGCTTCTTTTTGTATCCAACCTTATTTAAATGGTTCCAAACGGTTTTTTGTGCAATGTTTAGCTCCTGGGCAATCGAAACAGTGCTTACATGACGGTCGGACTCGACGATTTCCATTATTTTATCGATATTTTCGACAATTGGCCTTCCAGAGCGTGGTGCATCTTTGACATCAAGATTACCGGAACGGAATCGACGAAACCAAAATTGCGCATGATTGATTGTTACAGTATCAGGACCATAAACACTATTCACATTTTTAGCCGCCTGACTTGCGTTTTCGCCTTTATCGAAGAAAAACTGTAAAATATGGCGTATTTTAAACAATATTAAGTCAAGTAATCACAAAACTGTCTGAGAAGTTCGTCTAGTACGAAATCTTATCTTTCGAACGCCATCTAGCGGAACGCGATCGCACTTATACAACGCGAGATACAGATTACTAAAGCCATCTATTGGAAAAATAATGGATTTCTTTTTACTACACCTTATATTTCAAAAAATATACCAAATATTTTAGTTGACGGCAGATGTAATATGGTTACGATCATTTCAGCAATATCTCGCGCAGCTCATAAAAAAACCTGATGTCAAGGCTTTGAAGTTGTATACTTACATATTAGGAATTCCAGGCGTTTTAATACTAATGCCAAAATATATTCAATATGTTTCATAAAGTGTCGGCTAAGATCTTCATATATGTCAACTTTATCTAAAATTTGGCCACCGATGTTATGGGTGGAGAGTATAGTTAAACTTCTGCAAATGTAGGTTACGTCCTGATATTTATTAATGTTCAATCATTAAATACTTCATTTCTAGGGCGATTAATATTAATATTGATTATCCACGTCCGACTCAGTAACAACTCTAATCCAATTTAATTACTTTACGCCTTTCTTATCAATATATGTTTCTAAAAATTGACATTTGTCAATTCGTTTAAGAATAGATCCATCGTTAATGAAGATGTATATAATATAAGAATTTACCACGTGATACTTTACGTTTGATAAACTAATCCAGAGAGCTAATTCTTTATATTGGTCATTCAACCATTCAACTCATATCAAATTGCCTAATTTTGGAAACTATTTCTTCATGAATATAAATTGAAATGTAGGGTATATATACCAAACCATTTGTTTCTTATTTTATTCGAAATCATTCTTGTGATATAAATAAAATTACAGAAAAAACGAATATTAGAAAACCTTTATTTGGGTTAGTTCTTTTGGAGAAGGCTTACGAAAAAGCACACAGACAAAATCATAAGAGTACTCAAGTAGTGTTTTCAAGTAATACGTCGCTATCAAAAATATCGATAATAATACACTTTTCTAAAGTTTTAGTATTATATTTACTATACCTATATTTGTCTGTAATTCAAACAAATCTTAATTGTATGAGAACTTCCTGTATTGTTTCGGTAAAAGTAAATGGAAATACATTACATAAACATAAGCTTCATCGAGACCAGAAGTTTCTTAATTTTATTATATAACAGTATAAGTATCTAATACTAATAACATCAATTCAATGCATAATTACAAAATAGTAGTAAGATGCTATAACTCATATTTAAATGAAGCTTTGTGCGTATTATATCCACATTAGTATGCCAAAAGGATATTCCCTGCTAATGCTACTATAAACATCGATTAACGGTTATTTTGTTGACCAACAAAATTAATTTTGAATTTATCTATAATCCCATTAAAATTCATGACCATTTAGTTTTCACGTGTCATTACCCCAATTAATGGATTAAGCCAATAATTTAGTAATAAGCCAGACGCTGTGTTTTCTGCTTGAATGCATTGTTGAACTCAACATATTGAATTAATTTTACGCAAGTTCATATAAATATGAATACTGAGATAATTATAAATAAATACAAATTTTCTTGTCCAGATCACTATCTGTTGAAATTTCTAAATATAACTAATTAGAGAATTCGAAGAACAAAATATATTCGTGGGAGCCGATACTTGCGTAATTGTATTTTAGTTCTCCGTCGTAAGATTTTACTAATATGTGGATGTATTTATAATAAGAGCTTCAACATTCTTATTCATACATGAACATAAATATCGTAATGCTATCTGACAGCGTCAATGCAATTTGTAAAAAATGCCACGACACTTCAGTTTTATTATTAATTCACAAATACATTAAAGGAAACATTTATTGATTTCTATAATTTTTATTAACTATTCTATGCAATATTACACACAAATATTTAATTATAGTATTTAAATATTGACGTGCCTGTCTATGACGAACGATTCGTAACCTGATCTGGTCATTTTAATGTTAGTGTCGGCTGTAAGCAGTAATATCGCTTTTCGTTTGAAGTCCTTTAAGGTGGTATATACTCTTTTATTTGTAGTATTTATCTAAACAGGTTCGATCAAATATCTGTTACACTTCATATTTATTTGAACAATATTCGATTGTTTCAATTTGAACATATTAATACATATGTATGTAGGTTTCATATACTTTATATATCATCTACGAGCACTAGAATAATAAATATGATCCTGCAAACATTACTACGAATAAATTAACTTATATTAATGCGTTCTACAGGCCTCGTTGGCCTAAAACGTAGGACGAAATTTTACAATCTTATAATTATATAACGACTGCATAAAATTTTATAAGGCTTTAACTACAATTTCCCAACGTTTTCCTCCATTTGTTGCATAAATTCTCAAGTTTCCGGCTCTAATAATTTTGCAATTCTCCTTTATTTGCTCTAGTCATATTTTCCATGTTTTCACTTTTCTTCTCTCAAATATTTCTTCTCTAGCCTATTGATTTCTCTACAGGAATATCTTTCATATTCCCCCTCTTTGTAACTTTTCTGTTTGTCCGAATAACCTAATTCTTTGTGACTTAGTGTATATGAATCATCTAGGTTCTTCATATAATTCTTGTATGTCTTTCATTGTTCTCCTTCTCCAGGCTTCTTTTGTTCTGGTCCCATCATAAATAGATTTCAGTTTGATTTTCTCCTTTCTGTCTAAAGGATCTCCTTTAGGTTGTTTTAAGACCTACGCCTCTCATGCGTAAGTTATTATAGACCTCAAAATTGTTTTTATATCCTTACATATTTAATGATTTCTGAACACCAATATTGATTTAAATAATGGCTTCAAACCCACACATTTTTGATTTTCTTTAACAATTCTAGCTTTTAGTTCTAGATTCTTACGCCCATTTACTTGAATGTGCGCTCCTAGATATACGAGATTACTTGCCTTTTTAAACATATAATTTAGTTTATATTTTTAATTTAGCCTTTATCTGCTGAATCTTATACATTCATGTATTTGGTATTCCCTTCGTTTATTTTCATTCATTCTCTTCAACTTTTTGCAAATTATTATTAATTCTCTTTCTAATTTTACTATTGCATTAATGGTCATTACTAAAGATCATTCCTTCCTTTAGGATATCACGTTTTTCTGACAACTTCTTCGAGTCTTAAGTTGAATAATACAGTACATACCTGATGCTATTGTTTAAGTTCTATTTTTATCTTAAATTCTTCTAACTTATATTGGGTCTGGGAAAAAGTTCGTGGCGTTTTTCCCGATAGATGGCATTGGTTGCCGATAACTAAAGAACAACAAGTCACAGCGACACCACCGAGGGCTCGTTTTTTAGATGACCTTCCGAACGTTAGTTTGAGCGTAGAAACATTGTAATCGGTGCAGTGGTTGGAAAGTTATTCGCACTTGAAAATGGAGAAGAATAATGAGAAATTTCGCTATATTCTGCAATATTATTATGATAAGGGGAAGAACGCTGCGCAGGCTTGTGATAAAATTTGTGCTGTGTACGGTGAAGGTACTTTATCGAAATCTGTTGCGCGGAAATGGTTCGCTCGCTTTCGTTCTGGAAATTTCAATTTGAAAGATGAGTCACGCTCCGGTCGTCCAATCAGTGAAAAATCTGATGAAATTCTTGAAAAAGTCCAACAAGATAAGCATATCAGCAGTGTCGATATTGGCATGGAGCTAGGCATTGACCACAAAACTGTTTTGAACCATTTACACAAAGCTGGTTACAAAAAAAAGCTTGACGTATGGGTTTCTCATGAGTTGAGCGTGAAAAACATGATGGACCGAATTAACATCTGCGATGCGCTGCTGAAACGGAATGAAATCGAGCCGTTTCTGAAACGTTTAATAACCGGAGATGAAAAATGGATTACGTACGATAATCGGAAGCGTAAAAGATCGTGGATAAAGGATGGTGAGCCGTCACAAGCGTTCGCTAAGCCAACATTGACGCCAAAAAAAGTGATGCTGTGTGTATGGTGGGACTGGAGGGGAATCGTCCACTACGAGCTACTTCCAACTGGTCAGACGATTGATTCTCAACTCTACTGTGCACAACTAGAGAGATTACGCCAGGCGATTGAAAGAAAACGGCCCGAATTGATTAATAGGAAAGGTGTTGTCTTCCATCATGACAACGCCCGACCACACACTTCTTTGATGACCCGTCAAAAATTGAGAGAGTTTGGTTGGGAAGTTTTGATGCACCCACCTTACAGTACGGATATAGCACCCTCTGACTATCATCTGTTTCGATCTCTGCAGAACTCTCTCAATGGAATTAAGTTGGTTTCAAAAGAAGCCTGTGAAAACTACTTGATTCAGTTTTTCGACCAGAAACCACAGAAGTTTTTCACCGATGGGATCATGGATCTACCAAAAAAATGGCGAAACATTGTCGATAATAATGGAGCATATTCGGTTTAAATGAATTCGTCCACGCGCCATGCGGGGACCAGTTGAATTTTACTGAAAAAACGCCACGAACTTTTTCCCAGACCCAATATTCCTACTATATCTTTACGATACTCGATTTTTCCATGGGTATTCTTTCCAATTTTGTTGGTATTCTCAAATCATTCATCATTTTGCTACTTTTTGTTCAGTCGTATGTCTATTTAAATCAATAAACAGTATATACAAGTTTACTTTGTATTTGTATTGTATTGTAGTTTGTACTTCTTTTAGTATGAAAATCTGATCTGTTACTGATTTATTACATCTGAATCCAGCTCAAAACTATAATTTTGCTGAAAGCTACTGTAATGAGTAATATATCCTAAAATAATTATAAATTTAATGAGCTCTCCAAGGCTGCTACAATGTACATTTTTTGCATAATGAACTCTTCTAGTCTTTCGTAACTTAGTTAAAGTTAAAAGTGCTATTATGTATCTTATTCTAGGAATATAACAAAGTAATCCAATTTGTTCTTTAAATTTCGACGGTTTCAATGTAATCTATAAATAAAATTCGAGCTTGTTCAATTCTATCTAAAGTCTGTAAGTACTGCCAAGAACTAATTAATTGGAAGCTATTGTACTGTCGTTTGGAAAAGATTTTGTTAAACAGAACTCAGCAGAAAACGTTCTACTAGAAAAACTGCTGAAGATTTATGAATTAGCTTCTAAAAACTAAAGAAATGGCGAAAAAGTATCTGAGATATTAATACTTTTTCTTGAAATTTAAGTTTCGATTTTTCATATATTTTTCTTGTATTATACAACACCCGAAAATGTAAACATGCTTACAATATTTATTATAATCCTGTAAACATTTTGTAATAGAACTACGGGATCCACATATATATTGTTGTTTTTATGATACTATACTATTCAAAACAATTAACGAATTACTACAAAATTTACAAATGGAAGTAGTGCCAGCTAATACACATCTACAAACATTTCTATAATCTAGTTTTAACATTTCTAAACAAGAAGCCCACAACTGAGATGTGTTTAAACATAATTTATAAAAGCGTGTTAAACACGTTCTTCGGTCGGTATCGACTCTGTGATTGGTAGCGCTGATTTAAGAGTCACCCGTAATGGAAAGATATAATGATTTGTCAGAGATAAGGATTTGGAAGGCCATAGTCAATTGGGAAGTGGAAGAATATGTGGAAATTGGGATTATTTGATGAAGGCAAGAACAAGATCTGTTTACATCAACGACACCAAGATGGAGTTGATACCTGTCGCAATTGACACCTCGTATTCGTATTCTTAATGCAACCGAGAATCGAGGAAAGTTTGCTAACGTCACTGAAGGGCTACTATCAACGCTAAGAATAAGAAACTTTTGCAGTGAATTTAGCACACACGATAATGCACAATTTGTTCGAAAAAAGCCTCAATATGAGAATGGTGGGGTAATGGTATGTATCGGGATGATTACTGGAGGACACACCGAACATTATTTCATCAAAAATAAATCTTTCGCTGCTCAGAGATATCTAGATAACATTATTTTCCGTATGCAGCAACTGTAGCAGAAGAATTAATATTTATAGATGATAATGTTCGTCCCCAACTAGCGAACTTCGTGAACACCTGGTTTGATAAAGTTGATATAGAGAGATTGGAGTGCCCAAACAATTTCCCAGTTGGTTTTCCAACACTTCGAATGTTGGAGGAAGACGTATTGCTCCACGAGATATCCCACTAAGAACACTTCAGACATGGTGAAATTTTGTCATGGAGGAATTGGTTATGTTTCCTCAAGAATGCTATTCAGATGCGGAACGTTTGTAGACATTAATAAAGATGTTACATATTATTAATTTCAGTTTCGATATAAAAATTATTACAATAAAGCTTTGTTAAAAGGATTTTTCCTAGACCAAAGATTTAATATTTCATACCCTCATAACTCAACATAGTATGTTGAAATATTAGGCCTCCGTGTTCATTCAAGCAAAATAAATGAGAGACACTCTAAAACTAAATGATAAATGGATAGTGTATTCAGCAAAGATTTGTTAAAGAATGAAACATGAACTAATAATAAAAGGTTCACCATATTTCATTAACTCATCAGATTTAATTAATTTAAATAGGTGTATCTGTATTTTGTACATCCGCTTATCATTTAACCATAATAAGTAAAACGAAGTGACTGTTCAGAGAATGTAATGCTGTTTTGTTTCCTTTAACACAAAAGATTATACGCTATATTAATATATTCGCCTATAAACTAAAGAGACTTAACAGCAAGCATTATACTTAACTATCCTCAACTTCTGACAACGGCTCTCTGTTTTTAATCTCACACAGATATTTCGGTCTAGTCTTTCATGTGGTCATCTCAGTAATTAAGTTTCAGCTTGTATGTTTGGGTTATTTTATTGCGTTAAACAAAGCTAAAATGGCTTTAACCTTTAGAAGATTTTCATATAGAAAGAATAATTATTTCTTACATCTTGCAAGTTTACTGTCTAAAATCATTTTGGATATTAAATGGATTCAATTATATATGCGACCACTCATTTTCTAATCGATTCATAGTTTGAACACTAGAGAACACCGAATTAACTTTAGGTGTCTTGATGATCATTATAATATTGATTTCGTAACTACAAAAGTTTATAAATTTTCGTAAATGGTTTCACAAATTGTTTATTAGAGCTTTATTTACTCTGTTTTCTATATCATACTGTTGTTTTCTTGTTTTAGCTGTCACAGAAGGAACACGTGAGTTATTTAACTTATTTGTATTTACCTTTCATTTAGTAACGATAATTAATTTTTCTCTGATCTACGAAAGCTTGTTAATTTTCTTGCTCATGAGAAGAAAGATAAATCACTATTATTGAACTACCTCCTGATTTAAATCTTTTCCAATTTTCCAAAGTATTTGAAGGAGTTGTCCTATACTCTAGAATTTATGCAAGCACTGATAAATCTAGAATTCTTTTTTATTTTATGCATTTTATGCAGTCATATCAAAAAAATCAAATTTGTTGTGTCATATAGTCATCGTTGCCCTTATAAATTCAATGCAACGTCTGTGTGTAGCGATGCTTTAATTTTAAACCGCTTCTCTTTCATATGTTTACTAACCGTTTGTTATATAATCTGGTACGTAGACTTCCACGGTCGTGGTCCATACTATCGGAAACGTCGGCAGTTATACCAGTGACGCGGTTCCAGCTCGGAAGCCCAGAAGAAGACAGGTTTGTTGTATACTTTCGCCAAATTAATTTTGGCCTATATTGAAGTAACCAATTTGGATTACATCTTTTCTACGCAGAAGGAAATTTAAATAAGATCGCAAGATAGTAAAAAATACTCAAATTAGAATTGAATATTAGTAAGTGTTACTTCTTATGTTCCAATCGCTTTAAATCTGCCCTATAGGTATATGATATAATCAATAAGAAATACATTTCAAGAAGAATTGTAATTAAAGACGTGGGGGTACTATTAACTTGGATTTGTAATTTAGACAACAACTGGAAGCTGTGTTCATGTCAGCTTGTAAGGTTATAGGCTTTATTAAGATTACCTTCCCAGATTTTGAAAATATTTATTATTACCAAAATGGATAATACATTTGTTGTTTAGCATCCTTTCTGTGCATTCCTCAGAATACATGAGCAGTTTTTGAAATATCTGCCTTTGGAGGTAGAAAGAATTTATTCGCCTATTGGTACAAGTCGGCAGGTATTGCTTCGGTGTCACGACATGACTTCGTTCTGTGACAGTTATGATCGTCCATGTGCTACATTCTTATGGAAACTGCTAAATAACTAAATCGACTGACTGTTAAATCTGTCAAGAACTCCCTTACATGTGTCGAGACTTAATGCAATATTAAATAGTATCATTTATGCATTATGATAATAAGAAAACAAAATGTTTGTAACATTTTGTTCCGTTGCTAGTAGTTAATTTATTGTATTGTTTTTATATTATTCTGCTTTGCTTACATCATTATCTTTTTTCTATGTTTATTGTATAGGACTTCATTTGTTTTTCAGATTGACTTATGTTTGATTTATTTGTCATAATTATTAGATGCACGGCCTATAATTAAAATGATTCTGTTGGACATAAAGAGTATTATTATTATTATTATTACTAACCGTTTAAAGACATACATAACTCGAGTAAATTCGTTTTACATAATGGATGCAATTTCCTTTATCTCAGGACAACTCGGATCTACATAACTATATCAATTTCTTCGAAAGCGTTTATATTCCAACTAAGATATACAATTACTGTGCATATCTGAGTTTACTGGATTTCTCTAGCGTATAACAGAATATTTTGGGTTAGTTTATGAGTACATAAGTACATAGATTCTTTTTTTTAGCTATATTTTACGCTATTATTTTATACGTTGTAAATGTCGAATAACAAGTAAATATAAATATTTTGGCGAGACAGGTATTGAGTAAGGTCTAAATGTTAGTAACAGTGAATCGTTTGGCTTGTCCTATTAATTAAAACCAGATAAGATTTCTGCTTGCTAAAGATGTATACTAAATGTAGATATAGCGGCTCCACCGATGTTTCCCATTATCAATTTAAATATACGTTTTTAAAAATAAAGGCGGTACTACTGTTTTAGACTTTTTAAACCAATGTTTAAATGACTAAATTATGAAAACGATAGCATTTGAAACAAAAACGTATACTTAGCTGTCCTTAGCAGGTAAATTTTCAACTTCTAATGGTGCAAAGATTGAAGATACTTTTACTGCAACTCGAATGTTTTTAACCTTCATTATACTGCAAAATATTGTGAAAAAGCCAACGAGAAAGCAATACTGGTGAAGGGTTGTGCTGTGACAATACTTTCATCAGTCCATATCAGAAAAGCGTTTTGAAAATGTACAAAAATACTTAAACTTCTCAAATAATGAGGCAGTTGATGTAGAAGACAACTCAAATCCAATGTAAAAGAAAATATGGTCAGTATACAAAAAATTAGTTGACAAATTTCATGCTTTCTTCGCTCCAGAAAACTATACCGAAATTGATGAAACTTTATTAAGAGCACCATACGACCAAAAAATAGTCCAATTTAAAATTAAAGTTTACCTTTTATGTGAATCTAAAGGTGAATATGTTTTGAATTCTTCACTTCAAAGGCGAAAACAGACTGTTATGGATAATAAACATTTGCCAGTTTCTGCTTAAGTAATGCCATCATTTTCTGGCCCGCTTCTAAACCTTGGAAATTGTTCGACAATAGACAATTTCTTCAATTTCTCTGATTTGGCCAATTTTCAACTATAAAACAAAAATTGTCTACGGAAACTTGAAAAGAGATACCCACAGATTTAAAAAAATCCAAAAGAAGTAATTGGATATCAAACAGGTACCTAGTGTGCAATTATAAAATGGAATGACGAAAAAAAAGTGAATTTACTGCTGATAATGCACTGTTTGGAAAAGTTACTATGCAAACACGGAATAAAGAGGTTAATAAGTCACGAGTAGTTTATTCCTACAACAATACCATGGGCGAGGAAGATGGAGTAGAGCAGCATTGATCTATTTACATTTTTCCTCGTAACAGGGGTGCATAGTACTATAAGAAATGTTTTTATTACCCGGTTGGTTTAGCCTTTTGAAACTCATTTATAGTATACAAGAAATGTGACTTTGAGCGCAATACTACAATCGACTAGGAGTTGTCCATATTATGATTGCGTAGCATTGCGGCACTTCCTCTACACGAATACTTAGACCAACAAAAGGCTTTCAGACCTTATTTGTACAACTGCTGCATAACAATGTGTTATGTGTGTGCAAATGAATTCCAAAGGGAAAAGGGTTCGGAAAGAAAGAAGGTACTACTACATGGATTGCGACATATCCTTATATGTGATACCATATTTTTGCATAATCACATCACAACCACCATATATATTGTTTACAAAAATGAAATACAACACGATTTCATAAGTAAATTGTATATTTGTCTACGCCAGTTGCCCCGCCAGATTTAATAAATTAACTTGTTAAAATATTTTTGGGTTCTAATTAGTTTCTTTTTAAATCAATAAAAGAAAGGACATTTTTGGCAGGTAATTAAAAAGTAATTTGGTCCTTAAACGGTTAATTATTATTTTAGATTTTTTCTGAATTCACTTCAAAGGGTTTTAATATAAATGACCAAGATTAAATTAAATTTTCGTAATCAACTTCGAGAAATTGCAAATATAAGGACTATAGAAATTACAAAACGAAAAAATTTCTCCTTTTGTTAATTCTAAATTTAGTTCTAAACAGACTTTTTAAAAACTGTGAAAGAGTAATTTTAAAACTACAAAACCAACTAAAAATACTGTCTAGAAATTGAGGTTGCGATAAATTTTAGTTTCGAAATTTAAACACACTATTAGTAAACATAATAAATTTTCTAATTTTAATCAAACTGATTAAAATTTCAATTAACACCCGGCCGACATCGCAAATGCATTTCACACGGAGGGCTTTTACCGGGCGACTCGATAATTGGGAATAATTTAGTGAAATTTCAAATTAGACAGCTTTGTGGAATACTGCCAAGCCGATACTTACTCTCTCAATCCTTTAATAATCTACGAACTGAAAACGCCAAGCGCTAGAAAAATTCAGTTCCATAAATTAGCAATTATATTCCAGAGAGTTGTTTCCGAATGAAGGAACTTTAATGAACAATACGATTTTAATAGCCGGTAGCCCGATTATGGACTCTATTGAATATTGGTAATTGTTTAATGCTGTTGCTAGTGTCGATTAGAGCAGGTTTATCGATCATAGTCTCGGCTCGTTAGCCAACCGCACCCGCCGCCTGTATAACTTAAATATAAATCCTCTAACGGATATCATTTATTGTGTAAACGTAAATCTATATTTTATATCATGTGTTAGAGATACCTGCTAGGTGATCGTGTAATAGCAGGATGTCTTTCTTTTTATATATAAAAGGATTATATTATAGACGTTGCTTCGTTGTAATACATTAATTATGTAAATTAAATCGATACTTAACAACTTTAAAGCTTACGTTCACAGATTTAACATAATTACGTAAATAAATTCTCGATTTGTACAAGAACATTTTCAAGGAAGTTAAAGACAAGGCAAGTGAAGTTTAATTCTGTTTATAATTTTATAATAGTAGCGACAGTAAATACTAAATTTTATTTAGATACAACTACTAAAAATTAATAAAATACACGTATATTCGGCAATTATGTATCTTTACTTCATCTACAAGCTATTGGTCGACAGCAGGTTTTTAATCTTCTTACGATACTTTTACCGTTAATATATATTTAAGGCACACCTCACATTTAGTATCGTAAATGATACAAATTACGTAATGAGAAGATTGGAAGCGAATAATTATTTTAAAAAGTAATTATGTATCATTTATTTAAGACCTGTCGCTTGTGAAAATCTTTCGCAAACTAATTAACAATAATAACGCTATTAATAATAATTAATAATAATCTTTATTTTTTGAAGGTATACAGTTTAGGGCAAATAGAAGAAATATGATTACATATCAATATAAAATACATTTAGACACATTCCTTCATTTATCGTTACAAATATAATATGCTCATCTACATTGTTCGTCGTCCTTGAATATTTATTTATTTATGTAGCGTAGTCTTTGTAATACGATACAGAGTGTAAGGTATGGGATTACTCCGTAAACTAGGTAGATTCAACAGAAACAAGAACGCTGACAGGACATACTTCTAAATAAAATTGAAGACAGAATAGTTAGTGTATCTTTTGCTCTTTTGGATAAAGTACAAATCAAAACAACAACTAAAACATCTTGAATAATCTACACCAACAACGTCAGAACTAAAACAGTATCAAAATTAAAGGCCGGTAAGACAGTCAACTAGCTGAATGCTTCCACTCTATTGCCCTTCTTAGTAGCTACTATAAACGGTTAGAACGGCTTAAATGTATATATTCGTATATATGCCATCACTCACAATGAACATAGAAACTGGCTTCGAAAAACGGCATCCACATTCGTGAATCTCACTGCCGCATATAGTACTGTCAGAAGGACTGTCCACAAATTGCTTAAAATTATTTCTTACCTTAAAACGTAATAAACAACCTTCTTACTTACAGATTATTTCTACATGAACTATAAGAAAAGCGATGTTAGAAGATTGCATAATGGACTTCCGCAGGGCTCAGTTCTTAAGTTCCTTTTATTTAATGTATACATCACAAGATTACTAAAGATGGAGTCTAGAAAATTTGGATTTGCTGACTATCAAACTCTTAAATATCAAGGAAGATTCAAAACGAACAAACTATGAACGGAGACCTAATTAAGCTCAGCGAGTTTTCTAAGAAATTTTTTAAGAATCTATGGCCTAATACTTATAAAATGGAAATATGTTACATAAATTTAGCAAACTAAAAAGTAAGAGATAATTGAATGTAACTTTCACGGACATACCCATGACATATAATAATTATCCCAAATATTTAGGAGTGACTTTTGATCTCAGCCTAATATTTAAACACCATCTTACAAATTACGGTAAATTCGAGGGAAGAACAAGTTGGGGCGTCTACGCAGCTATACGAATGGCAGCACTAGGATTAGTGTGCAAAATACTGCATATCCATTTGGATAAATATCTCGAAAATAGACAATAAGTTAAATTAGACGATGCCTTTCATAACGGGAACTATAAGATCAACTTCTACTCGTCGACTACCTGTTACCCGATATTCGAAGATTCTTAGCCTCACTTAAGAAATATCGCAACATTTTATCTAATGCTAATTTAGCAATCCATGAAACAGATTCCCTCCTTAACATCGAATATCCACGTTTGAAATTTCCCTATTAAAAAAGTCAGTGAGTTTACGAAAAGCTATTGTATATTACTATTGAACAATAGACTAAGATATGGAGACTCTCCACAAAAAAGGATTGTATTCAAATAACTAACCCTACTACTGATTTCAACGGACATAACTACACGCATTCGCATTCGCATAGAACATGGTAAATGTGCTAAGGCCTTACATCCAAGGGGCTGGGCAGAATCTTCGTGTTGTGCGAGTGGATTCACAAGGTAGATTATCGGGCATATAGTCACGGACTGCCCACTACCATATACCTCTCTAGGGGACCCTCAAGTTTTTGTACGATGAGTGCAGTTGAATGATTAGGTAACTTAGATATGGATGTATGGTTTCTCTGCTTACATAGGCTTATCTCTTTTCTTTATGCGTATTTATTCATTTAAAGATGTCTGTATGACTCATAGTTGATATTGTTATATTTTGTTTTATAGGGCATTCTTACATCCTGTATTCTATATGCATTCTAGTGTCTATTTTTGGCACTCAAGCTGAATAGCTTCCAAGCTTGGAACGATTTTATGTAATAGTTTTGTAAAGATAGTTATCGTGTAAAAAGGCGGGTAAGTATATGGTGGATTAATATACTCTGCATGTTCAGTGTACAGATATGTTAACTATTTAAACAGTGATGTGTAAATCCGATCGTTAAATTCTAAATTAGATCGAAACCAACCTTACCTAACTAACATAAGTCAATTAAAGCTTTATGACATTTTCACCTTTAATTTGCAAACATACAAGAAAAGCTCTCAATGAACCAGATTATGGTAGCTGAAGACATTTCTGTGACGAGTTTCAGTTTCTGGAGTGGTACAAACGTTGCATAACTCCATCCATTTCGAGAAAGTTACTGTGTGGTGCGCTATGGCTTCATCGGATATCATAGGGACCTACTTTTTTAAGTATGCTCTTGGACCCGATGTGACTTCAATAACTATTGTTATATTGTTATAACAAGTTGTATGAACTATTTAAGTTATAAGTTATAAAGATAAAAGTGTATTGTATTAGCTAAGAAAGTAAATAAATGCATTAAAAAATTGTATATGCTTCGATAGATGTATATTGGGTTGGCAACTAAGTACTTTCGGTTTTTACTGATAGAGAGCGTTGCTCACAAAAAGATATGTGAAGTTTATGGTGTTAATTGCTTACCAGAGCGCACGTGTCAGAATTGGTGTAAAGAATTCCGTTCTGGAGATTTTTCCCTCAAAGATGAGCAACGGTCTGGTCGGCCTGCTGAAGTTGATGATGACCAAATTAAAGTCATAATTGAAGAGGATCGTCATATAACTGTTCGAGAGGTTGCGGAGAGGCTACATGTATCGCACACAATAATAGAAAAACATTTAAAATGTCTTGGGCTAGTTAATAAGCTTGATATTTGGGTACCTCACGAATTGAAAGAAATTCATTTAACACAAAGAATCAACTTTTGCGATATGCACCTTAGACGAAATGAAACCGACCCTTTCTTAAGAAGAATCATCACTGGTGATGAAAAATGGGTCCTGTACAGTAACATAGTTCGAAAACGATCATGGAGCAAACACGATAAACCAGCTCAAACCACATCGAAAGCTGAATTGCATCCAAAAAAGATCATGCTGTTAGTTTGGTGGGATTACAAAGGTGTTGTGTTTTTTGAGCTGCTTCCAAGGAACCAAACGATCAATTCTGATGTTTACTGTCAACAATTAATAAAACTGGATGAAGCAATCAAAGAAAAACGGCCAGAATTGTCAAATCGGAAAAGTGTAGTTTTCCACCAAGATAATGCAAGGCCTCACACATCTTTGACAACTCGTGGGAAACTATTGGAGCTTGGCTGGGAAGTGATGCCACATCCCCCATACAGCCCTGATCTAGCACCATCTGATTACCATTTATTTCGAAGTTTGCAGAATTCTTTGAATGGTAAAACTTTCACAAATGACGATGACCTTCACTCGCACCTGGTTCAGTTTTTTGCTGATAAGGACCAGAAATGGGCGCGGAATCATGCAGCTGAAAGAAAGATGGCAAAAGGTCATTGAGCAAAATGGAAAATATATAATTGATTAAAAACTATTCCTTGTTTAAAAAAAAAAGTGTTTTATTTTATACTACAAAACCGAAAGTACTCAGTTGCCAACCCAATACATAAAAAATAATTTGTATATGTGCAATATAAGGAGTTTATAAAAGTATATCTATTAACTATGGAAGTAAGTGTTCCTTTAAAGTAACAATATGATAAATCTTTCTCGATAGTGGAAAATGCAAAACTCAATTTCGCAATCTTTATGTAGAGAGATTAAAATGTACTTATTTGTTATATCAGATTTTATCTAGGAAAGGAAGAGTATATATTATCAGCAAACAAATAACAAAATAATGAAAAATTTTGACAAATTGGATGATGTACGAAGTCATAAAAAGAGTTGTAGATATATTTTAGTTTCGAAATTAATTAACAATTCAAATATAAGAAAAATACGTTAAATTTATTATATTATAATTTTATATATATATATATATATATATATATATATATATATATATATATATATATATATAACTAATATATTAACTTAAATATTTTATTTCCTTCTGCAATTAAAATTATCTATAGTGCGATTAAATTTATGGACTTTAGTGTATATATATATATATATATATATATATATATATATATCACGTCTGTCTGCATAGCATAAACAAAAACGATTGGCCTGGGCGAGAACATACTGGACTGTCGAACAATGGAAACAAATCTTATGGACAGATGAATCCAAATTTGAAATTTTTGGAAATAAAGGCCGTACTTTTGTTCGTCGTCGTGTCGGGAAGAGAATGTTAGATGAATATGTGGTTGAGACAGTGAAACATGGTGGTGGAAATGTGTGCTTTGGAAGTGGGCACATCGAAAAATTGGTTCAAATCATAGAAAGAATGACAAAAGAAGTCCATTTGGGTATATTGCAAGAGCATGCTCTTCCGTCAGCGATAGAGCTAATGGTTCCCGGGGTTTGTTTACCAGCAAGATGACGACCCCAAACACACAACAGAGATTATAAAAAGATTTCTCGCCGACTAAACTGAAAGACGAATCCTTACATTAATGACATAGCCACCCCAAAATCTGGACTGCATCCTGTAGAGCTGTTATGGGTCTGTTTGGATCGTGAAGTGCGTAAAATACTTCCTATTAGCAAGATAGATCTTTGAGGTAAGTTATGAGGAATATCTCGACCGACTAGTTGGACGTATGCCACTTGTTTGTGAAGCCGTGATCGCAGCTAGAGGTGGTTACTTTGATGAAAGTTTGATGAAACTTGGATTCATAATGTCAATTGCTTGAATTGTATGTTAATTTAGTATTTTATAAATTAATTTGCCATGAAAATAAACAGTCTCTTTAATATCATAGAGCAA
Organism: Dermolepida albohirtum; assembly: GCA_031893035.1. Classification (NCBI taxonomy): domain Eukaryota; kingdom Metazoa; phylum Arthropoda; class Insecta; order Coleoptera; family Scarabaeidae; genus Dermolepida; species Dermolepida albohirtum. Next base: position 193,072 of record JAVIWB010002798.1, on the reverse strand, counting down.
TTAAAATTACCTACAGTGCGATCAAATTTATGGATGGTAGTGTATATATATTATATATATATATATATTATATATATATATATATAAATTTAATTTGATATGTTACTTAAGATATAAATATTTTGCATATTGAAGAAACAATTACATAATTATAAGATTTGTAACCAGATAATAGTTTCTCATACATCTGACAGAATAAGAAAGTTAATTATAATGTAACTAGAATCACGAAAGGCGATTAAAAGCTAAAATTTACATTTTAATGAAAAAAGGTCGGTAAGTTGGTTAAAATGTTTATTTAAATAAATTTTCTTATTTGGGTTGATTATTACAGTGTTTGTTTTTCTCTGTTTATACTTTCTATTTTGTTCATATAGTTTAATACTTTTTCATATACTTATTCTTTTAAAATTGTTTTATCTGCTTAAAATTTATTCTGAAAAGAATCAGAGTACCAAATAAAGATAGTAAATGAGAATGAATCAATACATATTTAGTATCTATAAAGAGGAAGTGTAGTTGCTTGACTTCAATAAAGCAGTATCTTTTCTTAAGAACTCGCATACCTTCAGAAAATTTAAATATACATATATTGTGATCGAGGATCTCTCTTAGCAGGAATAAGATAAATTGAAAGAAAAATTAATTTAGGACGCGATTAAGGCAAGTAAAGTTACACAAAACTTTGAAACTCACTATATATAGTAATGAATCGAACAAGTATGAATATAAATATTAAAAAAATGTCAATAAGTATTGTAATTCATTCTAAATAGTGGTGGTTTACGAGTTTCAACTCACAGGGCAATAAAAACCGCCGCATTCGTGTTTCTGTGTTTAGTGCTGGCATTCTTCATAAATAAATTAATTCTTATAATATAATTCGTTCTTGGTACAATTTTATCTAAACTCCTATACAATAGAAAGAAAAATTATTCATATACACATGAATCGTATATTTTAAGAAAAAATAATTATTTAGTAATTAAAGTTGTTAAAACTTATTTTAAAATATAGAAAAAGGAAATAATTGAAACGAAAATATAGTTATTGAAAGATGTTTATTTATACTGAAGTCTGTAATTCGAATCTAGTGGGAGATATACAACCTTAGTCGTGTAAGTTTACTTTGAGATATTAAAGAGACCCTACATTTAGTCCGAAACTACAAAGATGGTATTAAATGTTTCGCGAACATCGAAGGAGTCCTTTAGCGAGTTTCTTCAAATTTCGTTTGAAACGCACCCGAGATGTTCTGAGAACGTAATGTTGTTATGGGGGTGTCGTGTCGGAACAAGGAAAGTTGCGAAGTTTTATCAGACAAGGTGACATATTAAATCCGACGTTCGGATCGACCGCAGAAGGAAATTTCCCCAGAGACGTCTTCCTATGTTTTTAACTACACTATAAAAATCTGTCTATATCTAAGTATGTTTATAAATCCGTGGATTTACATCCGGATAAGGAATTCTTTAGACATAAAACAGAAACAAATCCATTTTTTTCGTTCCGTTTAGGTAATCTTAACATATAAAACTCAACAGATGCTTCCTTTATAATATCTGCAAGTTCACAACCTCAGTTAGGGACTACCTATATGAACGTTTATATAACTCATTATACCGTACGTGAAGAAAGCATCCGGTGTTTTAATAATCTGATAAACTTGTTTCCTGTTTATATAATTATTTCAAATAAACTAATCTATTTTTGGATACATTAATCATCCGGTATTTTACGGATTTATTGAATGTTATTAAGCACACTTAAAATTATGAAAACAATATTTTTCTCAGAATTTAAAATAGTGGCGGACATTAAATTTAAGAGATGTGTACATTAAAATGTTACTTAATCTTTGCAAAATATATTTGAATATTGATTTTAATTCTATGCTCTCTCAAAATATTCTTGATATTGGATGAAAAAAAATGTTTTTGATATAATATTAAATAAAATAAGCCGTGAATGTATTTAATAAACACGCAGTGTTACAATTTTCACTAAATTTATTTTTAATTGTTTTACAGTGGCTTTCTTAGATGTTTAAAGTAGTAATTCTAATGTACAGTGCAGAAACTCTAAGAAATGATATTTTTTTCGAAATACGCTATAAAACTAAGCAAGTTACAAATGGGAGAAGCACTTCTGTGGGGCTATTAAACTTTTTATTCTTTAAACAGATATAATAATGTAGATTCTTTTAGGTCAATTTGTTCGTTTAAAATTATTCGAATTCAAGTTTCTTAATTTCTAAACAGCCGTCATCTATGACAGTTTCCTTATACCCCGGTGTACGGGTATAAGGAAACTCGGGAAAGAAAGAAAGAATTTCACAAGGTTTTACTAGCTTATAGATATTATAAGCCTGATCTCTGATTTTTTTTACAAGGGAATTATTAGTTTTGAATGCTATTTGTACATTTTTTAAACAAAAAATTTCTATTTGTTACTCGGAGCCCCAATGTAAGTAATCATTTTTCTTGTTAACATCGTTTTTATGTTTATGAGTAAACCATTGATATATATATTGTATATACATATATATTCTAGTTAAAAATTTAAACTTTCGTTTGTTTCGATCTGGATGTTTTTGCTGGTCGAATAGGAAGAACTTTTGACAAATGTATATTAGAATACAGTAATTTACATATAAATAAAAAAAACTGGTTCTCCTTTCCCTAATCATGGGCGATAATCATAGATTAAATTTTTAATATAAAGTATTGCATGTAGAAAACAGAATATATATATATATATATATATATATATATATATATATGTTTAGAAGTTAATAATCCAAAAAATTGAATAATTTAATAAACGAATAAATTCACTAAAACGATACTTTGTTATACATCTAGAAAATAAAAAGTTTAATAGCTCAACAGAATGAGGTATTCGTAACATTTTGTTATTTTAGTTCAATTACGTATGATAAAAAAGATATTTCCTTAGAATTTTTACACTGTGTATATTTATTAATTTAATCATGAATTTTCATCTAGTAGAGGTCGAATTAATCCAACAAATGTTAAAAAGGCCATTTCATCACAATCACAATTATTTCAATACCACCAGCGTTGTCAAAGATAAACAAAAGAAAATGTGAATGCCTAATATATTACTTAATCAGTATTACAATTATTTAGCTGTTGCATTTCCGACTTTTCTAAACTATTTAGTTCATTTGTGAACTTGAGCTAGTAAGGTCATCAAATTATATTGGATAAAGTGACTTCGTGGCCGCTTTAGGCAAAGAAAATTGTACAAACTGCAAGCACTATAGGCTTATGCTTGCTAGCACTGAAATGTCAGAATTATTCTGTTTCGTTTAAGTAGAAACAAAGGTATGATATATTGTTCTTGTGTAATCCTTAATTTAACTGCATACTGTAGGTAAAATGATCGCAAAGCTGTATGAGTTAAAATACCAAGTTCATCGTACTATTTATACAGCTTATGTTCCACAGATGAAAAGTTCGCAAGAAAGTAAATAATTGTGTCGCCGTACAATGGCTTCTTTATTGGCTCGAAATAAGGTAAATTTTAACACACATTATAAATCTCTAAGATTTGTATATGTTATACAATGTGTAAAATAAGCTTGTGGCCCAAATGACAATAAGGTAAAATTGTGAAGAAAACTCGTTCTTCAGGGTTATTAAATTTTTATATTACACAAATAAATATCGTCAATTGTTCAACCCTCATTTACAAAGTTCTTCAATTTATTAAATTTATTATAATATTTTCTAAAAATTCTAATAAATTTAGTTTATGTCCTGTGCTTTCTGTGTGCATTATTTTACATTGATAATTTAACATATAGTTTATTATTAATTAAATGATTAGCGAAAGAAGTTACTACTCTCTACTATAATATATATATATATATATATGGAAAGATCTACATGTTTGTCCAGTATAAACACCTGGACATTTACCACATATTAATTTATAGAATTCTACCTCTGCTATTATGAATTTAATCCTTAATATTTTTAATACATATTTGATATAGTTTGAATAAATAAATTTAATTTTGGTCTCCTGTTGCAACGTTATATAAACTTTGCGAGGGCATCTAACGAAAAGCATGCGAGAGCAGATTTGCATCTATTTATACAATCTGTTTTTGAGCTGCAGCTAATTCATGGGATAGCATAATTTTCAAATGATAATATTCTTAGAAATTCATTAATAATATGTTTTTCTTTATGTACTTTAGAGCAACTAATTAGTTTCTTAAAATATTGCTTGCAATTTAATCGGCTCTTGAAATTTTTTGGAAATACTTCTTAGTAAATTTTATAATTTTTTTTAATGTTTACATTCGAGTAACTTCAAAATAGTTATTTTGTTAAACTCACCGAATATGAAATAGAAATGTAACTAATATACCATTTGTATTATTAAGCACTGTTGTCGTTATATACCCAGAATTTACTGCGTTCGGACAAATACGTTTTCAACCACAATTTATGACAAATAAATGCTTGAAAGTAATTTTGATGGAGCCTATTGCTGATTAACTTAATCACTGAAGGTTGATATATAACCCCTTTCCACACTCATTTTCGTATTCTGTATACGAAAATGAGTGTGGAAAGACGATTTCGACAACTAAGCTGTCATCGGCAGATAATTAAACAGTGTCGTACCTGGAAAACTACGGAAAATTATCCGTACGAAAACAAATTCCGCACACGAACCGTACCGCACACTGTGTGCGTTTTGGCTGTTGGCGACACTATTTAATTATCTGCTAATAATGACAACTTAACAAATAAAAGTCTGATGGCTAAATCTGGCCAATAAGTTTCATGAGGAATCAGTTCATACAGTTTTGCCATTGAAACAATAAAAATGTAACAAATAAAAAACATGAAAATGTACTGTGTCCTGCATAATATTAGCCTGTTGTCGTTTTACCTTTTTCAAAATAATCAATAAGGTGTCCCTACTACAGACACAAAAGACCGACAGAATGTACGGTCTTTGTCACCTTCGAATCACTTGTGCCAGCGTCGGACCAGTGTTTCTATTGTTGTTCCATTTCGGTTGTATAATGGTGTATTAAGGTGCTCGAAGTCAAAGGTGTTTCGTATTTGCCTTATGTTAGCTAAATGATCTCTGTAATGCCCTCTTTCGCGTTTGTGGTTTACAGTTAACAAATACGTACATATTTAAATTTTTCGTGTTCAATTCATAATGTAAAATCTATACCATGCTGACATGAGTTCTCGTAAAGCTTCTGGTACTTCCTGTAAATTTATTCGACAGTTACTTAGCACCACATAATGTAGTGTTTTAATAATTTCTAGATTATACACGTTCTTTAGCGTAAACTTTTAAACTTTTATGCTTAAAAGTGTTCATTGTTTTATGGTTGATATCGAAGAAGATTGGTCCTCATAAGTGGAATTCATCTCAGATTTGACGGTACTCTACTCTTACGATGTTTGAACACAACTTAAAAGTCTTTCACTTTCTATTCAAATAACGATCGAAATAATGGCAAGTTTTGACGGTTATATTTGGACGGATTGTCGAATTTGAAAACAATAGACAAGAGATCTTTTGTTAGTGCTGCCCTATTTCGTCAGGTTAATTACTGATTAACCTTCATATGTTAGCGATTCGTATCCAAAATGTAACAATTTTATATTTATTAGAATAAGAATATAGAGCATTTATTTTCCTCCTTAGATAGGTTTATCTACAATTAATTAATTTCGAGCGTAGTTTAAATTTCTAGTACAATGATAAACTATACAACGTGTAGTCCAAACGGAAAATAAATGCGATCATAAACAAAGATAGAAGCAATCTATTTATATTTAGGTGTCTTGTTTAAATCCTTGTCAGACAGTAAGTCGAGTGTAAGAATACACCACTTTCTAAACATGACACATACGTTCGTAAATATTTTAACATAGTCACACCTAAATTAGATACAAATTAAATAGTTTCACATCATTTGAATTTTCTTCTTTAAGCATGTGACTAGTTAGTTTTATCCGATAGTATCTCAAATAGAATTATTAAGTAAACATGTGCAATGGAAAGTATATTCCACAATATATTTATTACCGTATTATATAAATATTTAGGAAAATAAATGTCCCCAAAGTTACTCGATTGTTCACAAATGATAGTCTTTTTCTTACAAATGAATGAAGTTTTTCTTAGAGATATGCTATCCCGCTGACTTCGAACACACTGCGAAATGGAAATATCATGCAACCCCTCACTGCAGTTATGGAAAATTAGGAAGATTTATTCCTTATCGCCTCGCTACTGTGCGGTCAAGCAGAAACCGTTAGAAATGACTTTCATGCTTTCTTACATTCGCCTCTAATAGCAACTGGCAATTTTCTCAGTCCTGAACTTAACGATTTTTCATGTGACTGGTACTCGAAAACATGAAAAACTTCACGCTAATGCAATACAAATGTATTATTTATGTTATTTCTTCAGTGATATATTTCTTCGGAAATGACTAAATGCATTTGTTTTTGTTATACTAATTGCATTATACGTACTTCTACTATAATAAAAGACTCGCATTGTATACATGAATTTTGATATCCTATGATTAATATACATATGTACGTATATTCTATATTGGGCACTTAAAACAACCGTTCATTAAATTTATTGTCTAATATATTTTTTAAAAGTACTCATTCAACGTATTTGTAGTAAATGCTCCTTTCAAATTAAGAAATACTTCTACATTAGTAAATAATAAATTCCAAGGATGTGTTGAAATCCAAAATACAAGCACTATTGTTTCTATAGCTGTATTTCCATATGAAATTGGAAATTATAATTTGAATGGACAACACAACAGGCAGACCATTTATACAAAGTCTCTGTAATCTAAGTTGAGCAAGGAAATAAGTCAAAACAAAATAAATCAAAGATATTAAAGCAAATGAAATTAAACTCTCAAACTATTCAAAAGATCATTTAAACTAGACTCATAAGGGCTTATACATTTATAGTAAGACCGATACTTTATTAGATTCCTTGTTACAATTACGTAACTATGTAGTTACACAATCCGATATCACTACAAACTGCCCGTTGTTCAAATATTAATAGTCTACGAGAGTAGTCCCAGAAGTACTCAACCCAACAAAGAAAACACAAAAATTTTGCAAAGAAATATGTTTATTTTTCAACATAATCTCCTTTCAGCTCTATACACTTTTCCCGCGATATTTAGTAAGTTCGATATCCTTTTTATAATAAGTACTATCTTGCTCCTCAAAATCACCATTAACTGCCGACATCACATCTTCATGATTTTTTCAAGTTTGGGAACAGAAAATAATCAGAAGGGCTAAATCTGGCTAATATGGTGCACGAGGTAGCAATTCAAACTTTAATTCATTAATTTGGGCCATTATAATAACGGATTTATGAGCTGCTGCATTGCCTTGATGAAACAACACTTTCTTAAACAAATTTTTGCTCGATTTCTGCGCCCAAACGTTGCAATAAGTTCGCATAATACTCGCCGTTGATAGTTTTTCCTTTTTTAAGATACTCAAGGAAAATTATTCTACGCGCATCTCGAAAAGCCGATGCCATGACTTTGATTGCAGATTAAACGGTCTTCGCCTCCTTTGGAACCGGTTCTCCCTATTGAGTCCATTGTTTGGATTGTTCTTTTGTCTCGGGTGTGAAGAGATGGACTCATGTCTCATCCATGGTGATGAAAATTCTGCTTTGCTGCTCCGAAACTTCCCTAAACACTCAATCGAAACATCTTCACGACAATGTTCTTGCTCGAGTGTGAGCAAATGCGGCACCCATCTTGCACACAGCTTCCTCATATCCAAATTTTCAGATAATATGCGATGTACTGCACTTTTTGAAATGCTTACTATGTCTGTTAGGTCGCGCACTTTCAGTCGACGATCATCCAGTATCGCTTTGTGGATTTTCTTCATCATTTCTGGAGTCGTCCCCTCATTTGTTCGACCACTGCGATGCTCGTCTTGGCAGCTCGTATGGTCTCGCTTAAACTCTACTACCTAATATTTCACTGTTGTGCACGAAGAATTAAACTCACCAAGAGTGAAATCCAGTTTAGCTTTTATATCGGCTGGGCTGAGGCCTTTCAAATAAAAGTATTGTATCACGTAACGATGACCAATTTTCTCCATTTTTATGAATTCATTGAAAACGTTCAGTATTGATGGCTGCCAAACAAATACTAAACAACGTGGTGTCTTCAAGCTTGAAACATGTACTTCATAGATTGTGTTCTTTCTAATACAGTGATATTTTTCAAAGAACTACCGCCATCTCTAGGCCAGCTGGGTACTTATAAGATCATCTTCGCATGTGGTGGTAATTAGAATATATAACCATTTTTTATTATGTTTAGTCCTAAAAACACCGTCAATAAAAAACATCCGGAGATTATGTACGAATCTTGGTATCCGTATAAGCACGTATAGCACAGTGAGTTTTATCGTTTTATAATTAAATTTACCTCTTTGCGATGCTCTAGATTTTATATGGTTCATGATACGTAGAACTTGTTTTTAATTTAAAAGTGTTTTCTTTATATTATTTTGACTAGCTCTCTAGAACACATTTCTATAACTAAGTAATGAATAAAAGTTAACTCAATGTTTGTATTTTTAAGTTATTGGCTTTTAACGACAAAGATCCCGGGATCAACTCCGATGACCTGCTATCGGAGATTTCTCGTGGCTTTCCTCTCCCGTTTAAGCAAATGCTGACAACCAAACATCTTCGCGGTGTAGTACCACAGCCGGAGCACCGGATTCTAGGATAATTATTATCAATTATTTAAGTTTTTCTAAATAAAGAGCCGAACATTTTGGCTCCTTGGTTAAACCGAAAACTGCCTTGCTTAAATAAAATATTTCTAAGATGATACCAAAAAAAAACATTGTCTTCCCACAATTTTAAACTTCTACCCCGACTATGTTTCCATTCGCTATTGCGTCATAGAATGATTTGTCCCTGATTAGTATATTAGCGTCATCCATGTAAACAAACTTTTTGAAAAAGCATGATATATAATACATCTAACGTTATCTACCTTATCTTTAAAATATATAATGGAGAAGCAATAATCATTTTTATCTCCTTCAAATTGCTTCATTTAGATGCACATGAACTAGGAACTTTCCAGTGCACGTATCTACATATCTATAGTTATTCAAAGGAGAAATTCGCAAAATTATCAAATTCCAATAAAAGTAATGTAAGTTGTATTTCAGCGCAAATATTCGAATTCTCTGTACAACGAAGAAACTCCTGCATTCCAATATACTCAAAATTTAATTCAGGAACTCGAGATGCATGATGTATGCAGAAGGAATGAATAAACTGTATCGGAAAAAGATCAAAAATATAGAATTTATTTTGTAGTTCATTTATGTCATCGAAAATTACTCTACTCTACAACTTACCTCATGTCGTGGGTTGTTATCATATTAAATGATAATAAGCTTGGCTATATGTATATGTAACTTATTTTCTATGTTAGACTTCCGACATTTAATTACATTTCCCAAATGCAAATAAAAGCATATAATTTGTTGTCGTGTATATTATATATATATATATACATGTGTTTTATATATATATATAAAAAACACATGTCTACAAGTATAACTTCACAAATGAAATAGTTAATTGCAAATAAAAGATAACACGAGAATTATTCCCCTTCCTATGATAATAAAACATCTTAGGGTCGATACTGATGCCATCATCTTTGAAGAGAAGAAATTCGAAGATAATCTAATACTAATCAACAAGAACAATCTGAGACTATATATAATCATGATAATAATAATGATTCATGCCTCTAAATCGGCCGAAATATTAATGCCAAATACAGGCGGCTTTGGCAGATTATGAGTTATTTTACGCTCACGCTCGTAGTGAGACTTAAGATCTTCGACTGCCAACATTCTCTTAAATAGTAAAAGGAAACCACGAAAAACTTTCCTGAACAGCTGTCCAGCGGGTTTGAATGCGACACTTTCTGTTGGTAAGCCAGTAACTTTCCACTAAATTATCAGCCGGCTATGGTTCAGTATAAATCTATTGTATAGCACCTTATTACTTGGTCTTGTGTTTTATTGATGATATCGTAAATATTGAAATTAGTAACTGTAATTATCGATTAAAGACGATGAAATGTTTTAAAAGAATTATTACTTGACCAGCTTCCTTAAATGTTTTAATTTTAATATAGTCCAATTTTTAACAAAACTATAATTTACAATTTCAACTCCTGGTAGAAACGTTTTTCTCTAGAAAGCAACCTAATCAGAAACACGAACTCAGTACAATTTGGTATAGATCCAAACTTTAAATATACTATATAGCTGGTATCAAAATATCTTCGAAAAGTTACAGTTACAAATGACTAAGTAAAGGTGGTCGCGAATTAAGTGTTCTATAAACTTATTTGTGGAATTTCACTATCAAAGTTGAAATCAAATTTAGTCGAATGACAAACTACAGAGGAAAGAGCGAAAGCAATGGATATGTTATAATAAACGAGCATCATCAAATGAACTTGTAAGAAAAAGGCTGCATTTATCTATACAGATTTATGGTTACATGAATGACTAGATCATTCAATATACGTACAGATTTTCTGTGACTTCAAAGATCAGTATAAAAAAAGGTCATTAATACTGTCATAGCCTAAATACTATTTGTCTGATTCATTGTTTCTCAAATGAATAAAATGAAAATAAGCTTTAACAAAATCCGATATGGAACAGTTTGAATAAAAAGTTGAGTAGCAGTGTTTTAATAAAAAAACCGTCTGTACTTATCAGCATTTGGTTGTAATAATAATATAATAGACCACGATATAATTTCGACACAAACTTTAAGATGGTAAATGGATATTTAGACTTTTATATATAGTTCTCGTAGATCCTTGAGAAATAAAGGGTATCGGTAGCTATTTCTGCACATTTTCGTGCTCGCATATCGCTCCTGTGTCTAATTCACTTTCGTTTGTCTTTTTTACCTTTGCCCTTACTTCTTTTATTATTATTTATAATTCTTCTTTCACTGTGTAATACCCATAAGCCCTGCTAAGTGCTTATTGTACTTTTCCAGCCTTCATACATACAGTACAGTTTTAGAATGTTTCTGAAATGCTTAAATTTCGTTGATCTTTCTACACTAACTGCTAAATATGTCTGACTCTACATACTTTATTCCATATATTCACATCTAGTATATTCCTTCTACACTATTCATCTTTAAGTAAACATTTGTTTCTTAAATATTTATGTTTTTATGCTATATCCCCATGTTTCATATATTTGTTTCTTTTTAGATGTCGTACCTTAGCGGCTTCTTTAATCTTACGCTTTGACATAATCTAGTATGGTTATTGTAAAGAGTGTTAGCTATAGAATACGCGCAATATACGTTTGCAATTCTATAATCACAAAATCTTTTTTAACATTTCGATTCCTTTAATAGGTTCGATTGCTTTCCCGTAGTCTAAATTTATATGCATTTCTTGCTCCATTTGAGTCATTTGTATCAGTATGATTCTTAGATTTCATACTTGATCCCCACGTAATCACTTAAGTTTGAAGCTTGTCAATTCTAAAGTAGTTTTTCTTTTATTAGTCTCTTCATTATTTCCAGTGTTGTTCTTGTCATGACCTTGTAGACTGTATTGTTATTGGCTTCTAATCATCACATATTAAGTTACTCTTTCTTGTTACTTTGCTAATTATGCACTGACACTAATTCTGTGGTAACTTTTCTGCTGACCATATCTTTTTTTTGCATATAGGGAAGCAGCACCTCAAAAGTTCTGCATTCCTTGGTTTATCCGATTTTTATGGTATTTTAATTTTGCGTTAGGTGAATAGAATTTGTTTAGTGACTTGTATAATTTTTCGTTTTGTGGATCTTTTTCTAATGTTAGTTCTTTCCCGGGTTTTGTTGTTTTATAAATCTTGATCAAGTAGATTAACATATATCATATATTTCGTTCCCCATCTGCTTCTTCGACCTTGTCTGCTAAGTAATCGATATAATTCATTAGTTTTTCCTTGTCCTTTTTTCACTTTGTTGTTTGTTTTCTTATTATATTTGTATGCCTATGTGTTTACTTTTCTTTTTCATTAGTAATATCTATAAATTTACTTTTCGACTTCCGCCTTTCTTATATTTTTCTTTTCATCTACAACTTTGTACTTTCTTCAAAAAAAAAGTAACATGCGCTTGGCTCGAAAAGTTTTCTGTGTACAGAATTGAATTTATTATACTGGTTGTTAAAATGATGCTCGTTTACGTGCTATCTAATTATTTCCTTGTTTGTGTTTTAAAATATTTACATATCGTCATTGTTTTTTTTCAGAAAGTTTTAATTAGAAATTTAATTTATTAACTGTTGAATATTTTCAGGAACCTAAAGTAGCACGTTCGCATTAGATGTCGGAGCTTTTACTGCAAATTCTTAGGCAGACAAAAGATTAAAGTTTTAAATTCTCCGGCATACGATTAAGAGTGAACAAACAAGCGAGTAATTACTGCGATTATAATGCGCTCTGAATACAAAAGGCAAATTAATTAGCAAATCCTATTCTTTCTTTTTCTAGCAAACAATGAAGTTTAATTTTTCCTTTGTTGAAAAGCTTCCCGGCTTATTACTTATGGTAGAAGTTATGTATATGCACTTTTGTATAGCGTTCTCTCTATTGCTCTTTTTATTAATTACAGGCAATTATAACAGTCACTGCTTGCGAAAACAAAATAAGACTACCCTTTGGTTTATATTTTGGACGAGGCAGCTGTTGGATATAAATAGGCTGTAGGGAGGGGACTTCTTGATAAATAGCATTCCTTGCCGCAAGCTTTCGAATACTACGGCCGTGTGAAGTGTGAATGAGTGATTACACTTACACTGCGTTTATACATATAAGTGTACTTTTCCGAAATCTAGTTAAATACATTTATTGAAAATATTTATTTAGCAGAATATACATATGTGTAATGAGTAAGAATTCGCAAATACTAAACACTTTATTAATATGTGGCATAACGTTAATAAAGAAATATTTTAAATATTATTGAATACACTTATGATACATTGATTAAGTAATGGCGAAGATAAAATCTAAGAGGGATTGATGCGCATAAATGTATTCTTATATTTTTTAATAACAATAGTAATGATAATAATGTATTAAATTCCCTAGAATGCAAACCAAAAAACGGTACAAAAAATATCTGTATGTGCATGAGTATAAAAGAGACTAAGTATGTATTCAGTTCAAAGGCAAATTTATGTTTAAAAAAATATCGGTAAAGTATTCCTACACGTTTAATAGACTCTTTCTTATAGCTTTCTTTCGACAAACGGAAACAAAAACGTTGCATAAGATCTGGATGCGAAACGGTGGGACATCTATACTAGTCCTAGCGTCGAAGAACAGTCGATTTTATAGTGAAGCAAACTATGAAGAGTATTAGTATTCGTAATTTCGCGTCTCATGTCAAGCGGAACAAAACCATGTTAGTTTAAAAGAACAGTATGATCCACATTCCTGCAAGGATAAATGCTGGTGGCCTAAAAACTCATGTACTTTAAAAAGCGTCTCTGAATGTTTTTATGGAAGTTTGAACCTATGACTTACGCAAATAGGATACTAGATAATAGAGTATTCAATTCTACCACATACCATCGAATAAAACAGGTAATCATAGGGGGTAGAACTCATAAAATGTTTGAAATTTCTCAGTAAGAAGATCAAAGAAGTAGAGGTAGCATTGCAAGTTTCAAATATGTACCCATACGTGTTTAACAAATGCTATATGTCGGTCGAAGAAAGCATCTACACGTTCTATTTTTTGTGTGTATGCCAATTTCAATCTATCGAAGGAGTAATAAAATACCAGTAAGTTTCTTCTCCTAGAATACCTAATCATACAACATTTAGCAATGTTAAGGGCTAATCTGTTTTATTGACACCGATCCCATATCCAATAAACATTATTCTGAAACCGAACAGTATCTGAAATGTTATTCATGTATTAGTAAGTCTTCACTTTGTTAATATAAAAATAAAAAACTTAAATAAGATTATTGAGGGGTTTTTCTGATGCGGTATAGAATTCTGATGAGTGAAATCTATTGTAGTGAACAAAGTTAATTCTATTATAAAGACACGAGGGTAAAAATGTTAATAGATTAATATTAAATCACAAAAGTCAAGCTCGATTAGCAAGATGTGGTCTATATATACATAACGCCCATTTGAGTAGGAGAATTTAACTCAGTGCTGATGTCTTATTTTATACAAAACCAATTAGTGATTGTAGAAAATCCTACTCATAAATCCGTCCTCTATAGACGATATTTTTCTTTCAACATGTGCATATACCATGTTATATAGCATGTGTTCAAGCTTCTTGGAAAAGTTAGAAGATACAACATCAGGCATTTGAGCATAAAAATATCAAAATCTTAATCAATAAGGTTGATATATAACCCCTTTCCACAATTAACTATTTGTAAATTCTGTATACGCATTTCGACAACCAAGTTGTCATCATCAGCAGATAATTTCAAAGTGTCGCACCTGGTAAAACACGGCGAAAAAATTGTACGAAAAATAAACTCCGTACGCGATCCGCACCGTTGAAAACCAAGATGTGCACTGTGTCTGTTTCACAAGATTTTTAAAAAATACTTTTACTTAAACTAACATGCACTACATTGAAAAAGGTTATTATGGTCAAAAAGTGTCTGTGTGATTTATGTGTGTTTTATGATATTGTTCCTCTTGTCTTTCAGTAGAGAGAAGAGAGGCGTTTGCAGAGGGCCGGCGTCAGTTAAGTTAAGTTTATAAGTGCAGATATAGTGCAGATATAAATTTCTTGAATCGCTGTAAAAGTAGAAATGTTTTTCCTAAATTTATTAAAGTAAATGTCACATCAAATTGTAGAATGAACGAAAAAATCATTTCATATGCGAAAATGAAATGGTTAAAAATGGAAATGAAATATCTGTACAGTAAAAGAAGTAGATTAGAATTAAATTTATATGAATTGCATTTAAAATTAACAAAAAACTTAAATCAATCTGAATATCAAGACTGGTGTTGCTTTTATAGAAAAATCGCGGAAATTACAAACCACAAATTAAATAAGAAAATTAAAGGTTTGAACAAGAAATTCGAAAATTTATGCCCACGATCAGACAAGAATGTCAATAAAAATCCTATAAAAGAAACACTCGTCGTCAATAATTCATCCGAGACTTTTAATCGAGGAGAAATAGACTTATTAAATAAAGGTTTAAAACATTGTTTGTCTTACCGCGAAACTCCTACCGAGGAGGCGATCGCAAGCATCGAAGCGGCTATTAAATATTTAGATCAAACCTCAAAAAATTTTATTAGAGAAGCTTGTAAGACTCAAATCAAACAGAACTTACAAGAACAAAAACAAAAAGTAGTGCACCACGAATGGAACTTAATTAAGAGTCTCAGATCGAAAGACTGTTTTTATTTAAAAGCAGATAAAGGGAATAAGTTAGTAATTTTGAACAAAAGCGACTATTTTCTAAGAGTGAAAAATTTAATCTCAGAAGGGCCCTATGTTGAATGTACGAAAACTCCATTACCAAAAATGATTAGGGACACAAAAAACGCGTTAAAAAGTTGTTCAAAGTTAATAACCCCGAATCTGAATTATAGGCTAAGTGTAAGTAATCCGTTGATCCCTAGACTATATTGTTTGCCTAAAATACACAAACCAGGCAACTCAATGAGACCAATTGTGTCAGGGATCAACTCCCCTACTTACTTGATATCGAAATGGCTAGTGAATGAATACAAAAATTTGCCCGAAAAGCTTGAAAGTCTCTCAGTCAATAATTCATTAGAATTTATCCAAAGGATCAAATATTGTAAATTAGAAAAAGGGGAAATTTTAGTTTCATTCGACGTAACGTCATTGTTTCCTTCGGTACCGATCCCAGAAACTTTAAAATATTTAGAAGAACTGCTTCACAAAAATAAGATCGAACCAGAGAAAATAAAGGAATACGTGAAATTAACAAACCTTTGCATGTCCCAAAATTGTTTTCAGTTCGAAGGGAAGTTCTATGAACAAAAACAGGGAACTGCAATGGGCAATTGTCTTTCTCCATTCATAGCGGACCTGTTTATGAGTAACTTTGAAATAGAACTAAAAAATAAAGCTAAATATTTTCCTAGAATTTGGGTCAGGTATGTCGATGATATTTTCGCGGTTTTCAATACACAAAAATGCAACTTAAGTGATTTCGTTAAACAGTTAAATTCAAAATTCCCGACAATTAAATTCACAGTAGAAAAAGAAAACAATGACAAGTTGCCTTTTTTGGACACCTTAGTTATTAAGAATGATCTCAAAATAGAAATTGATATTTTCCGAAAAGAAACCAATGTCAATAGATTCATTACGGTTGACTCAAATCACAGCATGCAACAGAAGATGGCTTCATTCAATTTTCTGATTAATCGTTTGATAAATTTCCCACTAACAAAAGTAAGATATGAAAGAGAATTGAACCTCATTAAGAATATCGCGGTATACAACGGTTTCGATTCGGAAATAATCAATGGATTAATTAGAAAGGCCAACATAAGAAAAACAATCCGTGACACCACATGTCTTTCACCACAGAGCAATCGGGAAAAGCATTTTGTTTGTTTGCCTTTCCATCGTGTGACAAAAAATCTGAATAGTATTTTTAAAGATCACGGGTTTAAAGTATGTTCCCGCCCTAATAATACCCTTAAAATGCTGTTAGGAAATGCAAAAGACAAAATTGAAGAGAATAAAAAATCGGGAATCTACCGAATTGAATGTTTAGAGTGCAATAGACAATACATCGGCCAAACCAAAAGATCGATCGAAACCAGGTATAAAGAACACCTTTCGCACATAAAATTCAACCGATCGGAAAAATCGGGTATAGCGAGACATGTATTAGAAAATAACCACAGTGTTAATATGGATTGTTTACATTTGATAAAGAACGTGTACAATTATCGCGAACTGGACGCGTATAAAAGCATGCACATCTTAAAGAATTCAAGCCATGTGGTAAACGTTAATGACGCCGGCCCTCTGCAAACGCCTTTCTTCTCTCTACTGAAAGACAAGAGGAACAATATCATAAAACACACATAAATCACACAGACACTTTTTGACCATAATAACCTTTTTCAATGTAGTGCATGTTAGTTTAAGTAAAAGTATTTTTTAAAAATCTTGTGAAACAGACACAGTGCACATCTTGGTTTTCAACGGTGCGGATCGCGTACGGAGTTTATTTTTCGTACAATTTTTTCGCCGTGTTTTACCAGGTGCGACACTTTGAAATTATCTGCTGATGATGACAACTTGGTTGTCGAAATGCGTATACAGAATTTACAAATAGTTAATTGTGGAAAGGGGTTATATATCAACCTTATTGATCAAGTCAATCAACCACATGCTCCATCAAATTCAACCATCAAAATCTTAAATGAAAATAAACACTTAAAATATGAAAGTTCTAGGAAAAAGTCATAGAAAATATATACTATAGTTGTAATATTAGTAGTAATAAAATATTTAAAGCAATTTTGTATAAGACGTCATTTTATTTTAATAGCATATAGTATACGTAATGTTTCTGTTTTTTCTTTATTAACTTTTTCTTCTTAAAAATGAATCAGTATGATAAAAACATAAAGGAATGTGAAATTAATTAATAATAACTCGAGAAAAAAGTTGTATGAATATTTTCTGAAACTGGTACACTTTTAAGAAAATCGGGTAGTGGAGTAGTTAAGAAACGTACATCAGAAGTTATCAATTACGGAAAATGAGCCAGAAATATGTATTTGATTGCTAGGCCAACTCGCATATTATTAATAAAAGATTTACTTTATTTATAATGTGTAAGAGCAATATAAAATTTGTTAGTAGTTTAGTATCCACGAAGGTTACATTATTGTAATTATAAACACGAACAACAACAAAGGAAGATTTTTTTCTGTTTTATACATCTGTTTATCTAAACTTGCAAAATACAAGAATCTGAAGTACTGAAAATCCATATGTAATTATTGAAGGATTGTTACATTCAGAGAAAAAATGTTGTTTGGACAGCATTAAGGTAAAAATGAATAACCGGACCAACGTTCTTCCAAGGCATGTTCTAGCAAAAGATATATACAATAGCACTATTAACTACTCGTATATATTGCACAGAAATTTTTCAGCCATTTGTTGATTAATTACGTGATTGCAGATTTAAGCTTCCAATAACACAGAACAACTTATTACTTCCTCGAAACTCAGAAATATTTTGGCCAGCATGCTCATGCGGTTTAAGGCCGTAAAAATCGCATATTTCAAATACCTTTACAGAATTTACAGCAAGGAATTAAAGTGAAATGAATATTCAGATAATGTTGTATGATGTTAAGAACTTTAAACGGGAACACTTTAGAACATATTAACAAAGAAGGGTGACTCTTCCTGCATTTATTGTAATTCTAAATCAATAAAATAATTTTAAATTAGTTATTATTTCTATGTTGTATTAATGTTCTAGAACAGATATAAATTTTGTACAACCAAGTCGGCAAAAGAGAGAAGGAGAGAATGGTTTGAAAGATTATTTTACTCAATCTGCTTTATCATTATTGATGGCTCGTTACCTTTTCCTTCTTCTGCTCCTAAATTTTGACATTACATCGTAATAATGAAGCTTTATTTAGACTTCTCTTTTGACTATGGAATTTAAAGCCGCAAATTTACCAAAATCAATCACTATTCAATTCAATGTTATCTTTGCTAATCCATTAATTAATAAACCTATGGAATGCAACTGTTTTGTTGTTTATCAGCGATTATGAAGAATTGTATAAACAGTTAACACAAATGACCAATATCACCTAATTTTTCTTATAATTTGAATGTTTATATTAGAGTATTTTCAGAATTGCTTAAATTGGTAGGTTTTCTAGAATAACATTAATTTTATATTATCATTCTGTACTTCTTTTTTTGAAAGATTGCAAACATGCTAAGTCACATAATGGAATTATAAACGATAATTCTTTGACAGTGACATTTATATAACAATTATACTCAATGACATTAGAAGTGTTACACCTAGAAGGAATAGTTTCCTGGACGTGATTTTTTGGTAATGTGATAAGCTTAAGTCAAGAATGAAACGATCAGATTTCCAAGAAATTTTATTAACATTAATTTGAAAAAAAATCAATAATGTGTTTGGCGACCCCGTAGCTGTAGACACTCCTGTACACGTCTAGGCATCGACAAAATAAGATGGTCGATGTCTGCTTGTGGCACCTCGTTCCAAGCAACTTGAACTTGGTGGATTAACTGTGCCAGAGTTTGTGGAGGATGGTTCAAATTGGTCAGTCTTCTCCCCATTATGTCCCACACATGTTCGATGGGATTTAAATCCGGTGAACGGGGTGGCCACGGCAAAACATTAACGCCAGCTTCTCGTAGAAAGTCCATAGTACTACGAGCAATATGTGGACGCGCGTTGTCTTGCTGAAAAAGGACGTGTGGACGGCCATCTAGATAAGGCAATAAACTGGTTTGTAGGACGTCATCAACATAACGCGCAGCTGTCATACTGCCCCGAATAAACGGAAGAGGTGATCGGCTTCCATATGCAATAGCCCCCCAAACCATTACTCCAACAGTCCTGTGCACATGCCTCTCAACAGCAAATCCAATATCACGTCGCTCTCCACGACGGCGTCTTACCCTCTGACGTTTGGACTGGTGCAGAGAACGGCAGCATTGGGAAGCAGAATGGCATAATATCGTATTCAGCGACGAATCGCGATTCTGCCTAGGGATGCATGATGGCCGTCAGAGGGTAAGAGGCCGTCGTGGAGAGCGACGTGATATTGGATTTGCTGTTGAGAGGCATGTGCACAGGACTGTTGGAGTAATGGTTTGGGGGGCTATTGCATATGGAAGCCGATCACCTCTTCTGTTCATTCGGGGCAGTATGACAGCTGC
Source organism: Dermolepida albohirtum (assembly GCA_031893035.1). Taxonomy (NCBI): domain Eukaryota; kingdom Metazoa; phylum Arthropoda; class Insecta; order Coleoptera; family Scarabaeidae; genus Dermolepida; species Dermolepida albohirtum. Next base: position 172,966 of record JAVIWB010002798.1, on the reverse strand, counting down.
GCGTTATGTTGATGACGTCCTACAAACCAGTTTATTGCCTTATCTAGATGGCCGTCCACACGTCCTTTTTCAGCAAGACGACGCGCGTCCACATATTGCTCGTCGTACTATGGACTTTCTACGAGAAGCTGGCGTTAATGTTTTGCCGTGGCCACCCCGTTCACCGGATTTAAATCCCATCGAACATGTGTGGGACATAATGGAGAGAAGACTGACCAATTTGAACCATCCTCCACAAACTCTGGCACAGTTAATCCACCAAGTTCAAGTTGCTTGGAACGAGGTGCCACAAGCAGACATCGACCATCTTATTTTGTCGATGCCTAGACGTGTACAGGAGTGTCTACAGCTACGGGGTCGCCAAACACATTATTGATTTTTTTTTCAAATCAATGTTAATAAAATTTCTTGGAAATCTGATCGTTTCATTCTTGACTTAAGCTTATCACATTACCAAAAAATCACGTCCAGGAAACTATTCCTTCTAGGTGTAACACTTCTAATGTCATTGAGTATATATTCTACGATAACACTGCGAAAGCTGAAGATATCTGGCCATAATTTTACTGGAGTTATCAAAAGTTATCAAAACACTTTCAGACTTGTATAAAATCATTACAAAGAATTTATTCATGTCAACGTTCAACAAAACCTTTCTCAAAAACTTGCGCGTGTATACGATATGTTCATGCCCATATTTTGAAAAATAGATATTTTCGATCTTGATCGTATAATATACAATTACAAAACACAATACTTTACAAATAAAGTACAATAAATAACTGTTCTACAAAATATTAAATTACAGTTTTCATATATACCTGTATGTATTTACTTATATATATATATATATATATATATATATATATATTCAGAATTAAATCAGCTATTAATTTCGAAATGACAGTTAAACATAACCCTCATATCTGTTGCTTTAATTATTTAAAATTAATGAATAAGTGTGGTAACAAAGGCGACATCACTCATTCTGCACGATTAGCCCTTAATACTAACGTATCTGTTTTGGGACGCAAAGCCTAATATGACGTCTGGCAGACGTGTAAATTTCCTCATCTGTTAATTACTTACTAATTCAAACTTTAAACAAGACAAATTTTATTAGCTGTTTATATATATCTTTTACACATGCCAGTGTAAATTAAATAAAAGGAAATATTCCTATAAAATCGAGAAAAAAAATGTTTTCTTCTTTATATAGTAAAATTGATAAGATAAACTAAACTCCAATTTTTCTATGATACATATGACATAAATATGTGTTTATTGCAATGCCGTATAATAGAATTACTTAAAAACCGAACTGAACCCTAAAGACATTTCTAATGAAAAATATTCACAACACGCAAAGGCCATATATTTGCAGTACACGAGAAACACAATTTTTTCAGACACTCTAAACAAGTTGGTTTTTGGCAACCGAATAAACATAAACGGTTTGTCTTTTTGTTTTCTTAGAAGGGTAGGTGCAACAGAATTGTCGTTTCCTAAGCGTTAAATTTTAGACATTTTCTTCTAAAGCCAACATCTCACAAATGGTTGGTCTGACTTTTCGCGTTATATGGGACCATCTACGTGGGTGTTGACTGCTAAAAAGCTTTACTCATTTTCCATCTAGCTCACCCTTACATTATAATGGGTGTTTTTTAAGCTGCATGAGAACTAACAATATCGATAACTATGGTCTGACTGCTGATAATGTCAAGCTGTGTTGACATTTCTGTTCAGTAAGGTTTGGCAAGTCATCGTGAATCGTTTAACGCCAGAACAACGCTTCCAAATTGTGGAAATTTACTTTGAAAAAAATAAATCTGTTCGCGAAGTTCATAGAGCACTTCGTCTATTTTAGGGTCAACATAATCGGCCTAGTGAGCAAGCAATTCGTGTAGTTATTGATAATTTTCGCACCAATTTTACTCTTTTTGATTCTAAACCATCAACAAGACAAAGAAATGTGCGTACCGAAGAGAATATTGCTGCTGTAGCGCGAAGTATTGAAGAAGACGCCGAATTGTCGATTCGTCGTCGTTCTCCACTTGTTGCCCTTTTTCTTTTGACTACGTGGAAAATTTTACGTAAGGATCTTGGCTTACATGCCTATAAAATACAGCTCGTGCAAGAATTGAAGCCATCGTTTGCATTGCAGTTTTGCTGATTGGGCTCATTTAAAACTGGCCGAAGATGAACATTTTGCCGTATTTGAAGCGAAGATAATCCTCAAGCCATTAACGAATCACCATTAAATCCATTAAAATTTGTTTGGTGCGGTTTACACGCTGTCGGCATGATCGGTCTTTATTTCTTTCGAAATGAGGTAGGAGCTGCCGTTATGACGAATGGCGACCGCTATCGAACCATGCTAACTGAATTTTTGTTTCTAAAATCAGCTAAACATCGACGACATTTGATTCTAACAAGGCGGTGCAACTTGCCATACAGCGCGCTTAACAATAGATTTATTGCAAAATCAATTTGGTGACAACTTTATTTCCAGAAGTGGCCCTGTTCACTGGCCCCCTCGTTCGTGCGATTTAACGCCTCTGAATTACTTTTTATGGGGTTATGTTAAGCCATTGATTTATGCCGACAAGCCAGCAACTCTTTAATAATTGGAAGCCAATATTCAAGCCACCATTGACGCCATACGACCAGATGTATTGGAAAAGTAGTCAAACATTGGACTGACTGAATGAACCATGTAACTCGTAGCCGCGGTGGACGTATGCCGGAAATCATATTTAAAAAATAAATGCCATGAATTTATCTACCAGATTATAATAAAAAACATTCATTCCAACAATATTTCTGCCTCGTATTATCATTTAAAATTCCTAAGCTCTTAAAAAACACCCTTTATTATTATATTGCATTATATCCTACTACAACTGCAGATGTAATATGAAACAATGTTTTTTTTTAGTAATAGGATCTATATATTTTTGATGATGTATTATTAACAACAATAACACTGCCTTATTATGGTTTGCCAAGTTCGAAGTTAAATCTGGCTTCGTCATAAAGCTATACACTGTAGTTCCAAATGGTTGTTTTGAAGCTCTGCATATACTTGACTTTTAGTTTGTTTCATTGTTCTGACCCCCGGCTTATTACTAATTCTGATAATTCAGAAGAGGTAAACGATTTATCAAATGTGGTATTTCGATTTATTTGTTAAAGTGGTTGAATTAGTCGTAATGCGAATTGTGTTGGTTTTCCGTACTTTCGGTCTCCTAACAGATGTCTCTCGTCATCAGAATTTCTGCTAGTATAAGTATATCCACTAAAGATGTATACGTTAAGGACACCTGTTAGGTACATAACTTTTAGCCCGTATTTTACTAGCTGATTTGGCAAATACATTTTAAATTTAGGATCTCGATAGTCGACAAGTATTTTATCGATTCTGTATAATAAACCTGGCAGTTTTTAATAAATAAGTCAAATATAGTTGAACTTGTTGCGACAGGGTCACTTAATTTTGTCGTATTTTTGTCTTCTGAGTTGTGAAAACATCAGGCATAAAGGTAATAACAAATCTTTTTTTTATTATACAGTGAAATACTTCCCTTTCAGTACTGTTTGTTGCGAAGATCGTATCTCTATTCTCATTATTTGATTTGAACACGACCGTGAAAGCAGACAAGTTGAAGAATGCAGTTTGCTCTGTACTTATGTATATATTTCATAGTAGCAGCTATTTAAATGGTCATAAGGCTTTCGCAACATGTCAATAACGTAAACATTATATAAAAATGAACATAGATAATACTAAATATCCTAAAATTAGAAAAAATTAATATTGTAAAGAACTCAATTCAACAACAGATCCCTCACAACCTTACAAAAGTTCTTCGGGTTTAATTATTTTGTATTTTGGGACAGATAATTATGTAGCCCAGGCCTCCAATAAAAAACGCTTTGCTGCATTCATCTAAGACAGTGTAATGGTATCACTAGAACATTCATATTCCCAGTTTCATACTCCTGGAAATTCTTATTTTTTAGAAATAGTTCTTAGCTTGAATACAAGATATTCAAACATCTAAGAATATAGACTCCCGTCACAGTCATTATTCTTTGGTTTCCAAAATAATTTCTACAGCTGACAGTGAAATGAAACTATAGAAACCCCACATGATGTATCTTTCTTACAACAAGAATATCCGCCTAGCCTCATGTGAGCGTCAATCTTACCCTATATATAACAGTTGGTGGACGTAATTTACTACTTATTCGTTACATAAGTCTACACATAATGACTCAGATGCCACGCTAGTGCTTACCGTATTCATATTTTTATTTACAATATTTTTATTATTGAGTGTGTTTTAGACTAAACAATGGTTCAGCGATTAAGCTGTTTGAAACGTGTTAAATAATGAGAGACGATTGTTGCAATGGTATAACAACGCAAATAGCGATTGTAGTGATGTAGATAGTAAATGTGATAAAATATTGTTATTTACAGTGAGCATGACTTAAATTTAAAAGAAAGTGTTACAGAAAACGAGAATGAGTCAACAGAAGAAATCGAAGACGCAACTGTTACCAATGAAATTGCAATAGATGGTGAAATATTACGATAATAATTATTATGGAAAAGACCAATATAAAGGGTCCAGTGAAGACATATCTAACATATCTCGTACCCTGGGTATGCGTACCAGGCTTACGTCAAGTAGCTAGAACAGGAATATGATACTTCAAACGCTTTCACTGTATGTAAACCTTTATTTATGGATACAATTATGGATATTATTATTCAGAGGATCAGTCATATCGATCAGATTGAAACCGCACTATATTTTTGACTGGTGAGTTTCATATTGACCTTTGTAATGACAGTAGAAATAGTAAACCAATGATGGAATTGCTGTGTGAACTAAGAAGAACCACATATGCACGAACCTTCTAGGGCAATGAAGGACTCTGCACCTTATTACGTGAACAACAAATTCACGACGAAACTCACTATTGGCGCATTTATTGAGAACACTCACATGTCTGATCACCGGAGACAAATATTTTATCTTGATTCTGGAGTATTACACAAAACACAAGGCAAAATAAGAACCGATTCTAGACTGGTGAATGACTTTTATATTCATAATTTTAAATCTCCATTAGCAAAATGTTTATAACTACCGGTCATCCACGCTGATGATGCTTAAGAAGCCTGTACGTCTTTCCACGGTCGGTTTTTCGAGTATTTGAATTTTTATTGTCCTTAGTGTGCATTTTGGCTTTCGACGGTACAGCTTGCGTACAGAGTTTCTTTCGTGCGGGTTTTTGCCGTAGTTTCTAGGTGCGACACTATTTAATTATCTGCCGATGATGACAACTTATTTGTCAAAAAACCTATACAAAATAAGAAAATTAATCTGGAAAGTGGTTATATATCAACCTTAAATGAATAAGTTCATCAACCACAGGCTCCATCAATTTTACGTTCAAAATAATCAGCTGATGTATTTATATAAACTTTTTTCTTTAAATTTTTTGTACGTTATAATTCATATTCAAAACTGATCCACGAAAAGTTGCGTTATTAGATTTTGCATTTGAAATATTTTGTTTGTAAAATTATAAAATTGGGTATTAGCGCTTCTCCGGTCAGAAATGCTTTTAGAAATGTATCACATAAGCACTAATGTGATTAGGAAATTAATATATATTCATATTAACCGCAGATGATCACAATTTATATCTAAAATTTAAAACGCGAACTTACCAGTCTTAAATGTATTCGATGATATTAGATAAAATCTAAAGGTGTGACCGTCTACGTGTATATTATTTTCACTTGGTCCAAGTAGATTTTTGAAGTAAGATGAATTTAATTTTACAGAATGATTCCTTCGACTTTTATTGTTACAGTTTCTTGATAAGGAAAAGGAAGGACAACCGTTAAAATAGTTTTAGCAAGTCTCTTTGGCTAATGAAATGGAGCGATATTCTGATGGTTCTGACAATATTTCTCATCGAGCTAATGTAAAACAGTTTGCAGAGGATGATATTGACGAACGTATTTTCGCAGAGAGGTTCCACCGTTGCAGTTTGAAAAATTTCTTCATTCAAGAGTTGAGGGATCTCGCTGTAATGAGGATGAACAAAACAGAATGGCTAGAACATAAACTAGTTGCTTCTAGTAGAAAACATTTTGCTCAATTACCAGCTGCAAACATTGAAGAAGAATGTCAAAAGTTTTTTTTTCTGATAAAATTATCAATGAATTTGTAGTTTGCATTAACCAAAATTTATCAGAATTGTCCTCCTACGCATTTCGAAACAATATTTGCCTTTCTATGAGTTTAATATGTACCAAGAGTAATGAGAAGCCAACATAACTATGACTTTGAAAAACCAATGGAATAGCACCTGATTATTTTGCTTTTGTTATGTTTGAAGCTAAGTTATACTTTGTTAATATAAAAATAAAAGACCTAAATAGAATTCTTGAGGGGTATTTCTGATGTGGCATAGAGTTCTGAAGAGCGAAATCTATTGCAGTGAGCAAAGTGACCTCTATAATAAAGATACGAAGGAAAAAACGTTCATAGAATAATATTGAATCACAAAAAGTGAAGTTGGATTAACAAGACGTGATTTATATATGTATGACGTCCATTTGGTTACAAGAATCTAACTCAGTGCTGATATCTTGTTTTATACAAAACTAACTAGTAATTGTAGAACATATCATTCATAAATCCGTGCTCTATAAACAATATTTTTCTTTTAACATGAGCATATACCATGTTACGTAGTATTCGTTAAAGCATCTTGGAAAAATTAGAAGATATAGCTATCAGGCAATTGAGCATAAAAAAATACCAAAATCTTAAATGAAAATAAATACTTAAGGTATGAAAGTTCTATGAAAAAGTCATAGAAAATATATACTATAGTCGTAATATTAGCATTAATAAAATATTTAAAGCAATTTTATATAAGACGTTATTTTATTTTAATGGCATCGGTATACGTTACGTGTCTGTTTTTTCTTTGTTAATTTTTTCTTCTTAAAAATGAATCAGTATGATAAAAAACAATGATGTAAAGCTAGTTAATATAATAATAACTCAAAAAGGAAAGTTGTATGAATATTTTCTGAAACTGGTATACTTTTAAGAAAATCAGATAGTGGAGCAGTTAAGAAACTTACATCAGAAGTTATCAATTACAGAAAATGGACCAGAAATATGTATTTGCGAGTTAGGCCAACTCGCAGATTATTAGTAAAAGATTTACACAACTTTATTTATAATGTGTAACGGCAATATAAAATTTGTTAAACGTTTATTATCCACGAGGGTTACATTATAGTATTTACAAACACGAACAACAACAAAGAAAGTTTTTTTCTAATAAAACACGGTTTTATAAATCTGTTTCTCTAAACTTACAAAATACAAGAATTTAAAGTATTTCAAATCTGTAAAAATATGTAATTATTGAAGGGCCACTACATACAGAGAAAACGTTGTTTGGGCAGCATTAAAATAAAAATGAATAACCCGACCAACATTCTTCCAAGGCATGTTCTAGCAAAAGATATATATAGTACAATAGCACTAATAACTACTCGTATATATTGCACAGAAATTTTAGAGCCATTTATTTCAAGCCAGGTTTTACATATTTTGGGAGGTTCTAATATTTATTAACTAGAATATAAAAAAATAGGCTCCAAATATGATGACTTAACTTCAATTCGTAAAACTTTTGATTATTTTATCGAAAAATGTTCTGTTAATTATAGTGTTGGAGAATATGTAACAATTGACAAGATATTAGGCAATACATTTGCTAACATGTCAGCCAAATACAGCATAACATTTATAGTTTTGATGCTGAACGTACATTCTATACATAAAATATAGAAATACATCCAAGAAAGCAGTCGGATGAATCCTATAATTTACCAAATAATGCTAACAGTATCGTGAAACGATTAATTACAATAATGTATAAATCAGGAAGGAACAACACTATCGATAATTATTTTGCTTCCGTACCTATGGCTATAGATTTACCTATTAACCAAAAAACTAACATTAATTGGTAATCCATGTAAAGACGAGGCTGAAGTTGTATTTTCTGCAATTAACAAAAGGCGGTATTTATGTTGTAGGTACAATGAAATCTGATTATTCTGTAATTAGAAAAGGTAGTTGGTAGCTATTAATTATATTTTCATCTCTATTACTACAATAAAATCTCAATATATAAGTGTAATACGAATACATCGGGCGAATGTGTTCCAGCATGAAATTTTCACAGCAGTCATACATCGCTCATGTAAAAGAACGAGCATCTATTTCAATATTATCCGTATTCCTCCTCCAAAACTTTAGTAATGTTAATGGAATTAGAATAGCACAACTTCAACAGAACCTGAACAAATAAGAACAGGTGTAAATATGCGGCATGTGAAGAAATCCTTATACAAAGCAATGATATGAGGTATATGGCTACACCATAAGCAATTACCACAATTAGCACACTAATAATGGCGCAGCTTCCTATGTCCTTTACAGAACTCGCGAATATTTTCAGAGAAAGAATATCATACTTTATGAATTAGCAAATTGTTTCTCATATGTTTTTTTTCGAACAAAAGTTCTGAAGAATTCAGTTTTTAGGTTTCTATTGAAATTCTCTTTCTTAAATGAAATTAAACAAGTAGCCTCTAATTTTACAACATTAACGTGATTGATCCAGGGCCAACATCGTATTTGTTGCCATTTTTCAAATAATCGTTTGTAAGCACAGAAGGAAGTGTAATAATAAAAAATTTTAATATAGATTATAACTTTAATCAAATATCTCATCTCTTTACGAAGCTAGTAAATCCTGTAAGTACACATTAATCCATAAACTGGAAACTATTAATGTCTCATCGTTGATGCTTTTAAACGTTACATCTAATTATTTTAATAATATCGTAAGATGTCTGACAAAATATCCATAAATCTTGTAAAATTGCGGTACATAGTCTATATTTAAATATCAGCAATCACGGGATGCGTGTCTAATCAGTTCGCGTGCCTTTCGTACCCGCGACGCCTCCGTCTGGGTGGAAATGCACGCACTCACGCATACAGGCCGGATGCGCCAAAGATGAAAAGTTTATTTGTGTTCATTAATAAGAAGTAAGGTCACCAGAGACGCCTGCTCATAATAACTCTCTTGTGTTGCGTGGATACACATCGTGCAGTTATACATCAAAGGATTTTTCGTTTGGAACCTTCTGAACTTTGATTATAATCTGAATTGACCATTATTAATTGCCGGATTTAATTTTTTGGTAACCGCTTTGATGTTTACCTTCTACTCTATTATATATACATTAGACAAACAGTGTATTCTACGTCTGAAGTTAATTTTTAAACAATGCAAATACCTTAATAATACGACTAGCATAAACTCTTTTAACGAATTAACCAAATATTTTCAAAATCAAAGGAAAAACTTCAGTTTTCAGTTTATTACTTAAACACTATTACTTATCCTTACTATGAAATGTAATTCACTGTATTTATGTTTACATGTATATGTAGCTTAGTCATTCCGTGAAGAGTGAGTAAGTGTTTAATTAAGTATTTTGATTTTTTTGTGTTAAAGAAAATATATTAGGAAATTACATTGTAAATTCCTATAAATAAACATAGTTGAATGATCTAAGAACATTTAGTCTCTATTTATTGGTAGATTTGTTTAAACAAAAACAATTTCAAAAGAGCTTTTCGGAGTGATGATCGTTCTGTAAGATATATCGTATACCGCATGTATAAAATAAAATATTGCAATACGAGTATTTATAATTCGAGAAACTTTTAGAATTATAATCACGTTCATATGAAAAGATTGATAAAGTAAAAAATGAGTCAGAAGTTTTCTCAAACACAAATTTGTTGATTACCGCAATATATACATTTAAACACCAATTGGCTTGTGTAAGATATAAAACATACTCATTAGACAAAAAATGTATGGAACATATTTCTCTGTGTGCTTTTGTTGATATAAAGTGAAGACTATTTTTTCAACTATTTTAGTTCTCTTAACTTTATTGTGGTACTTCTCCAGGAATAAACTATAATGAACGGACTCAATACTGAATTGTGGCAATACTGGCACTGAGCATTCCTTTAAGACTTCTGCAGATTTCTAGTAAATGCTGGAGAGCCAAAATGATTTCTCGCAAGAAGCAAGGTGATCCTAATGTCTAAAAAAGATAAAAATTAATGGAAAGTAAAGGCATGAGCCTGTTAGATTCCGCCAAAAAATATACACAAAGATACTAAATAATGGACGACAACAATTATGGAAAGAACAATAAATGAAGAAGTGATGGGTCTTCGAAGTGACAGATTCACAGCCGATAATGTTTTCATCTTGCAACAGATAATAGAAAAAACTAACAATGGTGATTGATAGGACTGTTGAATCTCCCCAAATATTTTTAATACATGTACAAATATACCATATATTGACTATGTAATCTGCTAGTGGAAGAATAGAGAAAATGAATGAATATACTTAGATGGAAACATTAAACACTAAGCATAATTTTGTATGCTGACAAAAGCCAAGATGAACTTTAGCAAAGAGTATACAAATTACAATAAGATCTACAAAATAATACGAAAATATTATTAGAAGAAAGTCAAATAATGGTATTTTTGGAATTTAAAAAATTAAATTAAAAAATAATGGTAAACGATAAAAATCTAGAACAAATAAATCATTTCAGATGTCTGGGTTGTGACATAATGTGTAATCAGGATATGGAATAAAAGTTGAAGAAAATTAAAAATATATTTAGAACTATCATAAAAACTTAAATCATATATAACAACAAAAAACAAGAAAGTACAATATAAGCTCAATACATTAAATTTATGAGGTAGGCAGAGTACAGCACTCTACCTCTTTCATAAATTCCATTTCTTAAGCAAAAAATGGACAGTATATGAAATGAAAATATAAGAAACAAAATACAAATATACAAACCTGAACGAACAAATAAAACAGAATAAGAAGATGAAAATCACATACAGATTGAATGGACAGAAACAGATTATCTGTGACTGTCATGAATTATAAATGTAATTATTGAAGAAATATTGGCAGCCCAAGGAAATGGATGGTACTCTAACAGGAGTATTAAATGTAATTACGAGACAATATTTCGCTCAAACTAATGGGTATTTACTTTTGTTTGAAATAAATTTTTGTACAGTTACAAACAAAAAATATATCTTGCTCAATTTAATCTATCTTCAGTGTGTTAAAATGGTTCTCATTTTAAATCATAATATCTAAAAAATTATTGCTCTACAATCAGTTTCAAAATGCAAGTTTGGACTAACTTTTAAAAATGGTTGTCGGCCAGTTAACAAATACATCAGAATTTATAGATCATGTTCGTCTGTTCAAAGATTAAATCGAAAGTTGTCTTGGTACAACCACACGTTATTAAGAAGTTTTATAATTTTATCCATAGCGTGAAGCAACAGTATAAGAATCTTTTCAAGTTGATTGTGCACGAGGACTGCAATTTTGCATGAACAGGAACAATAACAGAGGCTTTTGAAAAGAGCGGTTTTTGCGGATGAATCACGGTTTTTTATTTCATCTGCCTCAGACCATCAGTATTGTCATTCATATAAATCTAGAGTGAGATCCTAACAACCAGAAAATGATGAAATGAAATTAAGGAAAAACAAGGATATACATTTCACGCAACAAGATGTGTCATGACAATTTAAACACAAACATATCAGATCAGGGAAGATATGGAAAGACATGACATGTAGAGGGAGCCAAAAAAATAAAGGATCGATAGCTATAATTTGAAAAAATGGTATGTAACATGGATTTTTCTTTGATTCTGTTTCGTATTCGAATACTTGGATTTAATGAAAATATGCTCTCACCAGCTAACAAAATTAGACTTTTTAAATTCAGGTTGTTTTTAGCTTTTCTATTTTCACAAAGTTCCATTCTATTACAGTACTCCTGATCCTAAAATATTTGCACATTACCAATCTTGGTTTATATGACTTACACATTTCTTGTTTTAAAATCTCCTATCAACTACTCATTGATACTCAAAATTTTTTGGTTGAATTTGTAGTTCGTTGGAATAATAATAACTACTCAAAGGAATTTTACAATGATTTATTGATAAGTTACACGATAACGGCGTTCAAAATGCAGATTTTCAAGTGACGGCGTCATCAAAAATTTTCAGCGAGGAATTTGAATATGTACAACCTATTATTTATTATTTGTATTACATATTCTAAAATGCAAATACATAAATGATTTTGAAAGTTACGTAGTTAAGTTTAATTTACGATATAATCTCAAAATATTTAGAGAGCACCAATGATAACTATATGAATTTTTCACTTAAACAATACTAAATTATATACAAATTCTGTCACAGAGAAAACTGAACTTTTTTAAAATAAAAACAAAAGCTTTGTACTTTGGTAAAATTCATATATTTAATTCAAAGTAGTAGTCCCCGGCTTCAATAAAATATTTTGTGTGGTCAATTAACATGTCGAATGGATTTTTAAGTTCATCTTTGGAGATGTTCTTAAGACTGCTGTCGACGCCTTTCAAATGGCTTCGACGTCGGCATAATGCTGTCCTTTTAATGTAGTTTGGAGAATCCACTGAATATGGTGAGTGGTTGATGATTGATAGTTAAAATGCCATTTCTAGATAGCCAATCAGTGATTAGCATCGAGCAATGAGATGGTGCATTATCATGTAACAAAGCGCTAGATACCATTTCACGATAATAAGGGCGCACGCGACGAATACGCGCCAAAAGACGCTTCATAATACCAAGATATACAGCATTGACCGTTTGAGTAGTTGGTACAAACACTTTGTGCACTATGCTTTTCGAATCATAAAAACAAGTTAACATTGTCTTGACTTTTGATTTCACCAAACGGCTTTTTTCGATCTTTCTTCACTTGGATGCTTCCATCTAGAGCATTGACACTTGGTCTCTGGATCATATTGAAAACACTACATCTCGTCGACAGTTACAGTAGAATACCTAAAGTTTTCATCCTTTTTTGCGACTTTAATAAAGTCTGAATAATGTTGAATCCAGTTAACTTGTGTGGTACAAATCTTTCTCAGACCCAAGTCCTGTGTCAAAATACGATGTCTTGATTGTTTGAAAATATTTAATTCTATTCCCACGTATCGCAATGAGGATTTCAGCTCATTTCTGAACAAGTTCGATGCTACTTTCCGTAAGCACAGATTTTTTGCACCAGGATGTACGTCGTCATTTATGTCCTTACGACCGCCTTTAAACCTTTTATACCACTCATACCCACCCGTACGTGATGAACACACATCTCCATATTCTTGTTTCATCAAATTAAACATTTAAGTAAACGATTTGCTGAGTTTAAAACAGAACTCGATATTTGGTCTTTGTTCAAAGTTCATTTTCCGACCAATGCCAAATACACACTATTACTTTATGCGCAATTTCTCTTCTTCTAATGATGCAAATGTCATGATTTTTGACATAACATTATTGAAAGATCTACCTTACTGACACATATGTTTTTAAGAGATGGCCCCACTAAGAATTACAATTTAGAAAGGTTCGGTTTTCTCTGCGACAGACTGTGTATATATTCACAGGTATCACCATATATAAACGCCATATAATTTGATTATTATTCCATTTATGCACATAGATAACGTGATAAAGATTAAGGTAATTCGTACAAATGCTCTTGTTTCAACACGTAAGTGCTTACAAGTCTCGCAAAGTTTAATAGCTGAATTTGCGGATACTGTGTGGTATTCAAGTTGCCAATTAGGAAGTACGAAATTATACTTATTCTCACAGGGCAATACTATACATACATACATATGTGGCTACCTAATGCGCTTGCATCCACACAATTACAAACTGTGCATTTAAGTGAAGAGCAAAATTTGAATGAACAAAAAGGAGACAAAAAAAATTCCATTTATGTCAATAATTAATTTTACTATTTCATGTCTGTCTTATTAAGTGAAGATAATAAAATAATTGTTGTCAGTAAGTCCTGAACAAATGCAAACTCCACAAATACATACAAATAAAAAATGTTTTATTTCGCTTTATGCTCGTGTAATATACTGCTTTATTTCTCCGTATTCAGTTCTCTGTTATTCTTGCTATCTTTTAGTAAAGACTATGTTATTTAATTTAATTTTTAGTTCATTCTAAATCTAGACTTTAAAGTTATCAATAATAATAATAATGTTAAAATGTTTAGAGACAATGCTAGTTACAATGTGTTGTTGGAAACAAATGAAAGATTACACACTTATACGTACTGTGCGAAACAATGGACGGAAGTACTACACAACTAATAAAAAACGTAGTGCTAGTTAATAAAACATCGACAGATAATCCTGTAAACCAGTTTCAACCTTTTTAAATAAGAAATTTCCACACAGATGTATATATTCCTGTTTATATCCATATACGTTAAATCGACCATATCCGTTTCATGCTTCTCGATCCGTATCCAAAAACCTCTGCGACTGATAGTGAGGTTTGCAATTTTAACTGTCGTCCGAAATGGTAACACCCGGATTTGTCAGAAATATTATTTGGAGGATCTAAGGTCAATTAAAAAGTGCCGAAACGTAACTTCTAGACATTGAAATCGCTTGTGGAACTTAAAGTGCCCGACAAACGTAATTGTAAGGTAGATCAATATCAACAACATCAACTTAGTACAACTCAAATTGGAAGTGAGCCTGATGCTGTCACTGGAAGGCTACAACGCAAACAATAAAAACAAATTTGCATAAATTTGGCTCGATATGTTCGCAAACAGTTGATTTGCATTTCTCTTTCTATTGCTGCAGATCATATAGTCTATATAATGAACATACAAATTGGAGTCACAATAAATAGGAATGTGTATTGTTCAGTGTGGAATCCAGATGTATACTGGATTGGTGTAAGCTGGGCAGACGTAATCGACAATTTGTCAGGGAAATATCTTAACATGGGAGTGGTGGCGTAATGGCATGTGTCGAAATAAGGACTGGAAGGTACACCTATATTTATTTCATAGTAAATGGAGCTCATACTGCCTGGAAATATTTCAATTAATTTAATTTTATTCCGTATGTAGCAGCAGTGGGATAATTGCCCATAAAGCACACATCGTGCATAACCAGGTTAGTAAAATTGTTACAGAAAAGATTAAGTGGAATACTGTGGGTAGAGGTTTCTTTGTTTCTCTTCTAATTACGTCAATGCAATTAAGATGCCAAATTTTTTATATGTTCGTGGAGACATACACATTATTAGTCTCTAATTTTTTTGTAAAAATTATTGTAATAAATCTTGCGTAAAAGTGAAGTGTTTCTGTATTTTTTCTAAACTAGAAATTCAATATTTTACACAGAAAGGCTATATTATTATGTTCAAATAAGATAAAATACAGTAATGTGTTCAGATACTTGTTCAGAAATATTCTAAAAATAAATGATGATATCCAATTAACATGTTTATATGTATTTTAACGCCGAAATGGTGTATGTGGTAAAAGAGCCCAATTTTAGATACTTGTTTATAGAAATGATGGTACGAACCACTTTCGGAGCGGTGCAAGTTTTAAAATCGTTTCTCGCCTCAGAGTTGGTCGGTACCTCCTCTGGTATCCTTCAGTGTTGAAGAAGAAAAGTCAACACTGCTCAGTGTTGAAGAAGAAAAGTCAACACTGCTCCCTTTCTTACAACGAGGAAAGGTTTATAATAAACCCATGTAACACTTTGCACACATGAAATACCCACTTTCGCCCCCGTAGTCGTGCCAAGTCGAACGAACTTATTACATAGTTGGGTCTGTTAATTAATTGTTTTATATACATACACACATATATATATATATATATATATATATATATATATTGATTATCGACTGTCTATGAGGATGATTTGGAAGTAAGATCCAGCTACCAGCACCAACGATATTGTTTCGTTTGGTAGATTTGACATCCAGAGGATAATTAGTATACGTATAATTTAGCATGTTGAAGTCATGTAGATCAAAACCGTGATCAAAAACCTAAAAGAAAGTATGGCATCCAACAATAATTGTAAGGCTGGTTAACAAGAACTAAGTTGATTTCGTGCGATTTGTAGTAGCTAATGAAACCAGGCTGCCCCGGCTAGTTTTGAATCCAAATGGTAATCTTAATAATGGATAAGCTACGGTAGCCGTCCTCCAAGGAAATGGCCAAACCATTAAGGAATCATATAATGTTGCTAATAAGAAATCGTTACATAAATATACAAAGTATACATTTCATAATAATATAGTTTTAAAATTGGCAAAATCATCTCCTCTGTTGGCATGTGCATTTACTATTTTTACAGTTTAGTTCAATTTGATAGTCTCATTAATTTATTAATAATCTCATCATTGTTTTATTTTCCTTTTAGTTAGAAAGGCTTAACAGAGCATCGAAAATGGATTTTATAATATTCTAATTCATTTTTTACAGCCTGTAAAATTTTTATTACATAATTTCATGTGTTTATAAATACCAAATTCAAGACGTAATGTAGGTACTGCGAACAAGGAATACGGTATTGGTACTTGCTTGGAGAAACATAAAATGTAACTAAGTTCTAAGGCAATAAACTCGAAAGTACATATTGATTCGAAGAGTCCATCAGTTCAGGAGCACTGTCGTAAAGGTGCCCTGACTTTTATGGGGTTCGTCCGTGACGGCATGAAACATTCAGTATTCGCGACGCGGCATCCCGAGTCTCCGGTACGGCGCCGGCGACACCTATTTTGAAAATAATGAATTCACATAGCATATACTAGTAAAGAGGACTTATAAAATTTATTCCCTATATAGATATACATATATATATATATATATATATATATATATATATATATATATATATAATGCCCAGCGGTTTATCACTCTTAAAATTTTCTTGTTTTGAAGCCACTGTCGAATTTAGCATTCCAAATAAAATTTATATGGCCGCTTAACAATAAATATGGTCGTTCGCGTAAATAGAATTAATGCAAACTCAGTGCAATAAATATGCTTTTTTTACAATGAGCCGAGACATAAAATTCTTTTTATAGTGTTGATGATTTAAGGTCATGATTTATATGCTTCTCGCTGTCGTGAGGGTAGAATACATATATTAATTACCGGCCATTTCATGATGCATGTAGGATGATATAGCGCAGTGTAATGTCATTTAAATAGAAGTAACTGTAATTGCTAGATCAAATGGCATTATTATTTGTACATTAAAGTATTTATGCCTCGTGAATATTTTTTAAAATAGGACGTCATAAAATGTGCGTGCGTTATATTTTCTAAAACATTTTCGTAAAGAATTTATGATATAGTTCATAAACTTTAAACTTTCGTACATTCTAATTTTAATAGTGTGACCCATTTAGAAAATTCCTTTAAATTGTTTCTTTTTTTGATGATATTCCTTCTACTTCCATTTTTTATTTTTTACATAATTGTATCAGATTGATACATAAGTTAGCAAGGATTTTATAGAGCTGAAAATTTATTAATTTTTTTAACAAACGAAATACATTAACTAATAAAGTTTGTATTTTCCTCCATTATTTACGATTGCATCCCAACGATTTAGGACCTTTTTGATTACACGCCTGAAAAAGTTCGATGTTCTTCCTAAATATTGAATATCGTTTATGCCAAAATGGCCTTTTTAAATTGAGAAAAACATTTCTGTGCAGTACTCTTCCCAATTATTCTTCCTCCGTAAGCAGCAGAAATGGTTTTAGCATCTTCCGATGAATTAGCTCCTCCGTTTAATTTAAAAGTAAATATTATGTCGACAAAGCAAATTTGAGACTATGCCCAATGTAAAAAACCTAAAGCAATTTGCTAATAAATGAATGAAATGTTTACTAATGCACCGATCCGGAATCCAATAAATAAAGATAAGGTAACTATAACTTATATTGCTTATGTAATTAACAATTCTTTGGAAAAGCCTATTTTGAGTTCCAATACAGTTTCCTTAAATGACAAGGATATTGAAATAAATAGATTTTTAATTGGTATTTTATTAGATCATTCAAAAGTCTCCGTTATGGAATCAAAAAAATATGTCTCTTAAGTTTCAAGTCTTTCACGTAGGAAACAAATTATAGATTGAAATTTCAAAACTTGATGGCATGCATATAAACGATTATGCCGACGATATGACTTTTCATGAATATAGTGAAGTTGTTGGTGAGCTAGAAAATTAATCACTCACGTTAGTGATTTCGAAACTTAGTGGTAAGACAATAATTTGTATAACAATCGAAACCAAACAGTTATCGCTCTTTTTAAAACTAAGTTCTGGCCTACACTTCTCATCTGTAACATAGTAAGTGCTTATGTTCAGATTTTATCATTGTTAGACTTCACAATGGATAGATACACACAAATGACTTATGCAAGAAATTAGGCAATTCTTGATGTGAAGTTTGATACCTATGAGAGCTATTGGAGAGCATATTCTGCGTTTTGCATATAATGGAAGTTACTACTCGCAAATAATATATGGAATTGTTGTTTGTGGTAGTAATCATGATTTATTTGGTCAATTTTCGATTCTTTAATGACAAAATATAGCGACCTCTAATATTGCGCCTGGCTTAGTTTCTTGAGGAAATTAATTCCCGCAAACAATAAAATTTTCGAATTCTTGTAATCTCTATATTGACTTATCTATAAGAGACGAAATGTTACTAAAAAAATTAAAACCACTACTACCAAATATTATAGTCTATTGAGTTTGCGCTTTCTCTAATTTGTGAAAAGTTGTAAAAGTGAAATACCCATATTTAATAAAGATTTTAATAACGTAGATAATTACAGACTCGTATGTATTCTTCCTATTTATAATTTATTATATCAGCGGCAAATTTAGTTAAAGGATTCAATTGTCTAACGAATCTCACGATACTCGTTGATATTCTGATACATTTTTTATAACAGTTTCTTATTCGTTTTTCCTTAATTCCAACTAGTGAACTTCAGGTGTCTAATTTGGAGTTAATACCTCTTCCTAATTGAGACCGTGTAGCTCTCTAAATTCTAAAGAGTTGGCTTATACACACAATCAAAAAATATTTTAAAATACCATTTCTACAGTAAGCTGCGTAGTTTTACAAAGGAACTGTTACCTGCTCGTAACACCTTTACTAGAACAAATCACATTTATGATCGTAACACGTATGAAAGTATTAATTCCATATATCTGCATGCTTTTTTCGTACTTCTTCCTTTTACATTTTGCTTTTTGTTCTTTTTCCCACTTCTATGAACGTTAAAGGAACAGTTCTTTATTAACCTGTATCGTGAAAAAGTGCAATAAGGATTATTCTCCATTTAGAGACACTATCGTTTACATTTTGTGATTAGTGCTTTTCCAATTAGGGGAAAAATTAAGTGGAATTTTCCGATTAATGAGTGTATTCCTTAATGCGTGGGAGGAATCGTCTGTTGTACGTTTTTTTATCGAGTACATAAGGGGTAGAAAAATAAAACCACAGGAAGGTAGAAGTTTTTTTTTCCCTACTTGCAGACTATTCAAATACTAACTCCCGTCGTGTTTCCTTCCCTGGCTATAATTATTTCTTCGGAAAGACACTGCAAAAGAAACACTTTTGCAGTGTTTTCCAAAGAAATTAATTTCCGAAAGAAGGCACTATTTTTTGTAACCTAACCTTGGAGAACCATCGCTGTCGAATCATCCTCCGACAGCCAATATAAAAAGTCAGATAACCCTAATTTCTTTTGTTCATCACTTAATATTAATATATATTTAATTAGCCATCTGGCTAGGTAAGAAGTTGTTTATTAGGTGAGTCTCACAAAAGAAACTCTGAACCGTATATTTTTATCGCTTTTTATTTTGCAAGTCAGGAGATCTCTCGTTTAAAAACTATTTTTAGTAATTTTTAAATTAATAATTAAATGTAACATAGGCTTTCTTGTTCTAATGTTGAAATTTCCAAATCGTACAGATCGTAATTTTCTTTGTGATCATTCCAATTGTTTACAGATCGTAATTTTTGACTACACAATGAAATTCTTTTCTTTTCATTGACGGCTATTGCAATTAATCTCTATGAACCATACATATGTATATACGTTTATTTGGGACAAATTTGTTGTGAAGCTTATTTCATATATAAAATTAGTATTACCTATAGCTGATTTCACGCCAAGTCATTTTAATTCCACTTTTTCTTCTATTTTGCCTATTACACAGTTTACTGACGAATTTTTGATTTCTTCCTTTTGTGTGCATATTATTATTTTCGCTTGTATCCTACTTTGCTACCTGCAAATTGTATGATAGCTCATTTTGGCTAAACCGTGAACCGTCTTCAGTTTTGACGGCATTTTGACATTCTCAATACTGTGCCGGTCATAGGCCATCACTATTAGTTTGAATCCATCCTGTATTTCAAGGCAGTGTGGAATTCTTGAACGTGGTCACAGGTAGGTTCGGGAGGAGTAGTAGCCCTCTCTTAGATATATTTTGTTTTTTCTACCTTCTTTATTATGGCGCCAAGTATCATATTTGAAATAACCAAATTCCAAATTTTGAAATTTCCCGCGATTGGAACCTAACTTTCGTCCAATACGTTTTACTGAATTATTTGAATTTATAGCTTTCTATAAAATGATGTTATCGAAGAAAATCTGTCTACCAAAAACCCTATAGTTCTTGCCAATACAAACACAGAAACACTGAGAGTAATAGCCTACACAGCGAATTTCAGGAGAATGTTATATTATTAGTGAAACATACTGTGAAACTTGCAAAACTTAAAATATTCTAAATATCCTTGAGACAATATTAACTAGTTATTTTAGATAATTATAACTTAAATAATTATAGTTTCCTTAATAAATTTACATTTTCGTTTTAATTGAAACATCTACGATAATTTTAAATCAATTCTTGTAATTTATTTTCTGTACTGTAATAAATTCTGACGTAATATTTTTCAATTAACAATGTCCATACTCTAATTGAAATCTAAATACTTTAATCGCATCATCTGCAATTTTAAACGTCTTCATTAATTAAGTAAAACAGGAACTATAAACTGAATTAAATTCACCGATACCCCAAGATAAAACTGCTTTCAGTAAATCTGCAGTAAAAAGTTTCCAGACTCATTTAATGGAAGCCATTGTGAAAGAACACCTGGTGCTCTTAAAAATAATGCACTTCTTTGATGATTTATTTGTCCTCAACTACATTTAAATCTATTTAGTTAAAATTGAAATTAGAAATTTAATTTGCGAAACGAGTTGATTGAATTGTTCATAAAACTTTCGTGGAATAAACTTAATTATTGAGGAACGAGAAAATAGTACGGCGTTCATTTTGTCCCTCTATTCTTTTTTCATCATATGTTTCTATTACTAGAATTTCGAACGACTAGTTCAAACTCGACTATGACACAATCAAGACCTATATCCAACTAATTTAATAACAAACATGCAACTTTATTGTATAAAATAACGATTTCTATTTATTTCGATATTAAAATAAAACATGCTTAAAATAATAAGGTTCAATTTAATTTCTTTTATTCATTCATAGATACGAACTGAATAAATCCAAAACAATGTCATTCGAAATATGTAAGTGTAGAACTTAATCATTACATTACACTTCTACTTTAAATTAATAATAAGAAGCCGTATATACATATATATATATATATATATATATATACCGTGAATATATTTTATAACGCAACATGCACATACATACATAACGTAATAATGAAATGACAGCAATGTATTTTAGCGTGTATTTTATTTTGCAACATTGGATGTGAAATACAGTAGTTGAACAAAATTTAAAAACTAATTTAACAAATTTTCAAAAATGTCACCATTGACGGCCAGACAGTATCCTAAGCGATTGTAGAATTCATTTATTGTATTTTGTATCTGCTCTGGAGTTATTTCTCTTGCAGCAACTCGTATTCTATTTTTTAATTGGTCAATATTGTTTAGAGGTTCTCCATGAAAAACTTTATTTCTGATACATGACCAAAGAAAGAAATCGTTTGGAGACAGGTCTGGTGACCTTGCGGACCATTCTACTTCTTCTCCACGGCCTATCCAACGGTTTGGAAATCTTTGGTTGAAAAATGTTCTAACCATATGAGAATTATGTGCCGGCGCGCCATCATGCTGGTACCAAATCTCACCATCAATATTTAAAGCGTGGAAGGCTGGCATAACTCTGTACTCAAGCAATTCTAAATATTTTTCTCCTGTAAGAGTACCCTCAATAAAAAACTGTCCTACAATATGGTGTCCAATCAACCCAGTCCAAACATTGACTTTCTGTGGCCGCTGAGTCCTTGTGATATGATATCTATGCAAATTTTGTCTACTCCAGTAGCGGCAGTTCTGTGAATTTACTTCACCATTTACATAAAATGTTGTTTCATCTGTAAAGCAAATTCTGCGTAGTAAAGTATCATCATTATGAAGCTTATTCAACATGATTTCACAGTTACTTCTTCTTTCTGCATCATTCGCAATTAGTTCCTGATAGTTTTGAAAATGATACGACTTAAAATGTTCTCGTTTTAGTAGTTTATGCACGGAAGATTTGCATACATTTGTAGTTTGTGCTAAAGCTCTTGTGGAGAGCATATTATTATTTTCGATTGTTTGTAGAATTTCATTTCTTTTGGCGTCAGTAATAACATATCTTGGCCGATTCTTTTTTTTATGATTAGGAACGATGCATCCATTATTTTTATACTTCTGTACTAACCTACTTATTGTAGTTGGACTCGGTCTTGGACGGTCAGGATATGTAATTTGAAACAAATTTGCTACTCTCCTCAATCTCATATTCGATTTATACCAGTTCACTAATAACAGTTTTTCTTCTACACTATACATACCTCAAAAATAGAGTAACTTATTTTGACATCCTATGTTGCAAAATAAAATACACGCTAAAATATATTGCTGTCATTTCATTATTACGTTATGTATGTATGTGCATGTTGCATTATAAAATATATTCACGGTATATATAATAAAGAGCGCACAGTAAAACAAGAAAAATTGATAAAGTAAAATTTTCTGTATATGCTGTGCGACAAAGAAAAATGTATCACCTGGTATAAGCATATATTTTTGAATCACGTTTAGTACAAATATTTACTGTGTTAAGAGTAATAAATGCTTAAATTTGCATTTAAAAGTTCGTTCACTGAGGAAATTTAACAATGAATTGTCGCTACATATAAACTAGTACATTCTGCTTTTTTCCAGGGCGTACTTCTAATAAGATATTCTATGGACTCCTATGAAAGCTTATTTCAAGTAATTTGTAGGGCGTCATGTAGCTGTTGTAAGTTCTTTGGCCAAACCCGCACATCGTACATGTTATGTGGATATCCGGCGATCTGACCTGCCCTGAAAACATTAATATTGACTTGTTACAGTTGCAATATGAGGACGGACATTGTCTTGCTAGAATATGGCAGTATTTGGGCCTTAGATATACAGTAAAGTGAATGGTTCCAGAACATTGTAAGTGTGCCTTTCGAAGAAATACGAAAGAAGTTCTACTTCTTGTGTTAATTCCACCCATCTGCGATTTCCCGTTTTATGGAAAAATTCAAAAACTGCCTTTCACCTCTTCAACACGGGACTCGTCTACAACCACTTTGAACCTATAAACAAAAAGATAATTCATTTGAAAAACGATCTTATACCAATCTTCTTTTCAATCTGCCCATGCATTACATCACTTTATTCTACGTGCATGATGCTGATTAGTGAAAGCCAATATAAACCTTGGACGATAACAAATCAACCCATATAAACGATTATGGGTATGTATGGAATTCTTGGTTATTTCTGCCAAAAGAACATTTTTCACTAACCCCGATCTACTATGCGGATCCCTAAGAGCCAGAAGCATTAGTCTACTATCTTCCCGTTCGGTGGTTCTTCTAGGTCAACGAGAGCATATTCTACGATGTTGAATGTATGTGTTATGTATTTCCTCGATTTGACAAAGGAGATAATTTAACACTTTTAAAACTAAACCACCCATGTTCCCATAAGAATAGTATAGTTAAGAGAGAACGGGACTAAAAACCCATAAGAAGTAATATAGGAGTCCACGATGATATTTTGTTTCTTCGTATATATCCCTCATGTGACCTCGTCATAGCACGCGCGAAATTCAACCGCTCGGAATGTAACAAACAGTTCTGAATTGATATTGAACAGATAATTTTAGCTCATGAAGAATAACTTTTAACTGGTAAAGAACAGCTTTTAGCTGACAAAGGACAGCTTTTAGCTGACAAAGGACAGCTTTTAGCTGACAAAGGACAGCTTTCAGCTGACAAATGACAACTTTTAGCTGGTAAAGAATAGGTTTTAACTAATAAGGTTGCTCTGGACTGATATAGAATTATTTTGAACTGCCAATAAGTAGATAAAACCTCTTCTTTACTAGTTAAAAGTTGTACTTTACCAGTTAAAAACCGTTCCTTATCAGTTGAAAATTGTTCATTATCAGTTAAAAACTATTCTTTACCAGTTAAAAGTTCTTCTTTATCAGTTAAAAATAATTTGTTATCTCTTCGATATCAGATCAGAATTGTTTGCTATGACCTGAGTGATTAAATTTCGCGCTCGGTGTAATTTGGTTACGTGAGAGAGATAGTGAAAGCTACGAAATCTCACAGAGGACACATAAATTTTTGGTCTTGTACTCTCTTAGCTATACTACTCATCAGCATCTAATTTCCAAAGTAAGATAATGTTATGGGCAATTTGATTACTGGGCTTACTAAAGTACAAGTGTACTTCATGATGGCTTTCAATAGACACAGAAATGAAACGCCAGTAGGTGAATCTATAAGAGCCCACTTCAACGCATTTTTGGATCAATATCCAAAGGTTCACCTATGTTATTCGTGTCAGTGAAGATTTGCAATTTTAAGTTTCATTGAAAATGGAAGTACATCATCATCTGTTACAGATACAGAATTAGAAGACCGTACCTTACTTGGAAGGTGGAAGAAGATAAAGTGCTGTTGGAGTGTTTGTAGTTAGTCAAAGTGTAATATATAGACATTGGTATTGCTTTTTAGGACTGTAAATGATCGATAAGACCAAGGACCAATGTGACAAACATCAACAATAGGAAGACGGTCGATACATGTCGCAAATAACATGTGTAAATTGTGCTCTATATGCAACCCCGATTCTTAACCGTTTGTGTACCTCTAACATATATACCCGACGACCATTGGCTTAAATTCTTCTTAATCCGGGGCATTAAAGAACCCACAGAATGTGGACAGATGTCATAGCCGTGTACGCAAAAGTAACTGTGAAACTGTAAGCCATTAATTACTAACAAATTATTCCCAATGCAATTATATTGTGTAGTTATATTTAGTAATTCAATTATTGCAAAACAAAGTCCATTTTAGGTAAAATCCAGTAATATTTTGGAAACATAAGAATTGAAAATGATCCGCAGTCTTCCCAAATTTAGCAAGTTCATAGTGTTGGGTGGTAAGACTTGGATTTGTGTTAACGTTGGAAGTTTACAAGTACGGCTATCATGTACTAATCAGAGAAATATTAGTTGCCAGAATTATCAATCTTACCCCTTTTCTGAAAAAGAAATATACAATTCATGGATTCAAATTTGTGTAAACCTTCTATCAAAGTGACTAGCACTTCAGTGGCGATGATGGTATTTTCAATAATATTTTACAAATTATATTTAATATATTTTTTTTTGTGTTATTGTACATTACTTATACTTTATTAGCTATTTTAACGTATGCAATGTGCTCTTCATTTCTGAACAGAATATAAATAACCTCTGAAGTGAAGCATGCGAAATATGCCAATCATAGAGATCCTATCCAATTTCGAAACGATTTTTACCTTGAGAAAATTGATGTAAATTTTCTTTTTGCTCTCATAATTTTACTGTTCATAAGAAGCATGTTTTCTGCATATATTATAATTTCTGGGCTTCCTCAATTAATTATTATTCCCAGATTATATAAACTAAAGGATACTCTCCTAGTCATAGGTCTACTGTATAATAAGATCAAATACAGGTGCTCTAATACCGAAAACATACAATAATTTTAAAATATTTCGGAAGAACAGGAATAACATGAATGCAACTCTGTAAATTAGAAACAATGATCTCCGCATGGATATAAAAGCAAACCTCAATATTCGAGTTTCACAGATTTCTTGAAAAAAGGTTTTACCAGCAGCAAGGTTATTGTGTGAATACTGTATTTTTTTTGGATCATTTAGGCAGGAAAGAAAAATGGATTGATAATGTACGTATATAATAATCTTTCACAAAAGACAGCGCATATATATATATATAGATAAGATAAGATATCGTTGCCCATTTTTAAGAAGGAGGAGTTGTACAATTGAAAGGATAAACAAAGTTACGATGTACTTATTCAGTAGGAAGAAGCCATTCATTTTGATAAGTATTATCGTCAAGCAATAAATTCGAGTGCTCTAAACGCAGAAAATCAGCCAGTTTTTGGCCAATAAAAAAGTAATTACTGTTAACTAGAAAACGTTAGACCACATACCTCTCTGACTATCTTATATAAGCGTGGTGTCTTCGTATTGCCTTTATAAATCATTCTCCTATTAAGAAACTTTTCGTGTTCAAAATAATGATAAAATGGTTTTAAGCGCCTATTTTAATTTCAAATCAGCTTATTTTTTTAAAAGAAAGTCTTAAACAGATTCCTAAAGCCTGAGAGATTAAAGTACCAAATTATAGATGGTAGTTGACTTGCTTTAAAAAATAGGGGAGAACTTCGGTTGATCTAAATTTTATATCATTTTCATATTATGAAAGAAAATAATAACCAAAATGTGTACTTAAGTATATGTTTTATCACCTGCTTACAGTTTATTAAAACATTGTTATTCGAACATTTTTCTCTCGTGAATGTGATGTTTTATGCCGAAGTACTAAAAACGCAATTACTTTTTGTGTCTTTTGCAAATATAAATATTACCCAAGTTCGCGCATTATTTCAAAAAGGTAATCTATTTTCATCTTTTATACGTATCAGTGCGGAAAAATATTCATTTCGGCCAACTAGGGGAGAAATGCTCTTGTGAGAACAAAAATGTGTAAGTGACGCCTCTACAATAAACGAGAGCCACATTTTAGTTACTTGGCCGTAACGTGCACCTATAACGTTAATTGGATTGGCGGCCTCTAACACAAGAAGAGTTATAAGTTCATGTCCCACTGCTAAAGAAAATAGCGGCCCGCTATTTTCTTTCAATTATACACCAGAACCCTAATTTCTGTTTCTTGCCAACATACAGATGAAAAATATTCTTTTCTATCTTGTTTTCTTCTCATGTATTTATTTGTGTATACAATGTGGTCAAGAAGTTTAGCAAATTTATATTAAATAATTTAGAAAAATGTGTTTATATATACCTTTACATAGACTTGATACTGCTTCTAGTGCTACAAGTTAGCAAATTATTGAAGACCTCAAATTTATTTATATACGCGAAAATTTTCTTAAGTAATTTTGACTTAGTCTAATATAGTAATATATAATTTCTCTCCGCATAGAAACGCTTCTGTCCTGGAAAGAATCCAGATATGCCAGTGAAATCTCATTTACCATCTTTGGGCGACGCTCTCTGTTGTATACTCTTCATTTAATTGTCTAACTTGTCTTTGCCATAGTATATATGTATTTACCGGTTTATGTCACGTGCCTATTGGTTGATCGAATTCATAGTAGAGAAAAGCCTTTGTTTTCCCGTTCTAGTGTCGCAGATTTAGTTGGACATCGACTGTTCGTATAACTATCACAGTAGTGTAGCATCATCTGTCTTCCCCACACGGCACTCAATAGACAAGACGAAGACTTCCCCCAACCGCGAAATTAGTCAGCTAATAAGCACGCTAGAAATTAATATTTAGAAAATTTATCCTCAATTGCGTCAGATTGTGCACACTAAAAATCTAAAGAAAACTTAAATAATAACCAGAGCTTATACCACCAATAAAAAAGAGTAAATGAATCAATTGTGCCAAAAGAGATAGCGAGAAAGCAGTAACCTTCCTTGAACAATTAGAACTTACCTCACCATCTAAAAACAACTAGGTTCCATAGAAAAAGATATTTCCCTTGGTGTTCAAAATAGATTTTGACTTCCTCTTTCAATTGACTATTATCTGAAAAATGATGTACTGGCATACCCTGTAGTTCTTTTCAAAGTTTCTTAAAAGAAGTCTGACGGAACCAAATCCGAATTATATGGTACGTAGTCTGGTTCAAAGAAATTACCTTCACCGCGGATGTGTTGCACGGACTTTGGCCGCTTTGTGGCTTCACACATTATCATGAAGAAGGACGATTTATTTGTGATGCAAGTATGTACAATTTTGATCAATACTCGTACATAACTTTGTTAACGAATCGCTGTAAAAAATGCCTTTATTGTCCACTTTGGTATGCAGACAACACGAATAATTTCTTCTTAATCCCATAAAAATATTGGATCATCCTCAATGCATTCGCGAGTCCATTGAAACTGTAATGTTCCGAAATTACTCCCTTTCCATATCAGAAGAGAATGAGCATTACTATTCTAGCAGATGATTGAGTGCAGAGTGTTTTTAGTTTCGGCGAAAAGCTACGGCGATTTTCATTGCTTAACTTTTTCGTTCCTGATTGGTTGTAGTGAACATAAGCCTCATACTCTGTAACAATTTTTTCCAAAAACAAAAAAAAAACACGCAAAAGTTCTTTACAATCATCGATGCTACGATCTTTCACTTCGGTAATCAACGTGGCACCTATCTTTCAAACACTTTGAATTTCAGTATAACCTGAAAAATATTTTGCACTGAACCATAACAAAGCTCAAAATTGTGGTTTTTTCTTTCAGATTTACGCTTGTTCCCATTTATGAGGTTTTACACTAATGCATGTTTTATTCCATCACTATGCGAATAGCCTGCCTCAGTCTTGGGAAATTCTCCACTGAAGTAAGGGCTTCTAACACCTTTACTACCAAAAAAAAAAACGCATCAAAGATCGTTACTCTAACTCGGTGCATGTTGATGGTGAGGCAGACATCTTTTTATAGACGCTGCTGCCTCCTTCTCTTATAACATCACTACTGCTACATACCCAAGCAAATAACACCACTTTTTATAACACTGTAAAAATTTTTTTTCATAGATTCTGCTAGAAATATACATAAGAGCATATGTCTTTAGTGTAATTCATATTTAAGAAGTCCGTGAATAAGATATTTATTGTTAATAATTATCAGATTATGTAATAAATTTTCATAAAAAATAACAGTACAGAAAACTAGATTTTAAAATGATGGCTGTTTGATAGGTAGCTTTTTATTTTGGGTAATTCTCGTATTCGTTGTATCGATAATTATTTTTACATTATTTGATCCATGACGTTCTAAGTAAGTCCCAATAGTTCTTATATTTACAACAACAATAATCTGACCCTAAACTTCTAAAAATTATACAAGAATGTTTCTAGACAAAAACAATTCTTTGCTAATGTTCTTTAATATACCTTAAAATCATTAGTCAATGAGTTTCAAATACATTTTTAATACAGTTCTTTTTAAATAAAATTCAAAAATTCTTAGAAATCGTAGAGGTATTATATCCAACGATAGAATGAAAATCTTAATTCAATACATTATTCTCTTCTGACAATAGAATATCGGAAATGTTCGAACAAACAAAGATAAAGTTTTGATCATAAATATTATTACGACTTTACAACTATATATTAGTACATGCAGAATGGTACTCTTACAAAAGTTTGCGGCAATTGTTACTTTCTTAGACTAGTATATAAGAGATTTATTGCTGTAAGTATTAAGACGCTTTTAAGTTACTGACATTGTCGTGAACAAGCAATACTCTTCTGATTTATCGAAAATATAATAAAAGTCCTACTAAAACCCCTTTTTATTATTTTAAAATTCGTTACTAAGTTGAAAATACAACATTCCTGCTTGTTAAATATTAAAAATTTCCTAATTAATTATCAAAAGTACAAGATTATGGATCTATATAAATTTATTCTTGAAAACAAGGCTTTCTAAGAAAGTAAGTTCTTTAATTAGAACGACTTTCTTAACAAGGATTTTGATATCTATATACATTGTTATTAAAAGTATTTTGATTAATTTTGGAAAACCGATAATTAAAAATCTTTTCTAATTAATATATTTAAAATTTTTTTCTGTTGTCATTTTCAAATTAAAATATTTTAAATGAAAAAAGTCTCTTGTTATTATTGTATATTATCTGTTCAATTTCTAATTAGAATTATTAATTTTAGTAGTGTATCTAGCAATTTATTAAGTTTCGCTTCTTTATTGTTAACTTATAAATATGTGGTACGTTACTCAGTCTTATCTTATAAAATGACACTCTCTACTACTACCATATACATGAAAATTGAATCGAGATTAAGTAGAAAATTATTAAATGTTTAAATATTGGTGGAAGAATGCACAACTGAATTTAAGTATATTGTTATATTTTGAAAATTATTCGCGTGCCCCTCCAGAGTTAGAAACCGAAGTTGTAGTTGGAGATCTTTTTTCATGTTCTGCCTGCTATAAATGTAAAATGTAAATAATGAAAGTTCTATGTACTTCTATTGTACTGAGAATACATACTGATGGGCCAGCCATCTTTTTATTGAAGCTGCTGTCCCCTTCTGCTCCCTGCTACCTGTCAGTTACTCTGTTAAACTCAAAGAACACTACTGATATACTCAACCCGATCATTCAACTTTCAACAATATGCGAAGTATTAATGAACAAACGAAAATAAATTCCGTTTTATTGGTATATCTATATATATATATTTGTGAATATCGGTTAGGTGAGTATCATAGTGAGTAAGTAGGAGAGTATAAGGGAGAAAGAAAGAGACTGGAAATCAACTACATACTAACCATCAACTTAAAATATAAAATATCTTCTACATACGAGCTAAATTTTTGAGCATCCATGACTATGAACTTTCGAAAAAGGGTTGTTAGGACTTTTTACTGTAAAAATGAGCAGCTAAGTAACAAATAAATGCAAAAGTCTGTCACTAATTTGTAATTTCTTCATCACGAATAGAATAATTATACATCTAAAAATTTAGCGTCAAGGAAGACACGTTTAAGACTGACTAACAACAGACGAAAGCGGTTTACATTAAACCATACCTTAAATAACGTACAACGATAATTGAATATGAAAAGTCTAATACTTTCAATTTCTATTTATTAGTGTATTTTTGTAAATAGTTAATGTGATAGTAAATAAAATGTAAATACTATAGGTTAAATGATTGATGTAGCGAGATGGAAATATACAAAGTGTTGAAGGAAACATGTCCGATAGCTGACATAAGCAAATCAAGAATTTCGTTTAAATGCAGATTTAAACTAAAAAAAACTTGTTCCAAATAAGGAAAATTGAATTGAAAAGAATTGAAAATATTAATTTAGGCTTTAAAAAGGAAAACAAACTTATTTAACTGATGACGTTGCATGTAGAGTACACAGCTCGTGTTAATGGTTCAGATTTGCGCTCAAATAGCTTCGAAAAAATGCGGTGCCGGATATATTACGTTTAGTTGGTACAAAGGAACTCCAGCTCTAAGCTTGTATTAGGTGCGCAACTAAGTTCTCGCTGTTTCTTTGATGAAAATGTAACTTTATTGTGAAAAAATGTCTACGAATGAATCATTCAAAATATTGCCCATCGCTAGCGACAACTTTTTCCCATCTTTTGAGGCTATCCACAAATCAAGTCATTTTGAGATGTCTTCATATGAGCGGAACTGCTGATTAGCCAGACCATGTGCCATCGAACGGAACAAGTAATAATCGGACGGCGCAATATCTGGGGAATATGGCGGGTGAGGTAGGATCTCCCATTTGAGCGTTTCTAAGTAGGTTTTAACGGGTTTGGCAATGTGAGGCCGAGCGTTGCCATGCTGTAGAATCACTTTTTCGTGCCTCTGCTCGTATTGTGGCCGCTTTTCGCGCAGTTCGATATCGCTCCCCAGTGATGGTTTCATTCGGTTTCAACAGCTCATAATAAATAACACCGCCCTGGTCCCACCAAATACACAGCAAAACCTTCGCAGCGTGAATATTCGGCCGAACCGACGACGTAGAAGCATGTCCGGGCAGTCCCCATGATTTTTTTCTCTTTGGGTTGCTGTAATGAATCCATTTTTCATCACCCGTAACGATGTGATGATGAAAATCCTTCCTTTTTTGCCACTAGAGCAGTTGCTCACAGGCGAAAAAACGACGCTCAACGTCTCTTGGCTTCAAATCGTAAGTTCCTTGTCTTTGAATCATTCCCAACGCATGCATTCGCTGGGAAATGGCTTGTCGGGTAACTCCTAATGCTGAAACAAGCTCTTTTTGCGTTTGACACGGATCCTCATCGAGCAATGCCTCCAATTCAGCGTCTTCGAAGGTTTTTGGTCTTCCTTGACGCGAACGGTCGTCAACATCGAAATCACCGTCTTTTAAGCGACGGCACCAATCACGGCACGTTGTTTCACTTAGAGCAACATATCCGTAAACTTTTTGGAGTTCTCGACGCGCTTCAGCCGCCATTTTCTTCGATGAAAGAAGAAAAGCAACACTTCCCGCAAATGCCGATTATTTGGCACAAAATCAGACATTTTACACAACCAAAAGTATATGACACAAAAACAAAATCACTAATGTGTCAAAGCGGTTTGTTTACCATATGTCTAAGTTTGGTTCATGATGTTTTGGTTATGTTACAATCGACCAGCACTTATTACTGGAGCCATCTCTTGAAAAACAACGAGAACTTAGTTGCTCACCTAATAGTTTACATAAGATATTTGTTTCATAATGCAGATTTTAATCTTTTGTAGATATTTCTTCATAAGCATAAGATTGACTAAAAGCTCCAGAGGCATATAACAGCAATATGTATGTACATAATATGTATAAACATTTTGAATATTTAGTAAAATATTAAAACAAAGTTTTGTTTTACAAAAATGCTAAGTTTTTAATATTTTCCGCTTTAATCTGATAAATTTTTTAAAAATGTACCAATTTTTTTTTTAAATAAATGGTTTTAAATACTTTTTATGGCAAGGAACTATTAATATAAGTAAGATAACACTGTGCTTTAAATAAATTCTAAAAAGCAGTTTTTTTTAAGCTAACCTGTAAAGGGACAGATACCTATTTGATGCAGCAATTTCTGTAATTGTGTATACGTGTACGAACTTTAAATTTTGAAAAATTTGTTTTCGATGGATCCCCTGCCTGTTGAATGCAGATCGAGATCCAGATGCTTTGAAATTTCCCAAAAACTTTTGAATCGGTATCAAATGGAGGAAGACTAGTGTTTTAAACCATATATTCCAATATAGAGTAGCATTTACAAAATGAATGTTGTCCAGTAAAAGCCACTATTCAATCGTCAGTGGTCATCGACTTCTCATGGTGGAAAAACAGTCGTACAAAACTGGCTTCATACTTTTGTAATGCTAGAACTAAAAATCTGTCAGATTAATGGAAAAAATATAGAGAATATAGTGAAGCATATGTAGAAAATTAAGCGTTTATGCTTTTGTTCAAATATTTACTTGCAAAATTTATTTTTAAAAAGTCTTCCTTTTGTTTGAACCACGCAATACTGGCACTAAAATATATAATGAACGTATTTGAGGAAATATAGAAAAGTATACATTCGTGACACTGTTCAAATATTTACTTAATAAATTTATTATTAAAAAGTCTTCTTCTTATTTGAAGCAGGCAATATTGGCATTAAAAATCTTTTAGGTCGTTTACAAAAACGTAGGGAACATAGTAGAGAATATATAGAAAAACATGCATTTATGCCATTGTTCAAATATTTACTTAATAAATTTGCTTTAAAAAGTCTTCTTCTTCATCTCGAACCACGTAATACTGGCATTAAAAATCTTCTACAAATATGTTTATAACCTAGAGCAGTATATGCAGAAAACTAAGCATTCAGGCTATTGTTCAAATATTTACTTAATGAATTTATTTTTAAAAACTTTTCTTCATATTGAAACCACGCTTTTACCATTTTCGTATACACTCGATATGTGATTATAAAGTCAGTACCAAAGAAAATCAACAATATTTTTTATTCGAAATATTACTAGATTTAAAAATAGATTCCATTATCTAAATATTGTTAAACTTTGGTATTTATTACTTCACCATAAACACTAAATGTTATACAAAAGGGATTTAAACTAGTCAAGATGTTATAATGCTGAAACTTAACGTTCTTATAGGGACGCCGAAGTCAAGATTCTGAACGTAAAATTAGCTCACCTAGTGTGATGTAGTAGCGACGTCATTAGAAACTGTGTAAATCCTGACAGAAACAAACATTCACGAAACTATGGCAGGTGTTCCTCATCATGAGTCGCGTTTAATGCTTCTGTAACGGCGGCTTAGACGAAAGTGATGGAGACGAATATGAGACAGACGTAGTGTTGTGAAACAGAAATAAAAGCGAAAATTACACTGGTAATTTATGATGATAATATTGTGAATTTATAAATATCCGTGTTTAAGATAAATACATATTTCCCACATTTCTTTTTTTCGTTTCATGTGCATAAATGAATAATAATACTAAGAAATGTTCTGTTTCGTCTAAACATTTCACATTTGAAAGCGTCGCTTATCTATTTTTAATGGGTTTATTTAGTTGATTGGTTTTTATTCGATTTTCGGAGCCTGTCTAGATAATTTTACTGTAACAATTACTTTATATTTCTGCTAAATAATAACTTGAATTCAAAATATCATGGTACATTATTTGTTACCTCACACCTCTATGTTAACACCTGAAATTCTAGAATGGTATTAATTATGATTTAAATTAAGTTTTAATGGTTTAACATATTAACGTAGACAATTTATTTGTTTGATA
This sequence comes from Dermolepida albohirtum, assembly GCA_031893035.1. Lineage (NCBI taxonomy): Eukaryota > Metazoa > Arthropoda > Insecta > Coleoptera > Scarabaeidae > Dermolepida > Dermolepida albohirtum. Next base: position 137,780 of record JAVIWB010002798.1, on the reverse strand, counting down.
AATTAGGCACCATATAATTATTAAACAAGAACTGGAACAGATAATTATTAAATAAAATCTTAACATAAAATAAAAATAAGAGTTATGTATTGGGAATGTAGGTAAAATATGACAGAAAAATACTGAATTTTTCCAGTATTTCGTACTTAAGCTTAATTTACAAAGCCTAATGCGCTTCGGCTCGGCTATTGGAGAAACGACTACATAGTCCAGTTTATTTAATAGCCGCTAGATGTCAGTTGTCTTCTGTTTTTCTTGGTAACCGTCATATGTTCAAAGTGGCTACTCCACAGCAGAAATCATTTTATGTTCTGGAGTTTGCGAACAGCAATTCCGTGATTACAGTGCAAAGACGTTTCAGGTTGAACTACTAAATTGATCCTCCGAATGGGTCGAACATATCGACAGTTTGTAGATACAGGATGTGTATGTAAAGGAAAGAGTCCTGGCCCGCTCTCGTGTTTCTGAAGAAAATGTTGGACGAATTCAAACTGCTTTCCAACGTAATTCTTCAAAATCAACTCTTCATTCCAGTCGAGTTACAACTGCCTACAACAACAATTTGGCGTGCTTTGAGACGCCGGTTGGTTACGAAGCCGTACAAGTTACAGTTGTTACAAGCTCTGCGTCCTAATGACAAACGGAAACGTGTGGCATTTTGTAACGATATTCATGATGCTATTTACAATGATAACACTCTCGCACAACGCATCGTGTTCAGTGATGAAGCGACTTTCTATGTTAGTAGTCTGGTAAACAAACACAATGTTAGAATTTGAGGTCTACAGAACCCACAAGCAACCGTTGTACATGTACGAAATTCGCCTAAAATCAATGTGTTTTGTGCGATATCCCCATCGTCTGTTTACGACCCATTCTTCTTTGATGGAAACACGGTTAACGGTCAGCAGTATCTCGCTATGTTACGAAACTGGTTGCTTCCGAGGCTGGATGAAAACAATTTAATTTTTCAACAAGACGGGGCACGCCCTCACTGGAGTCGCCAAGTGCGTGAATATCTGAGTGAAACTCTACCGAGCCGTTGGATTGGTCGTCAAGGAGCTGGCGACTTAGCATGTCTCAGCTAGGCTACACGGTCAGCGGATTTAACACCCTGTGACTTCTTCCTGTGGGGTTTCGTCACATCAGTGACAAAGGACATGCTTGCCCGAGTATGGGAGAAATTTGAGTATCGATGTGATATTGTTCATGTCGATGATGGAGGACATATTAAACATCTGTAATCTGAACTTGAGAGGTTCGTAAATATGTGTGTAAAGTTTAATATTCGTATGTCTTTAGGTTTAATAAATATATGCATTCAAAATACGTATATTCTTCCCTATATTATTATATTATTCCCTGTATTATTGGAGAGCTTAAAATTATACTATAAACAATATCATATGTAACTTTAATTCCATATCCCAACACTATTCTAACATAATTGTTTTTTATTGAACTTGGTGTCATTCCTTTCTTGTGAATTTATTTATAATCACATTAATCCTTGGAATTCGAGAGATTTGCTAAAAATGAAATAAATATACTTTTACAGAGATGAGGAATGAATAGGTGAAAGTGTATGCTTATGCTTTTACATACAGATTTTATCTAGTTTTTTAGAGTTTTAGTTTTAAGATTATTTTAAGTTTACGCAAACATAAAGACGGGGTGTTAAAAAGAATCATTCTATTATTAATAACACCCTATCAACTACATATGTTTCATCGAATTCACGAATCGTCAGGTTGATTTGTGTTATTAATGAACGATTCTTTCTGAGTGTATTATCATATCTTTCGATACAGAAAATAATGAATAATATCATATCTCCCTCTCTCGACCAATACATAAATGTATTGACCGACAAAGCAAGAACGCTTCTATCTTACAGATCGGAGACTATGTTTCCAGTGTATAATAGACAGAAACTTACATCTAGGCTTTATGCCAATTAAAGAATGTTAAAAAGAATCATTCTATTATTAATAACACCCTATCAACTACATAGAAAGATATGATAATACACTCAGAAAGAATCGTTCATTAATAACACAAATCAACCTGACGATCCGTGATATCGGTGAAACATATGTAGTTGATAGGGTGTTATTAATAATAGAATGATTCTTTTTAACATTCTTTAATTGGCATAAAGCCTAGATGTAAGTTTCTGTCTATTATACACTGGAAACATAGTCTCCGATCTGTAAGATAGAAGCGTTCTTGCTTTGTCGGTCAATACATTTATGTATTGGTCGAGAGAGGGAGATATGATATTATTCATTATTTTCTGTATCGAAAGATATGATAATACACTCAGAAAGAATCGTTCATTAATAACACAAATCAACCTGACGATCCGTGATATCGGTGAAACATATGTAGTTGATAGGGTGTTATTAATAATAGAATGATTCTTTTTAACATTCTTTAATTGGCATAAAGCCTAGATGTAAGTTTCTGTCTATTATACACTGGAAACATAGTCTCCGATCTGTAAGATAGAAGCGTTCTTGCTTTGTCGGTCAATACATTTATGTATTGGTCGAGAGAGGGAGATATGATATTATTCATAAAGACGGGGATTTCAAATCAATCACACAGTTAATAGATCATACATATATGGTTTGTATATACTTGAGCCACAAAAATGATTATAACATTTCAAAAGACAGGCTAATAAATGTTACTAATAGTGTACAATATAAAAACATAACTTATTTTAATAAATTATATAATAATATAAAGTTAGAAAAAATTCTTTTTAGATTTAAGTGAATGATATTTTCATTTTTGTGTTGTACCAAGACATATTTTCTAGGAGAGTATTTTGATCTTTAATTTAAAAAGATTTCAAACTAGTATGTTTTGATGGCTCGTTTTACTAATGTATTTAATTATATCTAGTGGAGATAAAGGTTATTCTTCTTCTTCTTATTAATATTATTATTTTTATTACGCATTCACCCATGACTGTGTCACTTACAATCTGCTCTACATTTCTTGACTTGGAATAAAAACACCATACATATCGGTCTTTATTTTATGGCGGGCTTCATTACTACAACTTCATTCTCTCTTCTGGAGGACTCTTAATCACGTAGCTATAGCAAAAAAAAATGTGATACTTCAAAACAATTTTCCGTAGAAACAATGACCGAAGCTTGTTAGAAATTGGAATCTGTATTAATAACAAATTAAGGTTCTGTAACGAATAATATCATTTATTGCCTATTTTATCATTTCCTAGCTTAACGTAAATTTATACCTATTTAAAATATATAAATCTTTCTGAAAGTGCTAAAATTAGGTCCATATAACTTTTTTATTCTACTTTCGGATTTTTCTCGTTTGTTTTTCCTCAGGTAATAAATTCGAGAGGAAATTGGCAGTACAAAACAGCCCTTGAATTTTTCAGACAGAACTTCTACGTTGTACAAAGCTCTACTTTGAGGTATATAGTTAAATGTTTAATATATTTCAGTACGTAGCAGGGTAACATCTGAAAGATAGAATATGCAATATTAACGGTAGAGTGGAAACACAGAGGTGAGGAATGAATAATTTATCGGTAATACCGGTTGCCGGGAAACTGACCACACTCGAAAGATAGAATATGCAATATTAACCCTTAAGCGGAAAACCTTTGTCTGATGTTAATAATTAATATTAACGATATGAAATTGACGTGTGCTGTCAGTAATATAATTCTCGTTAACATTAATGAGTGATGCAGGAATTTCTTCATTAAGTATACTAATTACGTGTAATTATGTTTCATTGGAGGAGGAACAATATTGCACCAGAATCGATGTTTGGTTTTCGAAAAAAAGAATTATGAATTTTAGAGTTCTACTTGATGAAAATGAACATATGCTAATGACGCAGCTATTGAAAAATATATAGAAAAATAATCGCTTTAATTATATACCGTAATGCTAATAAATACTTCCATACGTAAAAATAATATAATAATTCAAATCTACTTTTTTACGAGCTGGGTATAAGAATAATTTTATAGTGAATTATTTCTGTTTTCTTATGATCGACATAATATATACTATCGTTGATTTATTATTGAAAATTATTTCAGGAAAATATAAGAAAGTAATTAAGTATTGTTTAATGCTTCTCTGTTTAAATTAATGCCATCAATTATATTTTTTTATCTAGAACTGAAAATAAAAGAAATTAAATTAAAAGCTATGTATAATTATTTATTATAAAGGGTTTTCCAATAGGGACTTGACAACTTTTAATTCAATTTGTGAACGCACCCTTCCACTAATCATCGAACTGTCACTGTCAATTGATTCAGTAAACTTAATATTTTCATCATGGCAAAGTACACGAACGAACAACGTCTGCAAATTATAAAAATTTACTACAGAAATTCGAAGTCGGTGACCCCTACTTTAAGAGCGTTAACTCCGATTTTCGGTCGTAATTCTCGCCCTAGTAGACAGGCAGTAACAAGTTTAGTGCCAAAATTTGAGTCTACATATTCGTTGTATGATGTTGCCGTGCCAGTGAGACAACGGGTTGTTCAAAGTGTCGAAAATATCGCTGCCGTTGAAACGTCCGTAGCAAATGATCAAAATCAGTCAATTCCATGGCGTTCTCAAGAGTCGAGCATCGACCAGACCACTTTATGGCGAATTTTGCGTAAGGATTTTGCGATGGATCATTTGAAGCGTCGTACGTTCTCCGATTGGACTCTGGAAAAGATGCGCCAAGATGATCAATTTCATCGCAAAATCATTTTCAGTGACGAATCTCATTTTTGGCTCAATGGGTTCGTCAATAAGCAAAATATGCGTTATTGGTCGGGTGAAAATCCACATGTGCTTTATGAAATACCACTTCATCCACAAAAAGTAACTGTTTGGTGCGGTTTGCATGTCGGCGGCGTCATAGGGCCATATTTTTTCGTCGACGATAATGATCGCCACGTTACTGTGAATGGTAATCGTTAGCGCGCCATGATTACCGATTATTTTTGGCCCGAATTGGAAGATATGGACTTGGACAACATGTGGTTTCAGCAGGTGGGTGCCACAAGCCACACAGCACACGTTAGAATCGATTTATTGAAGAGTAAGATTGATGAGCGTGTTATCTCATGAAATGGACCAGTCGATTGGCCGCCTCGTTCGTGCGATTTAACGCCTCTAGACTTTTTTCTTTGAGGCTACGTCAAGTCATTGGTCTATGCCAACAAGCCGACAACGTTGGAAGAGCTCAGAGCCAACATTGAACGCGAAATAGCAACCGTTTCGGCCGAATTATGTGGCCGAGTCATCGAAAATTTGGTCCAACGAATCGACTGCTGCAAGCGTGCCCGCGGTGGCCATATGAACGAAGTCGAGTTCCATTCATAAATGTTTTGATTGTACTTCAACCCGATAGTAAAGTTTTTGAAATATCTCAAATGGTCTGCATTTTATTTTGAAAAAAAGTTGTCAAGCCCTTATTGGAAAACCCTTTATATTTATTGTCGAGTGTACTTATTTGTAATAAATGAGCCAAGAAATGTCTATGAAGGCAAGCTCTGTATTTATACCGTGAAGAGGAAATGCATATACTTTTGTATCATTTTACTAATTTTAAAGCATAAAACTAGCTTTTTATGTTAATTGTCCTTACACATAAACAGTATAAATCAAAACTATAAGTATAAGGGAAGACTAGTCGGAAGAACACATGATCGCATATTTGATTAGTAATTTCGTACACGTTGTCGAATGTAAAGCAGGCCGAGATCAAATATAATAGCTTTACGTTTACTTATATTCATAGACACTAATCCTATACATCGTCATTTGTGGATTAATTATTACTAGTAATACCAATAAGAATCAGTGTACGTAATTAATGGCGTTTTTACTAGGTTGGTAGTTATATACGAGTACTTCTCATATGTAGGTTAGATATCAGACATCGACTGTAAAATGCTCTTCGCATTGTTAGTTGTCAAAATAATTCTCAAAATTATAAAAATAGGAACTAATAATAATAGTAATAATAACGATGGCAATAATAATGATGATAATAATCCTCATTTCGTCAAGATATTCTACTACAAGACAAAAAATTTTTTTTAAAATACTGTGTAGCAAATACAAAAAAAGCGTAAATAATTACAAAATTACCATATAAAAAAAATGAAATTAAAACTAACTAAATAAAAAAATCAATAAATATTAAGTTTGAAAATGAACTAATTATTAACACTGAAGCTATTGTAATGGATTCTCAAATAAATCATTATCATTCTTACTCATATACGGTAGAGGAGCTTTACATTAACTATTCGTTCTAGCTCTAAAAATTAGAAAGGTGTCATTAGATCGACTTGTGTCTCAAATAACATGAAAATTTATCGACGCTAAAATAGACGGTGGGTCCATTGTATTATTTTTAACTTTATCAAAAATTTGGCACAAAGCGACCGACACCTAGTTGAAAACGACTGGAAATCAATATCATAAAGCACATTGACATAGTCAATACCACGAAAAGAATACTCATCAAGTTTTAAATGCAAGATATTTCCAAAATCTTTTCTGGACCGTCTCAAGTTCCAGATGTAAATATAGTGGGAGTACCAAATAATAGCGGCAAATTTGTAACGAATAAATGAATAAAATAGAAATCGTAGAATATAGAAATCCGTGAATCGTATGCAAGAACGAATGACAAAAGTAAGAGAACGCGAAGCAGGATTTCATATGAAGTGAATACGTTTGGAAAAGGTTAAATATAAGTAGAAGAGAAATATTACACCTTTAACCTCAGCTTGTCTAATTAAAACAATCTGGTCATCTGAATAATTAAATATAAGAGGGCTATTGCACTTGGAATGGTTAACTACTTTGCATTTACGTTTTTAGGCTCACTGCAATTATAAATAATTTTAAGGGGATGTTATAAGTTTAACAATAAGAAATATATCAAACTGAAGAAAATATTTTTAAATCATCGACATAAACTATAACTTTGCCATCAATTGCGGTCAGGAAATCATTGATGTAAATACAGAACAGTAACGGCCCAAAATTAGATTCCTGTAGAACACCTGATGAAGTATTCAAGCAATTAGAACTAAATCCATTGTAATAAGTATAATAACTTGTATGCAACGCAAGATAAAAGAGCAACGTAAAATAATATAAATAGACACTAAAATTATAAAACATGAATGTGAGCATCGCGTTAGTGATATTCAGCATTACAATTGTAATAATATTAAAGTAATTGTTGTTACGTAGTTAGGTAATTTAAAGAAGTAATATTTGTCAGTTTGCAATTTCTGTTAATAAATTGCGCCGATCCTTATCGTACATATACCATGTTTACACAAATTCCCTTATTTGCCCGTTAATGCCGATGGGCACTCACTAAATATGGCCTGTGTGTAGCTGGGATTACAAATTGGTCTTGAATCTATTACCAACATATCTAAATAGACATGCAATATTAATATTTCTAAGAACAGTCACCTAGTAATAAACTTTATTTTATGCATTTCTAAACAATCAATTGAATATGCCATTGCTTTTCGTTCTCCCATGAATCATATACAATTGAACCAAACTGAACTGATGCATATGATTGAAGGCTGGATACTGTATATTAAATCAGAAATATACGAATCCACCTTAGAAGGTAGTATAGAATGGGGCATTACATTTTAAGCACTGTTTACACATACATACGTAGACTAAGCAAGTAACACACATTCAACAAATAAATATAAATTAATTAAACGTCAAATATTAGGGCTTCTGAAGAAATTTTTTTCACAACTTGAAAAGAAAAGACTAAAAATTATTAATAAACTATTTTAATAAGTTCGTCTGGACAAAAAGAAAAACGGTCTTCGATTAAATATATACATATAAGCGTATATACATTGTATTATATATATATATATATATATATATATATATATATGTATATATATATATATATATCCAAAATAACATTATTATTTTGTATTATCATATACACGGTCGACCAAAGCACTTTTAACAAATTATATGTATATATATATATATAAAGAGGTTCGGAATACAATTCTCTGGGTAAAAAAATAAATTCTGCTTTCTTGTAGTTTAACCTCAGAAGCAGGTTAAATCTTTTATATAAATTAACAATGTTAATAATATGGCACTTTGTAATTGTTATTTTTTGTTTTTTTTAGTTGGAAAATCAAACTCTACTTTTTCCATCACTATTATTCTCTCTGGCAAGCTTTTAAAGCAGTTGTCTATTTTATCCATAGTCGCGGTGGTTTTGATATACTTTATATTTTAAAACAATAATAACTTAATTATTAAAGATAATACAAATAAATTTGTGAATTATAAAATTAATTTAATTTTAAGAGATATGCAGAAAATTCTACAATCTTAACGCTAATATGTTTCGATTATTATTGATTATTAATAATTATGCGCAATTTTACTCTTGTTTTTTAGGATCCTGAGATCATGCTTGGTTCCAGCATGATATGACTTTCCGCGCAATATGAAAATTAAAGTATAATCTAGCATTTAAGCTTTATTAAGGAAATTTGAAGCTCGATGAAACTTTATTTGAAATTGCTATTTCTATCGTAATAATTATCCATTGAAATTTTATTGAGTTCAAGATACTATAATTTAATTAACTTAATTTCAATGCATTTATATTGTTAAAAGAAATACATATATCGCTGTGAAATTCTGCTGTATTAGCATTAATTAATTTTAATATTTCTTTTATGGATTTATTTTACGAGCCCTTCATATTTTGTCATCGCTGTATATTGTTATGCAAAAATGTAATGTGCATATTGCAATTAAATAATTTCAAGTTCATACTAACTTTCGCTATCTTACGTGTTTTATGAATGTACATTTCATTGAAATTATTTTTATTTAATTATGGATCGTTATTTTCATATATTTGTATTATATTCTTGCTATGTTAATATCTAATCTCTAAAAAGGACATGGTGCGCCATCTGTATTATCCAAATCTAAGCAGATACGAAGACGCTCCAGGTTTTTACTTGTCATTTTAGCTATTTTACAGTTTTTCTGTAGTAGATAGAGACCATTGACGCTTCCCAAGTTTTCACCAAATAATAACCAAAATTATGTATAGGCAATTACCTATTTATCTCATGTCCTTTTTTACTTATGATGTTGGTCGATTTATATTCAGTTTGTAAGTATCCTCTAGAAAATAGAAGTGATCGTGTGTTGAGCGTTGTCTCTAATTTGAACAGTTTTTTGGCGACTATATATCGGGACCAAGACACGCCAATCGATTATTCATCGATCTGGAGATATGTGATAATGTGAACGTCTATCTTAAATTATAGTATTAAAAACTTCCACAAAAGGGATTAATTTTTAGATTAGGTAACTCTCTATTTAACTGAGGTAGGAACGACGAGTATTTGTATTACTTGTGTTTAATTTAGGTCTTGTTCCTTTACGTTACGGGTAGGGTCTTGGAAGTACACATATTTTTAAACTAAGGAACAAGTTTAATTACAATTAATAGCAACTCGTCTAGAGGAAACAAATTCTGACATGGAAATCCATCATCGAAGTAATTTGTGGAAGAAAACGAGCAGCATTGCCTGTGATTAAAGTTTCGTATCAGGCTCTAACAAGTTGGGAAGCCACTCTAATTTCGTGACCCTATGATTTGTATCTCAGCTTGTACAAGGTAACCTTATTCCAGTTTTATTGTATACGAGGGATAAGTTATCCTCCAGAATCAATAGCATAACCGTACGTTTACAATTTTTTTCTGAATTTAAATTGTAATTTTTTCTATTATCATACATTATACAGAAGTTAATTTTATATTAATTTCAGAACTCATATTGCAAATTTTCTATTAACATATAATTCAGTTGGTAATTTAAAAGAACAGGTCAGTACTCTGTGTAATAGCCTGGTCATTAACTTGCATTATGTAAATAAGTAGTGAAACCTATTAATATATATAATCTTCTGTTAATGCATATCATATAATTATATAACTTTTCTTTCATTTTTTTCCTTTACTATTTAAAACTATTTAACATTTGAACTTATTATATACACAGCTAGTTAAATTAAAGCTATTTATTCATACATTTCGTAAAATTAATTGCTTGAACTAAATATTAACCCGTTAGGCAGCATCTATTGTTAGAATTGGCACACTTACAGCCCCAATTCAATTAAAGGGCTTGTTGGTATACCATACTTTATTTAAGTATACTTATAAAATTTGATAACTCTAATGGAGTTGATAATTTTAATTTACTTGTTAGTAATTGCTCAAGATATAAATATTACCTTGATAAATTTGTTAACTTCAATTTAATTCATTAAGAGCCTGTCTAGGAAAAATATCATATTAATATCTTTTTTGTTAACTCTAGCTTAATTAAAAAATCTTTAAACGGTTAGACATACTTGTTTATTTTTGCCAGTTGACAATGAAATAATAAACTGTCGGCTATTTACAATAGTCCTTTTTAACTAATATAATTTCTTTGCTTTCCATAGACCACAGTCAATTTTACGTCATGAAGTTAATTATTTAAAGTAATTATAATTTCGGTAGTAAACTGAGCATTATTTTCTCATGTGATTGATTGTTATTGTTTTGTTTTTCTTGGTGTTGGAAAGTGCACAATAAGTGGTACATATATCATAGAATATTTCTTTTGTGCCACTAGTGTAAAGTAGCATACGTATAGGTAGGGATAAGTAATGAGGGTTACAAACTGTAACGTAGACCTTCCCTTTTTTTAATGCATATCTAATGCATTTATCTATTTTTTAATACTGTATATTTAAAAAATACAATAAATTTATAAGAGAGCTTAACACTTTTTTGTCTATAAAAGGGACACTTTCTTCTTTCTTAATTAACTAAATAAAAAAATAATATATACGAAGAATATGTCTCAATAAATACATTTGGTACTTAATTTACAAGTTTTCACCTATATGTTTTACTTTGACCCGTATTACGACTTTATATTATCTGAGCATTCCGAATATCAATTTTTTGAGATAATTGGTGTCAATTTGTTACCAAGATTCCTGTAGGTAGCCCTAGTTGAGTACTTTTGGCTGCCAGGCTTTTGTTTCTCTGTCTATCTCATTCCAAAACATCTTAGTAAGTGATAAGCCAGGACTTTGAGGTGGCAGAACATTATCGTAACTTCCTCAGCTACTTTTCTTCTTCCAAAAAGTTCTTACATCTTTTAGCAATATGCTTTGGTTCGTTATCTATATAAATGATTGACCGATAACGTGACATCCCGATGGCAACGGGTTGCTTTACAGGATATCCAAATACTATTCTTACCGTATTTTCATAGTTATTTTTACCAAGTCGCACATTTTTATATCAGCAAAACAAACCCAAACTATCATATGTCCCCGGTCCCCGATCCATAACATGGTTTTCTACTCATTTAACGGCCAATGTTCTCTTGTCCGTTTTTTTGTTTGTGAAACGTGTTAATAATATTTTTTCCAATGCGCCCACTTGAACCGAAACCGTCGCTAGAAATCGGTTTTTTACCGTAGTAACAGACATTCTCGTTCTTCGCAAGGTATTAAGACCTTTGGCGATATCTGGTGCTGTAAGTTGTCTGTCTCGCTTTGCTGTCGTAATTATGAATCTGTCTACACCATATGTTGCAATTCTCGTCCACTACACCTCGTATCACTAGGCGGCCCCGTTTCTCTTTTTGAAAATGTAATCAATATATTTCTATGAAATTTCTAATTTCCAGCTATAGCTCTTTCTAAATGTTCCTCATTTTGAAGAGCACAAACTACAGAACGTTATTCTAAAGTTAGTTGCTTCCACCTTAGCACTCTTATCCAGCAATTAATTAAATTTGATAAAAAAATATGAAACGCATGCACTGGTTTAGAAAGAAGTATTCACATAACTGTTTTATACAAGACACGGATAAAATTGTCCACTCTGTAATGTAACACTTTACTGCATGAATAATAGTGAGTTGTGTGGCCATTTAACTATCGTATTTAATATAATAGACTCCCTCGCCATAAGTAGCCTTGCTTGAATAATATAACAATGAAACTGTTGAAACGTAGGTATTTCTTATAATATTTAAAATTTTAAAAAATGTTGGCGGATTATGTTTAAAATATCTTAAATCAAAATATCTTAATAGTTTTACCATACTTCTGCTGTTGTTTACCTTGTGAATAAATTTCTTACTGCTTCCAAATTTTGTGACGGTAGTATACATATGTATACGAGGTCTGATCAAAAAATAACCGTTATATTCAATTTTTTCAAAAAGTATTTATTTATTCATCCATAACTATCTTGTCCCATTCAAAGTAATTCCCCTCAGATATAATACACTTATGCCAGCGTTTTTTTCCAATCCTCGAAACACTTCTGAAACGCGCTTTTTGGTATCGCCAACAGCTCCTGTTTCGATTTTTCTTTTATCTCCTCAATCGTAGCAAAACGCTTTCCTTTCATCGGTGTCTTCAGTTTTGGGAAGAGGAAAATGTCAGCGGGGGCCAAGTCCGGTGAATACGGTGGTTGAGGCATGATAACGGTTTTGTTTTGGCCAAAAACTCACGCACAAGCATCGATGTGTGAGCTGGTGCGTTATCATGGTGATTGTTTTTTCCACAATTCCGATCGTTTGAGCCGTATTGCTTGACGCAAACGTTGCATAACTTCCTTGTAGTATTCCTTATTAACCGTACGACCTGTTGGCAAACACTCATGATGCACCACGCCATTATAATCGAAGAAAATAGTGAGTAAAACCTTCACATTTGATAGAACTTGGCGTGCATTTTCTCGGCCTTCTGTAAAGCGCTTGTACCACTTATAAACACTTTTTTGAGACAAAGTGGACTCGCCGAATGCCACAGTCAACATTTCAAGTGCCTTGGAGCACTTTATTCCGTTTTTAACGCAAAATTTAATACATATTCTTTGATCCTTTTTTTCGAATAGTAAAAAATCGAAGAGTACACCAAAACACGACTAACCTTTTCATCTGTCAAAAACAAACTGACAATCCAAAATGGCTGATATTGCCAACATATATAACAAACGTGTGTACCAACATAACAGAAAAAAAATGCGAAAATCGAACATACGTAATTCACGAAATTTGAAAATAACGGTTATTTTTTGATCAGACTTCGTATATAAGAGTGTGGAATGAGTCAGTTTTCTTGAGTATCCCGTGTCTTTGTACTACACATTGAAGGGTAGTTTCTTTGCTGACGTTTCGATGAAATGTTATTCATCTTTTCAAAGCTTCCTCGGTCGGTGCCTATCGTATTGTCCGCATGTGCGCTTGGCGGTGCTTTATTTCCCTTCTCGGACGTGACTGGTCGACGCATTGGGCCAATCTGAGTACGATATCCCGTAATCGTGCCGCTAGGTTTTATGCTATTCATGGTCGCTGTAGCTACTAATCTAACTGATGTCGTTGGGGTACCTTTCTTTATCATTTCATTATGAGCTCGTGTTGTTTTATGGACAATGTTCTTTCGATCGTCAGAAGACGTTACGAATCATCGAAACGTCAGCAAAGAAATTATGCTTTAAAAGATAACACGACGACGCAAGATACCCGAAAGACATTGATTCTTTCTTTACCCGTGGGAATATCTGACAAAACATGTATAGAGAAAGAAGATTGTATAGAACATAATATGATTTTTGATTTGCTGTATTGCTAGTAATGCGAGTAATTTCGAATTATTTTCTCAATTTGGCTTTATAATATTAAAAAAGCGCTTACTAGAAATAGTTCCAGTCACTATGTGCTCCCTAATTTCCATTTCTAGTATTTTTTCATATTTCCAGTTTATGTTTATTGTACATTTGTTTTTTATCCCAGCCAAACAATATTAAGACATAAATATATGTATTTCAATATTATATTCTATGTGCCTAGGGTTCAAAAATTATGTTAAGGTAGTGTTATTGATTTCGTGTTTGAAATCTGTATTTTGCGAACATAAATAAGTAATTTAAAATCAAATTCGAAACGTGAGAATTCTTAACACTTTTATTTATAATATAATGCTAGTAATATTAACATTATGAATGATGTTTCAACTATGTAGTCAAATCTAATGTATTAGTATAATTTAGTGTATACTTATAATGTATGCGCATTTATTAGAAATTGTTCACCGAAAGAGAATCACGTCTACGTTAGGATAAATGATTATATAGGAGAAAAGAAGATAGAATTGTTATTCTGGCAGCACACGCAACCGCAGCCTTTCATTCATGACCCATCTCACAGTACAAATCATAGGGATTCAGAATCAGCGTAAACTTGAAACAACTGGCGGCTGAATAGGAGAAATCTACCCTAAAGTTTCACCTCATCAGCCACAAATTTATATTTGTTTTTCTATATATACATAAATAGGTTATATGAAGTTCATCTAATAAAACCTTTTGTAATTAATTATTAACTTACTGCTGAAGAAAATTTATTTTATTAAGTGTAGCCTGACGAAGAGCAAATTTAATACTACAACTTTATAATAATAATAATTATGCATGTCCATCACGTGACTTGAAAGTTTTTGTTTTTCTTTTATCTGAACAGTTTCTAATACACTCTAATCCCTTGCAAACTATGATATTGTTCACCACTGTACCGTTCAGGATGAATACCATCCAACTCTTTACATAGCCTTCGAAATAATTAGAATATCGAAACTAAATAATTTTTCATCAATTGAAAATATGCCATAGCTTCAGATAAGCAAGCTTTAACAATCCCAGATAATGTTTTCACAAAATATAAACTTGTTTAAACTATTACATTGGCGTCAGTGAACATACCATTTTTAAAAAATGCGTATTACAAAGATAGGTCAAATTTAAATGAGTTTAATTGTATTATTTTTCTATACCTATCCTCGCTCTTTCTACATCTATTCCAGTTAATGGGTATCTTCTTCACATCCCTTTTCTAAAAGGATATAGAGCAGTTGTAGACCATTTGCAAACACATTCCTTTACTTAACTCTCTTTTTCAAATTGTTGTTCTCCTTACATAATCTTAAGAGACTTGAGACTTGAGACAGGCTTTCAGGGTTGTAAAAATGCTGATTCAATGCCGATTAATAAATTTAGTTTAATTTGTATAGAGTTGCGCTTACGGAATCATCCATTGTCTTAAGGAAGAATGGTGAGGCTTGCACCATCGCCAATGGATCGCAGAAATATTGGACAATCATGATTTCTGCAATCCCACCACCCTCAGAACGTTGTCGCTAAAAATTTCGTTTGGATTTTAATGGTTATAAGTTTTGCCAATCCATGCATGCTTATTTAGATTGAAAATGAGCACATGAACAAATTCTCATTACTATGTAGAAATTTGAAGGCAGGGGATATATCTTATTGCCACTTTTACAATTTTTAATACGCTTCTGATTATAGGCGTGGAATTATCATGATTAATATTCACTCCAGAGTGTACTTCAAGTGTCAGACGCCGAAAACGCCCTCGAATTAAACTTGCATTCATCTTGATATGATTGATGTAAGCGCTATGTGGACTATCAATGCTTGACATGGTCAATTTGAAATATGTTATTTCTTTTTTCCTCCTGTTGAAAACTTTTGTAAGGAGTTGTGCAACAAAACTAATTTTTCAATCATCACGATTGCTATACAAACTATAAAGTAGGATGAACTTGATCAAACTATCCAAAACACAAACAGTTCCACTCATCTATGGAGTACCAGATATTTGCATATGGATAGATAAACAAGAGGAAACATTAGGAGACATAACTGATGTCTGTACAGTTTATGATTGATTAAGCAGACAAAAGTTCAAAACGGCTAAATATTGAAAGAGCGGTGATTTTAGCAATTGATTATATTGAATATCAAATCAGTAATAATATCTACCTTTGTCGACTATTTAAAGCTCCACTATATAAGGCAAATTCTACTAAATGAATACACCTGCCGCTCACAAAATTGTGCTAAAATAGAATTCATAGCTATCATAGATTTCTCGTTTAGAAAATATTATTAACACGGTTTGAGCTACTGTGTGAAACGTGAAATTTGAAATAACATTATAGGTGATATCACAATATCTAAATACAATTCATTAAGAAAACTAGATAAACAATGACTCAATATTAGTTATTTATTTTCTAGTTTTATGTAGTAAAGTATCCAATATTAATAATAATAATAATAACAATAATAATATTAAAAAATCTTATTATTTTCTTTAAAAACTAACACGGGCATACAACTACAACACAAAACTTTGTGATAACACGTGTTACATTTGACAATAAATAATGAAATAGTACTACTGAAAGAACACATTTAACAGGTGTTCAAATGTCGATATGTATATATTGTCGATGACAAGATTTTTATATGACGTATTTTCATCTTGACTAAATTGCGCATTTGCATGTACTGAGATTTAATGCTGCTCCAACGGCGTAAAGAAAGATATCTCAATCTCAACCGTTGAAATTGGAATCGTATTGTCAATATTTATATACACTTTGTCGTAAATTTGCTTTTCAATGCGATCTCTCAGCGACGTATATATAAAGAAGTAAATATTTGCGTGGTCTGCATTGTAGCGACTCATTACTGTCTCATCTATTTTCATTAAGCATAGTATGAACGTATACAGCTGTATAAGTGCATTTAAAAGTGTTACTGTGCACGCAAATCCAAGGGGAATTCCTTTGATCTGTCAGATATGATTTGTGTCTTTCGGAGAGCCAGGACGACGTTACATTTACCCTTTGAAAATCAATGTAAATCATAGAAATGGTGCCAATACACGTCAGAATATAAGTCAGTGTGTGATATATTATTTCCTATGGTAACTATGCGTTGGACGTTTGGGTGTTCGTAGTGAAGAAAAGATTAACATCGAAATAGAAAATCTTTGAAGACAAATAATAGAAGTCCAAGTATTTTTATTTTCTCTCCCAAATGTATTTGTGTATTTGGATTTCTTAATTTACTCCTAATTCTGAAAGCGATTTGATTTTCCGTAAATCATATATGTAACATTACAACTCGGATTATAACATAATTTCTAAATTCTGTTATTTTAAATAATATATATATATACATATATATATATATATATATATATATATATATATATGTGTGTGTGTGTGTGTGTGTGTGTGTGTGTGTGTCTGTTTGTGTATGTAATATATAATAATAATCGACCGAATCTTAAAAATGACAAAATCTTTCACTCTATATCGATATTTCTCGATTGACGAACATTCTTTTAGTAAATAATTCGTCGAAACGAACGACCACCTATCTACGCACATTTCGCTACTTATCGATACTTCTTCATTCACCCTAGATTTTTTCGAAATAACACAAACGTATCTCAAAAGTTATCGAATACTTAAGTGCAGATGGAATTACAAAAAAGGGTTTCCATGTAGTACCAATTTGTCTAAATAATATCGAATACACGTGGATAATATTCCTAGGAACAGTAATCTTTTTATAAAATATATATAAAATTCCATAGTCTTACATTCTTCCATTGGAACTTTGCTTCATTATCCTTTACGTAGATTTCTGCGTTCTGGTGAATTCGTCTGTGTTTCTATTTTTACAACCCAGATTCTTCCAATCGTTGTAATATATGACAGTATTGCAGTAGAATTTTTGTTTTATGTATACAGTGTATAAGAGACTTCTTGTACATACATTATTATTTTATATAGTAAAAACAGCGTCCCTATGATCAAGAGGACATAACTGAAAATGTAAAAGAAGAATTGGGAGGCTCTCTCATCATATAGCATGCTTTACTCGATCGAATTCCAATGTCAGAACTCTGTAGAAGACAGTGCTCAATATACTTTCTTCGAGTGCGAGAGTTGGACCGAGTACAGAGACACGCTATAAGAGGAAATAGGCCCTTTGACGCCGGACAACGTGAAAATAATTTAATAACTGAAGGTTGATATATAACCCCTTTTCACATTAATTTTCGTATTCTGTATACGTATTTCTACAGGAAAATATCCGTACGAAAACAAATTCCGCACACCATTGAAAGACAAAACGCACCCTGTCAAACAGTGTGCGTATTGGCTTTAGTTTTCGTACGGGTATTTTGCCGCAGTTTTCCAGATGCGACACTGTTTAATTATCTACTGATGATGACAACTTAGTTATCGAAATACGTATAAAGGATACGAAAATTTATGTGGAAAGAGGTTATATATCAACCTTAAGTTATTAAGTTAATGAACCACAGGCTCCATCAAAATTACCTTATGGAAATAAGGTTGTCTGAAAATGATCGCTGACAGGAGATCGTCAAGTTCGTGGGGAGGGTTTCTAAAACGACGAAAAGAGAGACCGGAGCAACGACGGGCAGCCAATTAAGGCTAATTATGAGGTGCCCGCCTGAAGTAATGCAAAAAGCAGTTCCGGGATTTTTCAACTTGCAAAGTGAGGTTTCTGAGTTGATCCCTCCCATAAGGACGTTAATCATTTCACCCACTAAAAATATTATATTATTATTCTATATTATATAATAAGTAATAGTTTTATCTAGCAATTATTAGCGAGTGCTGACAGACAAAGAGTGACACCACGGGTGTGGGCATATGATCTGCCAAAAACGTTGATTATTATTATTAAAATTCAAACTTCTACTACATACGTTATAAATTAAAGAATTCTTCAAAACTATAAGATTCTAATCCCCTAATAACTGATCGCTTGAAAATAATTAGGTCGCACATTTGCTTTAGTGAAGCAAGTAACCGCTTATAATAGACTTAGACCGGCGTAATTTTGCCAGTCTAAGGTGTTTGAGGTAGCAATAGTTAAGTCTTATGCTTAGTATGGTCGTCATGCGCAAAAATATTACCTCGAAATAAGTATTTATGTTTGAATAAAAATATTAAAACTCAAAAAATATAAATGACAAATACAATTAAAATATTATTTGTTCTAAAATAACCTCTGCAAGATTGATTATAGTTAAGATATACCATTGTACACACGTATAAATTCAAGACAAAGACACAATTCAATTCACTACTGCTACCCAAAAAATGACACAAAATTTGATAACACCTAAATAAATATCGTGCTGCACTTTCTACTCCACGTGATTATTCGTTGAGTACATTGACACAAAAACAGGAAGAACTGATTATTTTACACACTTTATCTATATGAACATTCCCCTTGAGACACTCCTCGATAGATAAGTCCAAAAGATTGACTCAGATTTGTATACCATAATCGTGACTATTAAGAGGTAGGAGGGAGGGATATTCCATTTCTTTAGCTTTAAATGAAACTGCATTCCTTTTGTTATGATTAAGGGTAAAATAGTTTGAATTAAACCAATGTTGAAGGTTAGATATATGATATATATCTCTAACTAGCTTCGGCAGTATCATAGATAACCGTTAAATTCTTTTTTCATTGAAAAGATATTATTGTTTAAGTTGCACTTCGTATATTTAAACAAACTTATTACTTATGTACATTGTGTCATAATAATCTGAGGTACCTAAAGAGCAATAGTATTGATTTTATTAAATCCTTAAAATATATCAAGCAGCTAAATTCACATTTTGTGTTAACATGTATTGAAACCGTTATCTATAAATGCTTTATACAGTAAATATATATGTATATTTCTTACTATTAATTAAAGTCATTTTTTTCAATACAATATATGCATTTAACAGAAACCATTTGTTCACTTACGTACAAATTACTTATGGATATATTTTAAATTTAGAAGAGTAGTAAAACATCAGAAATAAGTAATTACTCCATAACTATGAATATTCTAAATAATTTCATTTGGCAACTAAGTTACATGTAACGGCATCTATAAAGAAAATACTCTACTAATGCCGCTAATGTCGTCAGTAAAAATGTTTTCATGATAAATCGAATACATATTGTTGTGAATGCGACGATAAAAACACACAAGATAAGTTGTTTCTTAGATACTTATATTTATTTCGTGTACTCTTCCCTACGTATTTATTTTATTTTGTTTGTCATCGGAATCGTTATCGTTAAAGATAACCGACTATTAGCAAAGTATGGTGTAGTTCTTATACACAACCCACACAATTACAGTGACGATACTTCATTTCTGAGAACAATATATCATTTCTTGGGTATATTATGCTAGTGGTTCATTATTTTAATTGTCGCAGTGCACAAATTCGGAAGACTGATGAAGTCGCATTAGTCTTGTGTCGCATTTCTCTTACATTAATGACATGCATGTCTCGAGTATAACCATATAGACCATCTGCTGCATTAATATTTCTGTGGTTTGGCCGTTACTTATGGATCAGGATTGGTCCTTAGACTGTAAATTTGGATTTAATAGGTATGCTATGATATGACTTTTAATGTAATCAGAAAGTTATAATTTAGTTTTCACCTAAAAAATATAAAATATTTCTTAATTTATTTTGAAATAAATATAAAATAGATAATAATAATGCTTAATAAAAGACACCAGATTCGTTTTGACAGTTCGTTTATAAAAATAAATGAATTTATCAGTTCAGACTAATACCTTTTCACAACTCTGGAGACGTACAAAAGCCATGCTAATGTTTAAGAAGGGCAGCGCGCTTCTAATTGAAATATAGACTGTATCAATTTTGCATAATCTCGCTAAGTTGTTCGAGTATTGTCTTCATGAGTACAGCATGATGATTGCATCACGAAGTTTATCATTTTGGATAATATATCTGCTGTGACAGTTTTATTATCCAGTCGCTATTTCTATTGTTGACAGTAACTTGAAAATTTTACGTCAGTGAAAAAATGGAATTAACTCGCAAACATTTTCGTGTAATTATTTTTCATAACTTTCGGCGTAGATTATCTCAACAAGAATGCATCGACGAACTGAACTCTTTATATGGTGATGAAGCACCATCGTGTAAACTACAATATATAGTTGGTATAATGAATTCAAACTTGGACAGCGTTCTTTGGACGATGAATTTCGTGAAGGTCGTCCTACAAATGCTGTTGTGTCAGAAAACATTAATGCAGTGTCTGAATTGATAATACAAGACCATCATGTGAAATACGGTGAGGTTGAGGCATCGCTAGGTATTAGAAATACCAGCGTGCATAAGATCCTGCATGAACATTTAGCCGTTAAGAAGCTATGTTCACGTTGGGTACCATATAATTTGTCAACCGATCAAAATAGGACTCGCGTCGATTAGTGCCAAGTAATGCATAAAAAATGCAATGGTGGTGCTTCAAAGAACATTTATAAAGTCGTCGCAGGTGATGAATCTTGGATCTATACGTAAGAGTCCGATAGTAAACAGCAGTCGACTGTGTGGCCATTTCGAGATGAGCCAAAACCAACAAAACTTGTTCGCACTCGAAGCACATCAAAACAAATGGTCGCCTGTTTTTTCGAAAAAATCAGTCACGTTACAACTGTGCCTTTAGAGAGTTGTAGAACGGTCAATTCCGAATGATATACAACTATTTGTTGGCCAAAAGTTTTTGAAGAAATAAGGAAAACAAAACAGAAAACGACAGATCATTCTCTATCACGACAAGGCGAGCTGTCACAGGTCGATTCAAACGATTGAATATTTGACCGGGCAAAACATTGAATGATGAGCCATCCGCAGTACAACCCTGATCTAGCACACGGTGATTTCTTTTTGTTCCCACTCGTGAAAAATAAACTTCGTGGTCATGGGTTTTCTACGCCTGAAAAGATAGTCAAGGCATTCAAAACTCATATTTTGGAGGTACCGCTTTCACAATAGCAGCAATGCTTTTCGGGTTGGTTTAAACGAATGCAAAGGTACATTGATTTTCTAGGAGAATATTTTGAAAAGCAATAAAACTATTTTCGGTAACAAAAATTTTTTTTTTGTTTGCTATTCCCGAAATATAAACCCTCGTACGTAAGTCTTATGAGTGTATTTACACTTCTAACATTCTATAGGGATCCAACCTCGGACCTCTGTTGGTTATAATATTTATCATCGATTTATTTGAATTACTCTTTAATGATCCTTTGGCATATACAGAATTTATTCTCGTACCTGCAATGAACGAGATTTCGAAATTTTTCAGTCGAATTCAGTAATATTATAGTTAAATGGTCCAATGGTTCAATATTGCCAAGAGTATGGCAGTCATATATTCTAGCGGGAGGAATTCGCTGACAATTTTGACAGTCAAGTACTGCAGCGAGCCGTCCTTAGAATTTCAATGAACATGAATGTGTACTCTTCAGCCGCAAAGTACTAAGATTTTCTAATACGTGCTCCAAAGCGTTTCAATAATACTACCCTCCTAAGAACATAGTAGTAGTTTCCTTTGTTTTAAGCAAATTGGAATATGGTCCTATTATATGAGTTCTATATGTAAACATCCTGACACAACCCAATACATTGATATATACCCACCGTTTCTAAAATTTCTTTCTTTTTATATTAAGATTGCACAATTCCAAACTTTAGCTATAGCACGTTCTTGAGCAGGAATGATATGCAATCGCTCGCCGCGATTGGTGCTTCATTCTTGTGCAAGTTGGTTAATGTAAAATAAGTCCAGTGAACTATTTTCTAATGTTAAGTTTTACATTCCTCGTGATTTAACCCGCTAACTACATACAGAGAATATTTTCCACACTTTTATATATCTTTCCTTCTTATTACTTTTTAATATAGATTATCGTTGTGGTTTTACAATATTATATAAGGTTTATTGTTCTGTTATTGAAGTTACTTATCGGACAATAAACGTATTATTATTTCTATTATTTTAAGCATGTTTTTAATATCTAAACGATTGACTTGGAAGCAAATCTATTTAAAATACAAAAAAGTACAAAAATTTGGATTGTCGAACTTCCTTTTCTTCTAAAGAACTAAAACTGATTAGTAAAGAGATTACAATAATTTTCTCAAAAAAACTAAATATGGATAATATATTTTAAAATTTTTATTTATGTCTACAAATTCGCGGGAATTGCGGTTATTTATAGCAAAATATTAAATGATTCCATATACCCTTTTTTATAAATATTTTTTTTTATTTACTATTATATAAATGTTTAATTGATTTTTTATGTTCGCAAAACGAGGGCATTAAAAGGCTTCCTAAAGTTACCTTAAGATATCATCTATTTTTATTTTAGGTTGATACCTGAGCATCAGCTAGATAACAGCTGTTGTGCAGGCTAGTTCCTCTTTTCTTGAAGCAACCAGTTCTCGTCTTCTTGAAACTATTATGCAGAAGTCTAATTTTATATTAATTTTTACTGATATAAAAGAATTTTTCTTCTGATTAGAAGCGTTTCCTTAAAAATTATGCAAAAAATTATCTGATATTTTCAAGAGATTCAGAGTTAAAATTCAATGACGATCTAATGTTGGACTTACAAATTGCAAAAATTTGCCATCGACGAGATCCAACTTTCATTCTTTTTCCACAACATTATTACAGTAACGTTATAATAATAATAGTTAAAGTTTATATTTGGTAATTTTAGTAGGCTACATTAACATAATGGCGTCATGAAAATAGCGATGAGAGTGGAAAGATTGTAGCTAAAAGATTTATAGAAAAACCTACATTCCTTAAACATAGAAAGCTAAGAAGAGGTAATACCGAATTCATATTTTTCAAAGAAAACATGATAAGTCTGAGGAATTATGCAATCAAGAATTGAATGAAATGTGGAGATCATGCATCATATAATCAATTTGTAGATCCCATTATAATTCATTCTTACATAACTATTGAGATTAGAAAACATTCTATGCAAACATTTAAGTCCAATATTAATAAATACACTCTTCGGACGGAAGCTGTTGAATAAAACATAAGTACTAAAAATAAGAATAATGTATTGATTGTAGTAGTCTTATAAGTTAAAAAAGGAGGCTAAATTAAATGTATGGAAAAACATGGAAAAGTATGGAAACTTCTTCAGCCTCCTAAAAACTCATAAAAAAATATCTGACATTCTCTCGTTTCTACACATGTCACTTACTTAGAAAGGAAAATTAAGGAATCGCAAAGACAGGACAAAATTTAATTAAAAATTAAATTTAATAAAAAATTAAAATAGATCGTGTCAATGGTCTGTATTTAGATTTAAGTTAAAAATACTAAGAAGTTAAAAACAGTTTATTTTTGAAAGTAGCTCCAATAGATGAGATTATTGCCAGGCAAATTAAACGTTTCGGTTATAGTAAATGTTTGAAAGATGGTGAGATAAATAAAACATGAAAAACCACAAGTATAATTGTTATACTTAAACAAGATAAGGTAGACAATGATTCCAAAATTTCTACATCTATATAGACTACTCGAGCGTATTAAATCTGACAAATTTTTTATGACGTCCTCTAATTTTGTATAGAGTCAATCGTCGACATAGAAAGTGATGTGTTTGAAGTTTGTTCATTGTTACTTAGAATTCAATAAATTGTATATCATGTTACATACTCTACATACGTACTACACCATGTATATGAGCTGATGTCATTTATATCGATTCTTCGAAGGGGAAGATACAAGATTCACCGCGAACGTATTGGGGTGAATGTTAAGATGTGCGAGATGATTTCTACCTCGATTGTATATGAATGTGTAAGTCGATAATAATCATTTGTAACTAACTAATTTTGATTGGAAACATTGGAATTACATTGCATTAAACTCACAGAGAAGATCACCATAGGGTCACAGAGTTTTTATAATTGCTTCATTGACCGACTCCTTGTTTTCAACAGACGAGAATTTGTTAAATGACAAGTCAGTACAATTTACAATTAACGCCACTAAGTATAAGGTTGTTTGTACCATATGCATGCACATGTTTGACTCCTCTCAAACATCCATCTAAATGCATGGCTAAATACTTTATTTCGTCGTTTCGTGATATATTCTAACGCTACATTTGGGTATTTACTGGACACCATTAAAGCAGTATCATCTGCTGAAGCTATGATTTTGATTTGATTGGTTACAGTTTCAACAAAAATATACTTATACTTTCGAAAGTTTTTGATATGAATACCTTTCAAAAACAATAGGAAAATTATTTGAGAATCGCAGCTTCTTCATGAACATTCAGAAAATGAAAGTTACTGAAAAACTCAACACTAATCATCAAATAATACCGGAAAGGTATATAGTGTCGAACCCTGAACGCTGTGTACATTTTTTTAGACTCAAGATTAACGACATTCCTATATATTCTTAGATTAAGAGACACCAATTTTGTCGTATTCAAAATATCTGGTGCTAAAAATATTTGAATCTATTATACTGCTTAAAACAATTAAGAGGTATCCTTCATAATTGATAATAAAAAGTAGCACCAGTTAATATAACATCTACAAATATTTCTATAAACTACTTTTAATCTTTTCATGAAAACACATCAGATTTGTCAGAGATAAAGGATTGGTAGACAACAGGTTAATTGGAAGTGAGAAAATAAAACAAACTGTTGCTGAAATGTTTGTTGAAAGTAAAAGTCCAATTTTCTTTACTGGAAATCATTTTTTAGAAACTGAAAATGCTTAGCGAAGGCAAAAAAAAGATACGTTGAAATTGCGCTCTTGATGCAACCCATATTCGAAGACTCCGCTTCCATCACTGGAAGGTTGCTGTCAACACAAACAATAAGGAATCGTTTGTACACATTGGATTTGTATACTAAAACACCTTGGTTTTCATTCCTCTTATTGTAGAGGACAATGACTCGTAGAATATAGGCAAATGACCATATTAATTCAGATCATAACAGAAGGAACGCGAGTATCATTTAGATTTGTTGTGATCTTAACACATGGCACTCCGGCAGACAGAGTGACTTTGAATATCTTTGGGAGTCTGAACCCTTGTTATGGTACTGCATGGACCCTTACGCATTTTCAAGGTCATAGTGTTGAACCCACATTTGTTCTCCAGTAAGAATTCAATCGAAAATACTTGACGAGTACTCACCACAGAACTCTAATAAATTCTCTACAGAACTCGACACCCACTTGCTTCCGAGGCGCCATAAGCATTCGGAGCACCCACATTGCACGGTTTTTGAAAGGTTATAAAAGTCATAGAGAGCCTGTGGATAAGTTAGTCATCTCTGCTAATATTCTAATCTTTACGCGGGCTTTTTTTGAGCACAAGTTTTTCAAAATTGTTTATATTGACTTCCACAGTGGCAGTAATCAGACCAACTAGAGGGTCGTTTTCAATGCTAACCGAAGATGCGGAAACTTTCTAAATGGCCAAATCTCTTCGTGAAAGGTTTTGGAATCTCCCCTTGTTTGTTTTACAAGGAATTTAATCAAAGCGCTGTGCTCGATTTTCATCAACATCGTCAGATGAGCCATTCTAATCATCGTGGGCTAAATATTACTAGTGAAGTAATGATCAGTACTAAATGAAATTTTGTATTTATACTCTCAGACAATGTCACTATGTAATGAATTAGTTAAATAACCCACATCATTAGTAAATCACACCGATACTGAGAACACATTAAACGTTTGTAGTACGAGTATCTGCATTTTTCGTATACAAAATATTCAATATTTTATACTTTTCTAATAAGATCATATTAAAACTGGTCCAAATAAATTAAAATACTAAACCAAAATGTCTTGTTGAATGAACTTTTATTAAAATTTATTATCATTTTTATGAAATATCAGTTAATTTAAACAGGGTATATATTTATTCTGGATTGGATCCTTTCGTTGAATATTCTGATGAACTTAAGACAAATAGTACCCAAAACAGTCGGAAGTATTTACCAAAAGCCTTTCTGTATAAAAAAGTTAATACTTAAATTAATAGGAAAGTGCACAATTCTCATTTATGCTTAAATTGTCTAATGGGTAAAGTGGTTCTAAAATAAAACTGCTTCCTAATAACTTCGTGGCAAGGCGTTCTTTTGATAAAGTCGTGTTTGAGATAGCTACGAAATATTTTAACTAATTTTCTGAGTACAGATTTTATTATTTCCTTTTCCAACCTGATATCAAAAATGTTAAAATGTAAAAAGTAATAGAAACTTTATTGAGAAGGAGATCAATATTTTTAGTTGTTAAAAATTAAATCCACCTTCTTAACTTAGACCGCCATCTATTCGCAGACCTGGAAACTGTGTATAGTTTTTCGTCAATTCTCTTAGTTTATATCTTAAAAAAACGTGTTGAAAATAGTGTACAATATAAATTAAAGCTTTTCACAATAATATAGTGCATTTGTTTTCCAAAATTAAACTTAAATATTGAAAAATTGTGTAAAGTTCACTTGAATGAAAGTGCAAATGTAATAGTTTTTGTGAAACATATCTTTATACACATTGCAGCATCTTTGAAAATAAGTTTTAAGTATTCTAATTAAAACATAATATATGGTTTTAATAAAGAAATGAAATACTGAATTTTATACGCCGTAACTAAATTTCGTTCAACGCATCTTCGTGGATAATTTTAATTTATTTATTGGTAATATTATTTTTATTATATTTAATAAAAATATTTTTAAAATATTTTATATTTCATATAGTACTTAGTACAATGAGAACTTATATAAAACTTAAGAAAGGAAAATTTGTATTAGAAAAATAAATAAGAGACAATACTTCTGTAAGTACATAGTTATAAAAAATCACATCTAATAACTAATTATAAAAAATAAAAACAGTAATTAAACTAACAGGCAATACATAATTATATGCATGTATATATATATTTCTTTCTAATATTGTGACGAAAATAAAGACACATTCATGACATTCAATTTCGGTAGTAATATTTTGGGTACACTTTTGAAGAAGTTTTATTTTGAGTTTCAATATCTTGCGTCTATATCACTAATATCTCATATTTATACAAGAAAAATATCTTGGTTATAATATAAGAAAATAACATTTGCAGTATAGTCAAACATTCTGAGTTTAAAGCTATAGAATAGTAGATAGTTTTGCTATAAAACTGAAATAATTTTTCGAAAATGATTACGTGAAATATGTGAAAATTATAAAAACTTGAGACTCCACTTACGAAATCATAACTTGTGAATATACGTTCCTTAAGTATTTTATTTTCAATAACCTGTAAAAATCAATTTTCGTTTTAATTTAAACGCGCCGTTCTATTGATTATTTTTCTTGTTTTGAAAGTATATATTCCTATAAAGCACGTGCACTTTTCAAATTGGCGCATGCGTTTTCTCCGTCCGGAACAGAAAACTGTTTAGGGTCGTCATCGTTTTCCAGACGCTTAAAATTAAGGCGTCTTTCGATAGGTGGCGCATAAAACAAGTTTTGTAGCTTTAGAAATATTACAAACTACGGAGCCAGTCATGATATAGCACTATACGAATACTGCCGTGTTAAAACCCGTTCCGTAGCGCTCAACACATGTGCTACGCTCGCCGTTATGTGAGTTGTCTAAGCATTTTTTATTTACAAGTCGATTAAAGTTGTGCTTTGTTGTGGTAAAAAAAAACGGGGGACAATTTCGAAGTTCGACGCGCTATGTGGTAAGTTTATAGTATCCCTTGTATATAAACTTTAGGTAGCAATAAAAAAAGTTTATGTAAATATACCGTTCTTAACTGAATTTATTTTTGTATCTATATTTAAACGCTATGCTTTTGAGAGGGCGAAATGTAACTCTTTTACATAAACATAGATAAAAATATGTGTATATTGAAACAGAAACATTAAAAATTATATGTTATTAAGATGTAAATTACGTGTTAGCAAATGTATAGGTGTCATCTGGTGCGCATTTGTATACATATTAGTACTGAAATAGAATGGTGATAATATGTAATTTAAAAATATTTTATTTCTCCTAAATATTTACATATAATCTTCAAAAATTTGATCCACTTAGAGACTTATAATATAAATTAAGATTTCGTTATTGCTTAAATACGGAAATTTAGAAAACATCTACGCTAATAAATATACTTTAAAAAATTTTCTGGCGTAAATAAAACCCTTTTAAATATACACTTTTCCATTGAAAAGATAAGGAGATATAGTACAATCATTACGCATAAATATGCTGTGGAAAATAAAGTTAAAATTAAATTCTGTCTATTACCAGTCAGTGGCGGCTCGTATGTTTATTCAACCAATTTTCAGCTTGCGACTTCTTCTTACGTCACATACATGAGTGGAATTCGAAAAATAAACTGGGTATTACGGATAAATTTAAAAGAAATCCTTTCATTCTGAAATTTTTACTTGTTGCTTAATTTTATATATTTTCGTTAGCGGGGTGGAGAACTTGAAACCAATGCATCTAATTAATTTTCAATACATTACATTAAGCCGTCAGCTGATTTATTTTTAATTTATCTCCCAATGGAAGGTCTTTAACGGTATATTCAAACATAAGCTTCATAAAGACATGACTTTCTTGCTCTTTAGAAAATTCCTCGCAAGTTGTTTGTTTTCTAAACTGGAACGCGTACGTAGAATTTCTAATGAAATGAATATTTTATAGAATTTCTTCTTTCTGGCATTTTTTCCTTAGTAAATTTAAATTACGTCATTTAAAAGTTTCGTTTTTATAGCACTTTATAACACTTTATTAGCACTTAATGATTTGAAATTCAAATATTACTATTCGCGAATTATTATGAATTTTCATTTAATAAACTCGATTGTCCACAATCGAGTTTATTCGGTCCGCTATACGTTGCCCATTTTAGCGCACTATTAGCGCCCTTAATTCTCATAAATATATGATATTAATATAATAGTTGAGTTGTACGAATATCGGAGATATATATATATATAGTTTAAAATACTGTATATAATTTTGTAATAATCGATTACTAATTTTTTTTTAATATCACAGAAATTTGAAAATAATCATACATATAATATTATATTTAAATGTATGTACGAAAATAGATCGGAAAGTCTCTAGAAAGAGAAGAAAAAAGACTTTTTGCGAAAAATGTGTGAGAGATATTGAAAAGTATTGGACTAAATGTGGGGTTGAAACGAGATTCTGTAGCAAAGTGAATACTTTTCTTCAGAATATCGTTCAACCTTACACATTTAGTCCACCGCTTTCCAAGACCTCTCAAATCTTCAATAAAATAAGAACTATCTAACCCATATGTGGTCCACAACCGGTCCGCGGGCAGGATTCGGCCCAATGTAAGATTTGATCCGGCCCGCGAGATATTTTGAAAAACCCAATTTAAAAAAAATATTACACTACTTACTCAAGAAAACTCACTCCTAAAATCTAAATTTAAAGATGTGGAGTTGTGCGATTTTTGCAAAAAATAACCTCGAAGAAGACCATTCTCCGCAGCTTAAAAATTCGCGAGAAGATTGACTTATGCGTTTGGCAGTACTTATAAATGCGAAAAGTTCTTTTCAATGATGAAAGTTAATAAATCAAAAAATCCTACAAGGCTGACTGGTGATAATTTGGAAAATTCTTTACGTTTTTGTATCAGTGGAATTAATCCAAACATCGATGGATTAGTTTCCCAAATTCAAGCTCAAGTGTCTCATTGATTTCGGTGTCGCTATTTAACTTTCGTAGTTTGTAACAATTCCAAATTTAACGATTTAATTATAATGTTGTACCTGTTTTTTTGATTTCATTTTGTTATTTTAATAAATTGTATTATAATAACATTGTCCTATTATTTCATGTCTCATATCTATCGCTAAAGATTATGAACACTACTTTAAAATACACTACTTTTAAACGCGGCCCGCGAACGTATTTGCACATAAAAGTTTGGCCCACAACATGTCAAAGATTGCCCATATTTGATTTAACCCGTCTAAGTATCCATTTACAACCTAGGTAATTACAGTATTTGATCAGAATTTCTTTTCGGTCAACGATTTTTTCAGAGTTGGGAACAGGAACGAATTCGACGAAGACAAAACTAATGAATAAGGTGAACATTGAATTAACTATGCTGTTTCGCCACCGCCGTTGTCAACTTGTGGGATGAGGCATTGTCTTAGTGGTAAAACACTTGTTTCTTAACCAAATTAGATCGTTAATTTTTGATTTGATTGTCTCTCGTGTTGCGGGTAATCGATAGAAATTATTCATCGGAAATCCCAAAAAAGCCATCTTGGCCTTCTCTGAAGTCAACTCACCACATTTTGCCCATTACTTTAACTGCGCTTTGGTCTCCGGTGTGTAGTGATACATACGTATTAAAATGTCGCATGAATTTCTTTTCGTTACGTTTGAATATGTCGATTGATGTGAAATGGGCATTCTCACTTGGTTTGGTTTATTGAATTGTCAGCAGACGCGGCATTCATCTTACACTAAGCTTTCTCATGTGCAAATATTGGTATACGATGCAACACTTTCTCTGTTATCTCCTTCAACTTTACTTAACAATCATTCATTATGATTTTAGACTTCTCCAATTGTTTCTTCTTTGATATTTTTAGTTTACTAGGACGTGGTGAGTCCTCTGTGCTTGTTTTAACCCGTTTAAATTCAAAATTCTAGTTTTTAACTGTTGCATTATGAAATTTGTCTAACTGCGTCTTTATTTATTTAGCATTTATACCTTTCAGAAAGAAAGGTTTTAGCACTGCACTCGTTTTTATTCATGATTAAGAAAATGCATGAATTAGTTATTTGTATGGTTATTGGTGGTAACGATGTGCCCTGTCCATGTATATATATATTATTCAAAATTGTATCTGCTTTTGCAACTTCACTTAATATTACAATTATTATTATTTATTATTAGAAATTAAGTTTTATATGTTTATTCTCTAATGAAAGAAACACTTTATTAATGAAATATAAATCTAATAAATCTTTACTTCAAATATTTTAAACAAAATTAAATACAAAAGCAAATCCCCTGAATTTAAAATTAATGAAGAAAAAATTATTTTTGAATTTTTAATAATACGTTTATATCAAATTTGAAGGTTGACATGCAATTATACGAGGGCAGCACTTTATATTTCGAGAATAGCAAACAAAAAACCTGTTTATTATCGAAAATAGTTTTATTGTTGTCCAAATATTCTCCTTGAAAATCACTGCACTTTCGCATTATTTTAAACCAATCCGAAAAGCATTGCTGCCACTGTGAAGGCGGTATCTCGAAAATATGAGTTTTGAATGCTTCAACTGCCTCTTTCGGTGTAGAAAACAGTTGACCACGAAGTTTATTCTTCACATGTGGGAACAAAAAGAAATCACCGGGTGTTAGATCAGGGCTGTACGGCGGATGGCTCATCAATTCAATGTTTTGCCCGGTTAAATATTAAATTGTTTTAACCGACCTATGGGAGCTCGCATTGTCATGGTGGTGAATGATCTGTCGTTTTCTGTTTGTTTTCCTTATTTCTTCAAAAACTTTTGGCCAACAAATAGTTGTGTACCATTCGGAATTGACCGTTCTACAACTCTCTAAAGGCACGGTTGTAACATGACCGATTTTTTCGGGAAAACAGGCGATCATTTGTTTTGATGTGCTTCGAGTGCGAACAAATTTTGTTGGTTTTGACTCATCTTAGAATGCCAACACAGTGGACTGCTATTTACTGTCGGACTCATACGTATAGATCCAAGATTCATCACTTGTGACGACTTTATTAATATTCTTTGAAGTACTACCATTGTATTTTTTGTGCATTTCTTGGCAGCAATCGACGCGGTCCTTTTTTGAGCGGTTGTCAAATTATGTGGTACCCAACGTGAACAAAGCTTCTTAACGGCTAAATGTTCATGCAGGATCTCATGCACGCTGGTGTTACTAATAAGTAGCGATGCCTCGATCTCACGGTATGTCACATGACGGCCTTACATTATCAATTCAGACACTACATTAATGTTTTCCGACACAACAACATTTGTGGGACAACTTTCACGAAATTCATTTTCCAAAGAACGTCGTCCAAGTTTAAATTTACTATACCAACGATATGCTGTAGTTTTCGATGGTGCTTCATCACTATATAAAGAATTCAGCTCGTCGATGCTTTGTTGTTGAGATAATCCACGCCGAAAGTTATGAAAAATAATTGCACACGGGTTAATTCCATAAAATTTTAAAGTTACTGTCAACAATAGAAATAGCGACTGGATAATAAAACTGTTAAGGTAAATATATTGTCAAAAATGACAAGCTTCACGATACAATCATCAGATCGGAGGCAACACTAACAGTGTTGCCAGTTCCCGAAATATGAACGGCTCCAATCATATATTAAGCATCATTAATTTTTATTAAACTAAGTGCTAGGGATATTTAATTCTCAGTCAAAAATTTTATTTATCCAATTACTTACTATTAAATACAATAATAATATTTGATAATATTTTTATAGATTACATATTTATAATTTCATTTCAAAACACTTAAGGCACATAAGTAAGGGATATGTTTCGTAAATATTTGTAATTGTTTTTGAATAACTTATTATATCCTTTTATATCTAGGCACACGCAGAACCCATAAGTCAAAAAAAAACGTATTTAGAATTAATTATTATATTAATTATAACAATAGTATTTTATTGTCAATAAGTAGAAGGTTATCGTAAAATCTGACGTAAATTGCTGTTATTGAAGTAAATTTATTTTAAAGAAGCCAGTCAATTTAGTAAAGGTCATAACCCAAGTGAAACAAATAAAATATCAGTTATATGTATTATATATTTATTTTAGGGTATTTTTCTAAACTAACATTTACCATAAGAATAGAAGTCCTATAATAAAAGCTAAAATAGATGTAACAGAGTATAATGCTTTAATCTAATATATTTTAAGAATTAGAATTCAATTTTGACAAGACAGTATTAAAATTTTAGATATTTCATTTGGGTGATTTAAAACATGCAACTAGGGTACTTGGTCAATTAAATTTCGGGAAATTTCGATATTGTATCCAAATTCTTATTAGGAAAATGAAAAAAATTAAAATTCATTTTGTAAAATTTGAATTGCTAGAACGACATTCGGATTTTTTTATTTGTATTTTGGAGGTTTTTTGAAACCGTTTTGTTATTGTCTAAGGTTAAATATGTCAGCGATGTGAAAATTTAATTCATTCCCGCGTATGTGCTTGTTATAACATATAACCATACTGAAAATGTAAAAGAAAGTAAAAGTATTGATTTGTCAACGAAACTTGAAAAAAGTTATGTGGTATTGACAAAACTCAAATAAATAAACATATTACTTACCATAAATAAACTAATAAAGTTATAATAAAATCCAGTGGATCTAAGTCAATATATTTTTAAAACAATTACTAGTGTATTAAGAAACAATATTAAAGCCAATATATACACTTTTAAAACCAGTGATATAATGGACACATAAGCCATGAGTGCATAGAAAAGTTATGTGGGAAACGTAATTGAAATTGAAAGAGAATTGTTTGAAGATGACAACTACTGAAGAAATGGATAAGCAGGATAAAAAGAAAATGAACTTTTTTCTATGTACAAAGCTAAATTTATAATTACGTTTTTGTTATAGTAAATTTCTTACTAATGTTATTTGTTGTTTGATAAAAGTTTTAAATTTTGTTCAGTTCAAAGTTATTTACAGTTTCATATTTTCTTTAATGATTTCTAACCTGGCTATATTCACTTCCGTTTAAGTATAGTTTTAAAGTAATTTGACCGTTTTAGTACCTGTAACGAGGATAAATTTAATTAAATAGAAATTCAAATTTAAATAAGAGATACGTTTTAATTTTTAGTGATGTGGTTTATTCATTTATTTGTTTATTTATATGTTTGATATCAATATATTACACAGTTAAAAGAATCAAAATCTAATTAGTGTTAGCAAATTAGTTTGTAATTTAATTACAATTTTTGTTACTTTATTCAGCACTTTGCAAATTAACAGAAGTATACATAAAAATAATTATAATGTAATCACAAGTAAAGATATTTGAGTGTTTAATAATTTTGTATAATGCAAACTGATACTCGTACAGTTAAAATTTAATAGAATAGCCAGAAATCTACCGAGTTTGCCGGGACAGATCTCATTGTTCAAACATAGATACATACAATAGTGTATTATTCATAAAAAAATAATAAGTTATAAGGATAGAATACTAAAGTATGTGGTAAATAATTCTTTTTTATTTACACAACTTCTATTAACTTAGTAAAATTTGAAAACGTAAACATTTTAAAACATCAGTAATAATGTTTTATCATTCTAACACCCAATACAAACACTTTTTCATAACAGTATATATATATATATAGGCATATAAAATTATTCAGTAGAATAAAATAAAGATCCTTTTTCTAAGAGTAACGCCTGGACGGGTCGGATATTTAAGATTCTAATAAAAAGCCACCACTGCTCCAATGTATTTACATAAATATATATATTAATGTACTTCGTTTACATAGTTTATTATTTTTGTTTTCCTTACAATACCGTTGCAACTTTGATTTAAAATAGAATTATTCGAAACTTTCTTTAACCAATATAGTTTCTTTTACTGGTTTATTCTAATGTTCATATGTAGTTGCATTTATTTATTTTGATAGAATTTTACACTGAAAAATAATTTCACCACTATCGTTATGGGAAACGTACTAAAACATTCTTAATTATATACATTATTTTACAAAATGTTTTATTTTTGTCAACGAAAAATAAATAATGTTCTAATATTTACATGAAATTAAGGTTTGAATATACATATATAATGAATTGAAATAATTGAAAAATTGGAAAAAATTATTCAGTGTCTCTCTGACCTATTCATTTTTAATAACTGAACCACATTATTTTCATTAATTACTCTCTGTTTGTGTTTGAATATGCATTATTAATTTTTATATTCTTCTGATCACACTTAATCTTCTCATTTACTTATATCTTTCGCATCCTCCTTTAATACTCTGTCGGAATATTAAAGAAAGGCGGGCTAGTATATTTCTTCTTTGCACAAACTTAGCTGTTATCGATTCTAGAAAACCTAATTTTGTTTGAAATTCACTTAATAGTTTTTCTTCTTTACATAGCTTCATTAGAACTTCCTTTTATTTTTATAGACATTTATTAAAGTTTGTTCATCTATCAAAGGAATTACCGATGACGAATTTTGTGATTATAATTTAAAACTAAATTATTATTTCAGTAAAGATTTTTTCAGTCCTTCAGCAACGGATACGAAGCTCTGAAATCGAAGTAGGTCTTTCTATGTGATTTACTTGTTTTATACAAATACGAAAATTGCACATGTATTTCAAAAAATTATCAATTTTTAAGATAACGTTTTTATAAACTTTTACTTAAAATGCCGTATAACATAATTAAGGAGGTGCAACTACTTTTCCGCTTTGAACCATTAGTTTATCAAGGTTCTGAGATATAACATTTATAGTTTAAACTATAATTTATACAATTAAAGACTTGCAAGAGCATTTAAGAAGCATAAAGTAGCATTTAATCATTTTACCTCCAAATAATCTTCTATCATTCTCTGCTGTATTTATTAACATACTGTATTGATCGCTGCTCTATTCACTTTTTAAACTGGTGTTAACAAACGCGGAAGAAAGTACATACCAACTTAAAGAGCCGTTTAATAAGGGAACATAAGAAAACAAGGTTAATATACGTTTTGACATACCTTGGCCTAGACAAGTGAAAGTTTGCTGCTCAATCAGTTATAAAAGAACAAAATATAATATCTTGCACTATACGAGGATAGTCTGACAAGTAGTGAGAATGACACATAGATGGCGCTCTAATTGGTGAAGCAAATGCACTGTAATTTAGGTTGCCTATTTATATGTTTACATTCGGATATTTAGATAAATCGGTTGATTTGTTTATTTTTGACAGACGATTGAAAAAGAAGCAACACGTCGTTTTGTTAAAATGGAAAAAGCAGAGTATCGTGCGGTGATTAAATACTTCGCAGTTAAGGATATGAAAGCTACCGAAATAAAAGATGAGTTACGGGACACATTAGGTGAATCTACTCCATCATTCGCCACAATAAGTAGATGGGTAAATGAATTTAAACGTGGTAGAACAAGCTGTGTTGATGAAGCGCGCTCTGGAGCACCCAAAATCGTGACTTCCAAGGAAATGATTATAAAAATCCATAATATTATTACGCAAGATCGACGACTTAAAGTGAGAGAGATAGCAGACATGGTAAACATTTCAACAGAACGCGTACACCACATTTTAACGAAAGAATTGGGCCTTTCCAAGCTTTCGGCAAGATGGGTGCCGCGATTGCTTACGACCGATCAAAAATTCACTGGTTTGCGCATATCCAATGTTTGGACCTTTATAAGCGGAATCCGGTTGATTTTTGTAAGCGATTAGTTACTTGCGATAAAACTTGGATACACTACAGTACACCCAAAACAAAACAACAGTCGAAACAATGGTTAGAACGTGGTTCTGCACCTCTAAAGAAAGCGAAAACCACTTTATCGGCAAACAAGGTGATGGCATCAATTTTTTGGGATTCAAAAGGCATTTTGCTCATTGATTACCTTCAGAAAGGTGCCACAATAAACGGACCATATTATGCAGAACTTCTACAAAAATTAAATGTTGAGATTCGTGCTAAACGGCCAGAAATGGCAAAGAAAAAGATTCTGTTTCCCCAAGACAACGCTCCCTTGCATACCAGCATAGTTGCGATGTCCAAAATCTACGAGTTGCATTTCCGATTAGTACCGCATGCGCCTTATTCGTCGGATCTAGCCCCTTCCGACTTCCACCTTTTTCCAAAATTGAAAACGGCACTAGGTGGAAAGAAATCGCATTTTGGAGATGGCATTAAGGGCATTGGAGCACCGTTGGAGTATATTAGGAGAATATATTGAAAAATAAAAATTATTTTGTATTTACAAAATTCGATTTTCTTTTCCATTCTCACTACTTGTCAAACTACCCTCGTATTACAAATACTAAATATTTGAGAGTGGCGAAGGCCTTACTCGATGGGATAAAATAAAAAACGTTACCAGTAGAGAAGATTTGTACAGTGAACCAGACTCATTATCATAGAGAATAATAAACTAAAGTGATTTGGACATTTCAACCAAATGAACGAAAATAAGATTTAATGATTTTGTTTGAGATTAATATTTGTTATTAAAATAAATACTTAATTAATCACAAATATGGTGGAATATAATGGAACTATAATAAACATTTGTCCTTTGAAATTAATTATCAAATATCAAATAATTAACGCTAAGAGAGCTAGAGATTATTGAATTTATCTATTTTGTTTTTTAATTGTTGCATATAGCAATAATTTTCCTAAACAGTGTCTCCTTTTGATATGTGTATTAAACTAACTTCTAAGGTACAAAATTTTATGGGTATCTTATTTTATGCAATATAACGAGTCATTTATCTCTGTTCTTTTACTAAGTTATCTTATTCGTTCGGCTTATTAATTTCTAGAAATTGTAATAAATTTAGTATATGCTTTTTAAACTGTACTAACTTTTTTAATAATTAAGTGTAAGCAATAATAAGTAGTGAAGCAATTCAATATCAAATATTCAGAGACGTTAGTGGAAAGTATTTTTTATATTAAAAGCACTCAATTTCTTTAAATTTTTTGCCATCACCTTTATTACTTGTTTAATATTTATTACTGACTTGTATCCTACACTGACATATTAAGGTGTTTAGGACGGAATACTATCCAAAGAAAATATTTAATCGATTTAAATACACGGTAATTTGCCAGCACACCAAATCAAGGCTCTAGATAAGTTATGGTAATACGTCTACTCAGTTCATTAAATCAATTTCCATTAAAGAATTTCCATCCTGCACAATCTAATGTAACGACATGTTTTAGTGAAACAGGTACTATGAAAATTCGATTATGGTTACCTATGTAATATCTTAAAAAATTTAAACTTGCGCTTATGTAATATTGAATCAAATTGCCCAAAGACTTTCTAATATTTTTTCAATTTTTTATACTTGGAGCTGTAGTCTTCAATTTTTCAATTATACTTTAAAAGGTTTGTAGGCACTTTTCCCGCTGCCGATATTTCAGACATCCTATGATTTAGTTTTCCATCTGCTTTAATTGCATTGCTATTATTATTATACTGTAGTCTCTTTCTCCTAAGTTATTGGGACTTTTAAAAATTTCTATAGAGCTACGTATATTTCAGTTATAAAGGCCTGAATTTCGAGAGAAAATTCAAAGCTATTAAATTTGGATATAGTCGTACTATTTAGTTTTCAGACAAAGTTTGCGAAGTACTTACAAGGCTAGCATCTTAGAACTCTTAAAACAACAAATTTTCTACAACATAATACGTGATTTTTTCACAGGTATATATACTACTATTAGAACTTTGGATTGTCTAAATACCAGAAAATTTAAACGATTACGATTGTTTGACAAAAAAGTGCCTAGAAATTTAAAACGAATAGTTTCAATATATTTTTGAGGAGTATTTTGTCACTAGCAGAATGTTAAAGCAGAATGTGTATTGGAGTTTGTATTGTAATGTTGATTTGTTGCTTACCCAATATCCCATTATGAATGTATTCGAAACGGATATACGTTACCTACACAAATGGAACTACAAAAGTCTTGAACTGAGCTTTAATTTGCACGATCTCCTAAAATAATTTCCATTACATTGTATGAACTTATCGACTATTCCAGTCATCAATTCTTTCACGTTTCTTCCGAAAGCTGGGTACACTCTGAATACTAAGGTGTTCAAGCAGATCTAGCTCAATCCTTGCTAAATACTCGATATGGAGGTTGGAGCAATAAGCTGAACTTTTGTAGTGGTGGAAAAATTAGGCATTCGGTCTCTAGCGAAGACGAATATTGTTGTTCATAAGCACTTCTTCACTACGAGGTGGATGCTTTCTGTATTTTCAGCACCACCCACTTCACAACTGATCTTACGGTAAAGAACACCATTATGGTACTTGTTTAACCAATCGATTATTTTGTACAGATTGGGTCGTAGCATCATACTCGAAGAGGTGGACTCTGTCCTGTGTTTTAATGGACCGATCGTAGTTATACTGTTAACATATAGAGGTGTTTAACTTTTAAAATTCTCGTGCTTGTGGCGGTTAAATGAGATACGTCGTACCCTCTGTTCGTCAGTTTAGGTATGAAGTATTCAAAGGAAACAAATCCTCCTCATTCCTGCAGAATGGTATAAATTGTATTCTCCTCATTAACTTACAAAATAGGGCGTCTTCACTTCAGAGCATCGGCTAAACCAAAATTTCTTCTCCGGAACTTCTTTTACCGCCGGAGTACAGTCGTACGATATTTCCTCTAAATACTGATCAATGTTCAATCTACGGGCAAAGTTGTAGCGTAAGATTGCTGTCTACTCCATCTTGATATAGCGAGATGTATGTATAGACTGCTTAAATTTGGGAACAAGTACACAGAAATGCCGAAATGATGCCTATGTAAGATTGCCATTTACTCTATTTTCTATTAAAATGACATAGCAAGATGTATGTGTATACTGCTTCAATTTGGGAACAAATACACAGAGATGCCGAAATGATGACTGTAGTGTCGACCTGCACTAAACTTGTCACAGTGTAAACAATCAGTTTGTAGAGCCTTTTGTAGTGTATGTGTTTAATTACAATTGAAAGATACAGTTGAAGTGCTTACATTTCAAGAGGCTCCGTGAGTGTTCTATTAAGTGAAGAAGCATTGACGGCGGCATTAGTACTCATACTTTCAATCGAATTTGAAAGCTTTCAAGCAAGGCTAATTTTTATTGATTTTAAAAACAATAATTTTATATTTCGTATTTATTTTCTAATTGCCGTAGGACATATGTAAAAATTTGATCCGAATAAAATTCTAGCATTTTCATTTTTTTCTTGTAGAATCGATGGTAGAAGACGTAATAAATATCCTAGTATTGTTGATTTTATACATTATGTATATACATATTTAATCTTATGTGTTTATTACTTTTCGACTTAATTAAAGGTACACAATTTATCGAGTATTGTTTTATGTCTATATCTTTAATTTTACTAGTTGTAGCGCAATTAGAATTTTAACGGCTTACATAAACACGCACACTATTATAAACACAAGTT
The DNA here is from genome assembly GCA_031893035.1 of Dermolepida albohirtum. NCBI lineage: Eukaryota > Metazoa > Arthropoda > Insecta > Coleoptera > Scarabaeidae > Dermolepida > Dermolepida albohirtum. The sequence goes on along the minus strand of JAVIWB010002798.1, from coordinate 96,561 downwards.
ACAATTACACATAATTTCTTGCAGCTTTCGCTATCGTTGACTGTTGGATATATCAGGTAGCATATTGTATACTTTCCGTAGTGTCACAAACACGTAACAATAATTAATGCTTTTAGTGATATAAACTGTTATGGAAACATGTTATAATTTATAATTAACCGTTGACATAAAAACATAATTAAATGCTGCTAGAGCTCTTGAGGACGTGACACTCTACTATTAATTAATTAATTTTCGAGTATGTTAAGAACATACTAATTCCAATTATATATTAGGACGTCGGAATGAAAATGAAATATACGTCTATTATTTCCATTTTATCGTCAAAGTAGAACTTAATTGTCGACTTTGAGGCGCACATGATTAAAATAACTTTTAATCGATTAATATAATTGCTTTGTATATTATGCGTTAAATGCTTTCTGCGTATAGTATAATATAAAATAATTAAACTTGGGATTAACCATAAGAAAATAGGTTTTTATTAAATAACCGGGGAACGTAGTTTTTCTTCTTAAACCTTTCAACACTTTTCAGCACACTTTCATATTTAACACATTATTCCTGAAAGTAATTTTTGTATTGCAAGTAGAAGAAAAAAAAATATTATTATAATATTACAATAGTAATAGTTCCAATAACAAAAATTCGAAATTTCTTGTCTATTACACCGCTTCAATTAAGGCAGAAATTAATGAAAAAATTATACCTTCGGGGGAACCTCCCTCCACGTAAGATTCGATTCCTTAATCGTGTCATAAATTTTTTTATGGGAACATTTGCCATAATGAAATCGCGCCATAAATTTCATTATGAAAACTGTTTCCATAATGAAATATATGGTACGACTAAGGAATCCAATCTTGTTCTTGGCAGGTTAGTGGTAGAGCATCTGCCCAGTAAGCAGAAGCAGTTAACAAGGGTATGGTTCCCCTCTGAGGGCATGTTTTTTCGTTAATTTCTCCCTTAACTAAAGCGGTGAAATAAGCAGAAAATTTCAAGTGTTCATTAATTTGCATCGTGTAATTCAGGTAATTATGTATATACGCGTGTGTATATATGCAATTACATATGCATTTAATAATAATAATATCTACTGCGAGTTTTCAATTAAAGACCTGTTTCCATAATGAACTTTATGGCGCTTTTGAGGAATCGACTCTTAGGGCCTTGGTAGCTTACAATTGGTGGTAGAGTACCTGCCCAGTATGCAGTGGACTGGGGTTCGACTTGTCTCCGGGGGCAGGATATTGTCGTTAATTTCTGTCTTAATTATAGCGGTGAATGGGCAGAAAATTTCGAATTTTTATTAATTTACATCGTGAAGTACACGTAATTGTGTATTTTCACGCGTATGTGTAAGCAATAATTGCAATAGCTAGTTTTGAATGTGAAAATACATAGTAATAAGTGCTTAATGTAGATAGACGTTTAAAATTTGTAATGACTGTCATAACTACATTGCAAATTTCGTCTTTTAAATGATATCTGAGAACTGAGATATTAATAATAATATAACTTCCTTTATATAATTCCAAGTTTCATAAATTTAGGCTAAAATATGTATGTCGCGAGATTATGGAAAGTAGCAAAAATAATTATGATCTCAAAATCAGATAAAGCACCCAATAAAGTCTTCTCCTAGATAGCTATACTTGAACTTATATTTCTTCTACTTGTAATCTGGAAACTAATTGAAAAACTATTATTTAAAATACTCAAACCAATTGTCAAAGGCTTAATATTAAAACTAAAATATTTTACTTTTATTTGGAATATGTATTATGTATTTTGTTATTATTATGTGTTTCATGAATACTATTGTTTTGTGTAATGTATTTTATATAGAAATTATATTTATTTTTTTATATACGCAAAATTGACGCACATGTACTGGGCGGCAGCAACTTTTGTTGCCGTGTACACATTGTAAGTCAGAAGACCGAGATCGGCCTACCTAAACGGCCGCGTCGTAGTTGCTGCCGGGTAGTTGAATGACGCTTCCCCAATAGATGCAAGATCAACAGTGTCGAACATTTTCACTGTATTGGGGGTGCAGGAGTACTTTGATGAGCTGGACACGAAGCGAGGTATTTTTAACTGTTTCGTTGCGTACGTTCTTGAACGTATGTATGTTTGTGCGTATAGAACGGTTTAAATTGCTTCTCTATTTGATATTTGAACTGTTACTTTTTCTTAGTAGAATTATATGCACATGTATCTCCACACAGCGAATACTTTGCTGTCCCAAATAGAATTGTATAAAACATTTACGTGTTTTATTTCAATTACATAGGACTCTCAAACAAATAATAGGAACTAATAAACTAAATTCACGACATAAATTTGGATTAAGGAGCAAATATAGAATTGTTGATGCTATTGAAAAGAGTCTGTCCTTTTGTACTTTTAGACATAGATAAAGCATTCGACATTGTATAACAAGGCGACTTAATATTTAAGCTGGAAACCTACCTGTCAAAGCAATTTTCTGAAATATTATAGTCGTCTATATCCGACAGACATTTCAGAACAAGAGGAAGGGTATTGTATTCTGAAATAAGTTAGGGCAGGAATATCATAACAATTTGTACTAAGTTCGATCCTCTGCGTATTGTACGCATGTGATCTTCCTACCTCAGAACACAATACAGCATTCGCAGACGATACCGCTATAATGGAAGCTTGAAATGATAATGATGTGTCAGCAAGAAAGCTCCATATAGACATTAACCAAATAATTAGTTGTACAAACAAAGTGTCGAATAAATTTAATTGAAGCGAATCGTATACATATCTATTTCACTAAAAATAGAGTTATGTATAATCAACGCATATTAGCAAGTAAGCGGTACCGTTGGCGATACAGTGAAATTACTTGTAAGACTACCCTGACGTATGTGAAAAAAAAAGATAGAAACTTGACCTAAAATATAAGATGTATTGACGGACAAGAGAAAATTTAACTTTATCGATACCTAATAAAATCTTGCTTCACAAGCCTGTCTTCAAGCCAACATATACTTATGGTACTCAACATCGATCAACGTTTTCGGATTAAAGTATTGATGAATATCAATTGGAGCATAAGAAACAAATACTTTCATTCCAGGTTCCTGGAAGTATAACTTGTCAACAGCAAACTGAAGATTTGCAAGGAACCAGGAAGGAAATGTTTATAGTCAAATAAATGACGACTCCTCTACTTCTAGATGGCTATCGTCAAAAAAGTAGACGGAAGACAATCAAACGATTCGGTTTAGGTGCACTAGAAAAAAGTGTAGAATGAAATAATAGGCAGAATAGTGTTCAAGTTAAAAGAAGTACGGATTGATAACCAATAATTTAGATTTTAACTGCATTACTCATTGAACATAAGGCCAGATCGCAATATTCTAAACATTAAACATGTATTTAATAAAGCGATTATATTATGTAGAGAGTACAAAAAATTGTAACAATATAGTAGTTTGAGATAATGGAAGAAGAAAGGCAATATATCATAAAACGTTGTTGGTACTATATTTATCCAAGAAACCATCATGGACGAAAAAATTCCAAAATATTGGCTTAAAACCTTGTTGTGTCTTATTCCCTTGCCGTTTTATTCAATATTCTCTACAGATTTAGAATTTCTTTCCTTTTTCATTCATCAAATATATATGGAGCGATTTGGATGAGTCAAGTGGTGGCGTACAGGTATTTAGCGATTATAGTAAACCAAGAGAATAGAAAAGAAAAAAAATCAACGAGAACAGAAGCAATGGGAGGACTTTACAAAGAAAAAAAGGAAATAGAAAAAACAAAACAAAAATTTATAAAAAGTTGGCATTACCGATTAGGTTGTGCAGATACGAGAGCTGAATGTGGACAATGAAATAAAGAACCAAATAAACACTACCAAAATCTTAAAAATTCTATTTCAACTAACCATTAGCGTAGTTTATGCAGAAGATAGATAATTATACTGCTTCGTTTTATTAACTCATTTTTATTCTCTGAGCAGGATTTTTCACTTTTTATTATTTCATAACCACATATTTCTGTCATTTAAACATGGAGATAATTTTAAAAAGCTTTCCTTGGTTATTTCTATTTTCCAAAGAGTGCTTCCCAAATATGTAATCATATCAACCCACTTCCGCATGTTGTTACTTATGTGCGCTACTCTTACGTATTGTACATTTAAATTCTACAATGAAATTAATAAACTTGTAATATTTGGCGCTATTAAGATGCAACCGAAAATGTAGAATAGAACTCATATAGTTAATAATGTTTCTAGAATATGTCTCAATATTGAATTAACACGTGAGTAGAAAACCAACTGTTCAAAGTATAAGAACTTCGTCTGTCCAAAACTCATTACATTATCCACCGTGACGCAGAGAAGAACTGTAGAAATAGAAATATGAATAAACCAGGTCACGTGGTTGACGAGTATCCTAAGGGAGTATTGCGCCCGACATGAGACGCAGGAGTAGTCCTTTTAGACATTCTGGATATTGGAATAGTTGCAGGACGACACCGCGAGGTCCTACGAACATCTACATCAACATCACGCCTTCCCATTGTCGGCCGCGTTTATTAGGTTCCTCTGGCACTCAATAAAACCAACTACGTGGATGGTTTCCTGATCTCCGGTAACAAGCCATTTACACTTACTGCATGTTAAGACTTGTAGCTTTAATGGAATTTATTCCTCTGTAAAGGGGTGAACCAATTTTCTTGATTATTTTAGAAAGAGTTTATTATCTGTTCGGTTTCTTTTTGATTAGAAAGGAATCCTTAAATTATATTTCAGAAACCGTAAGTGCACTGAATATGTTTTTAATTTATTATTCAGAAGCGTAGTTCATATATTTTTTAGTTGTACTATGTACAATTGTATTGTGATATGTAAAATCGGATATTGTACTATTTTCATTTAATAAACGGTCAAGGAAGAAACACTTTTGCGTAATTTACGTACGATTTTTTCGTCATACATATAAGGCAATTTTCACACCGAGAAACACCTTTTGCATTTTAAATCGTTTTTTTATGGGTATCCGCGATATATTTTTTCAAATTTGTATTTAATTATTTCTGTAGCGGCTTTAATTTTGAAAGTACGCATTGCTAACTTAATTATTTAAATTATTTACATTCCAGGCGAACCTTTTTTAAATTACTCAGCGATACACATATTCTAAGAGCACGTATTGTAGCACGTACTTCTTCGTTTTGTTGGCGTCAATAATCACGTACTAAAACGACAAACTTAATATTTGAAACGTGTTATGATATTTTGCAGTGTCAGCTTTATAATTTTGCAAATCGCTAAATTTAATTATTTTAGTTATTTCGTGCTTACAGTTCGGTAGAAGTAGGTGTTCAACAATATACTGATGCTTATAATTTATTAAATTGAGAAAACATGTAAACGACTAAATATTTTACTACTATCTTTAGTAATGGCATTTTATATACCAAAAGGAGTTTTTGATATTCGTAATTAGATCACAAAATGCATTATTCCTTATTAATAAATTCTTATAATAATATTAATGGCGAACTTGTGATTGCCTCGAAAAGCTGTTACTGCAAGATTTATCCCATATTTTAAATTCGTTGACTATATTTCCACAAAATCGGCAAAATTTTCATTATTATTTGTATTAACTTAATTCATAATTTTGTTAGTAATAATAATTATGCCACAAAACATATTCTCTATCATCCACAGACTTTAGAAATAAGTCCATGTGCACATCCAAATATGCAAACAGCAGTTGTTATAAAGAACTACAATAGTTAGAAAACTTTCCAATCAGCAGTAGAAGATTGCATTATCTGACCAATATCCGCCATTCAATCAATACAATCACATCTATGATAACACCTTCATTACAGGCGCACAAAACGTCGTAAACATTGTAGTAAATATTGTTTTGTGATGGATAATAAAACCGTACAGTTTCAACAGCGTACAGTTCGTGCTCGAACCCACGAGTATATAGAATAAGTAAACAGTAATAATAATAATATCAAGTGACAATAGTAGCAATACTAATCACTCATTACTTGACATAATAGAAAAATCGTTTTGACACTAAATTAAAGCCGAGATTATATAAGTGTAGAACATGCTCCATGACGTATATAGTATACAAACAAATGAAGGACTTAAACAAGAAAGAACATAATACATGTCAAGTTAGCCCAAACTCCTTTAATTAATTTAATTGAGTAAACCTTTTGTAACTGTTTTTAAATTTTTTTTGAATTTGTGTTAATGACTGTGTGATGAAGTCATTAAAACAAATTCAAAAGAAATTTAAAATAATTGTAAAAGGTATTAGTCAATTAAATGCTAAACTAAACTGAAACAGTTAACATACGTGGAATCCCATTTACAAGTGACACATAAAATGACCAGACACAGGCACTTAATGTTGAATTAAGTATAGATACCCACATTTTCATGTTCGTAAGCATCAAGGCCACTAAATGCAGATAGTCTGAAACTATTTACATTAATGAATTAGATCTGATCGTATGATTGTCAATCGTCACTGTTTATTTAAATTATTTGTCATACGTCTCATATTCTGATGTATAATTTTCATACTCGTGGTTTGTCTATATTTTTCACAATACGTAATAAAAGGCAATTAACGCAAACATTCTGATCCTAAAATGTGGATGTATTTACTAATTCCAGAAATTGTGGTGGAACTGATACCTTAAAAGAGAGTATCTGTCTGGATACTTGTTCTGCAAGGCTTTACATTGAATCACTTCAATTTCTTTTGTCAGTATATAATGAGCTACTTCTTCCTCAGAAAGTTTTGAATTCAAGTTGAAAACAAGCGAATGACTATAACTTTTTTATCGTAGTAGCAGAGTTTGTTCCGAGCATTACTGCATACTTTATAAATTAAAAGATATCCAAGAAAAACGGGCATCTTTACATGCTAACAAATAACCTATGAAAAACAGAAAAACATCTGTCATGACTTTTCCGTCAACCCGATATAATCAAGTCAAAGAAATCTTCTCTGCTTCATCTGTAAGCTTGGTGGAACCCATCTCTATTTAATTCAACCTTAACAGTTTTACTTCTACTGCTTTTGCATTTTAAATGTTCCTAATATTTTGTTTTGGAATCTTTTAATCTTCGTTTAGGTTTCATTTATTTTGAGTATTCCTCCATAGAACAACATAAAACATTAAAATTGACTGAAGACTGAATAGTTATCAATAAATTTTTAAATATATGTATATGTATATAAATAACTATTTAATTTACATATTATCATATAATATAATAAATAATTGATATATAACCTCTTTCTACATTAATTTTAGTATTCTGTTCACGTATTTCGACAACTAAGTTGTCATCATCAGCAGATAATTAAACAGTGTCGCACCTGGAAAACTACGGCAAAAAATACCCGTACGAAAACAAACTCCGTACGCGATCCGTACCGTTGAGAACCAAAATGTACACTGTCATATAATAATTTAAGTATTGTGTAATAACAATATCTGACAATTTTTATAATTCTTTACATCCTATAAATTCCAAGTCGGTACATAGCAGACCTCGAAATATTATTAAAGTTACATGTATGATAATTTTTTTTGTCATGCTTTTTATTATTTTATATTATATTAGAAACATGTGTTTACTGTCGGGCTACTACTATGACCAACGGCCGTTACTTTCCTAGAACGAAGGTACTTGCACGCCTACGTCAATTCCTGAAATATTCTTAGTAATATTGCATTTGCATTTAATATTATTTCTACTTTACCTAATTTTTAAGTACAATTATAAATTCAAACATTAGTCTTTTTTCACATAGAATACACATTCATTATTATATTCAATATACGACGCCTTTTAATTACTACAAATTTTTGGTCAGCCTATGCTCTTCTTTCATTGTTTCATTTCAAATATGACTAATGAACTTGCCCTTTGCTCTACCGGTTCTCTTAAAAGGTGCAACACTAAGAAATCAAACTGTTGTCCTTTTAACAACAACTGAGACTAGTACATACATCTTTCAATTGTTAAAAAAGTACTTTTTTGTGACTATAACCTGTACGTATATGTAGTTATCCACATTTTCTTCGCGATCGCATATATAATAACGGGTGCTTTTCAAAGAACTTGAGAGCTTTAAATGATAATACGAGACAGAAAGGTTGTTGGAATGAATTTGTTTTTTATTATAATCTGATAGATAATTTCATGGCATTTATTTTTTAAATATGATTTCCGGCATATGTCCGCCACGGCTACGAGTTACATGGTCCATTCGATCAGTCCAATTTTTGACTACTTTTCCAATAAATCTGGCCATATAGCGTCAATGGTGGGTTGAATATTGGCTTCCAATGCATAAAGAGTTGCTGGTTTGTCAGCATAAACCAAAGACTTAACATAGCCCCATAAAAAGTAATATAGAGGCGTCAAATCACACGAAGGAGGGGGCCAGTGAACACGACCACTTCTGGAAATAAAGTTGTCACCAAATTGATTTTGCAAGAAATCGTTTGTTAAGCGCGCTGTATGGCAAGTTGCGCCGTTTTGTTGGAACCAAATGTCGTCGATGTTTAGCTAATTAATTTTTGGAAATAAAAATTCAGTCAGCATGGCTAGATAACGCTCACCATTCACCGTAACGGCAGCTCCTTCCTCATTTCGAAAGAAATAAGGACCGATAATGCCGCCAGTGTTTAAACCGCACCAAATAGTCAATTTTAATGGATGTAATGGTGATTCGTTAACGGCTTGAGGATTGTCTTCGCTCTAAATACGGCAATTTTGCATATTGGCGTAGCTATTTAACCAGAAATGAGCTTCATCGCTAAACACAATTCTTTGATAGAAATGTTCATCTTCGCCCAGTTTGAAATGAGCCCAATCAGCAAAAATGCGACGCAAACGATGGTCATTTGGCTTCAATTCTTGCACGAGCTGTCTTTTATAGGCATGTAAGCCAAGATCCTTCCCCTAAGATTTTCGACGCAGTCGAAGAATAAAGGCCAACAAGTTGAGAATGACGACGAATCGACATTTCGACCTTTTCTTAAATACTTCGCGCTACAGCAGCAATATTCTCTTCGGTACACATATTTCTTTTTCTCGTTGATGGTTTTGAATCGAGAAGAGTAAAATTAGTCGAAAACGATCAATAACTGCACAAATTGCTTGCTCACTAGGCCGATTATGTTGACCGTAAAATGGGCGAAGTGATCTATGAACTTCGCGGACAGATTTGTTTTTTTCAAAGTAAATTTCCACAATTTGTGAGCGTTGTTCTGGCGTTAAACGATTCATGATGACATGCCAGACCTTACTGAACCGAAATGTCAACACAGTTTGATATTATCAGCTGTCAAGCCATAGCTATCGATATCGATAGTTCTCATGGAACTTAAAAAAACACCCATTGTAAGGATATACAAAGATTATACACACAAAAGTACATTGCGTATCACTCGATACCTACTTTGTTCTAATCCTTGTATACTATACTCGACAACTATTATTTTATTACAGCATTTACAATTGCTTATATATTGCTTTTGTCTATTGATCTCGCTTATTAATTATTTTATTTATTTAGTATATTCAGGCTTTAAGAATTCGTTTTATTTAAATTAGTAAATAAAATTTTAAGGGCAATCCTGTTGTTTTATTTCTGCTAATAATTTTTCTTTCCGGTCGGCGCACGTCCTGGACCTCTGTATCACCATAAATCAAACTATTATTAATTATTAACACTTTTAACTTGTTTTCTTATTAGCATTTATTGCAACGGTCGAACTAGTCAGAAACCCGTTTAACACGGTAGCGCTCGTAATAAACTTACTGACCACCATGTGCCAATATTGTAATTATTATTAAATTAATTAAGAGATGGTAATTCTGTCGCCCGCAGAACTAAAAGGAAGGAGATAATAATTCTTACTATATTTTTGCATATAAATATGTACATATATGTATATAGATATGTATCCATATATAGTAGTAATTTAAAATTATGTTCATCCTATTAGATTGGAGTATTGTATTAACAACTCAAATTCGTAAATGAATACGTCATTATTTAGTATCACTCACAACGCACAAACATGGAAAACATAGCAAATGTTAAACTTCCGACAAAACATCGATATTATGCAAAGGAGGCGTATAAAAACTAAGAGGAATGCTTTAGAAATTAATATTTTCCACTGCTGGAAAAATTATACTTTTGCTATTTTTCTTTTTAATGTTCATTTTTATTTGACAATAAAATACTTTATTCCTTATGCAAAATACATTGGTACATTGGAGATAATATGAAAACTTTCTGTATTTTTTGCATAGCGGTCTTGGTTTTGCAGGATTTGGAACAGGAACATCAACTTCTATAAACTTCTGAAATGGCATACTTTTTATATAGCTTTATCGATCATGTATAATACGAATACAGTTGTAGAGAAACGCACATTATGCGAAATGTATTTTTCTCGGAATTCATAAAATGATTTAACTACAGTGACATAAAAGGTTTCGTGTATTCACAATAAGTACTGACACAAAGCGCATATTTACTCGAATATGTTATCCAGGTATATATATTGTGAAGTTATACCTATGTATTATTTAAAAGGTATATGTATTCGCTATATAATTAGTATCGATTAGTGCAAAATAGTAGATACGTATGCGAACGTGTGAGACAAACATAAACAAGTGTTACTCTGTCTGTAGAACTTTACAATCGTAAAAGTTTTAGTGTTAGTAAACTGCAAGACTGCAGACTAAATTTATACTAGTTATATGAGAAACTAAGGAATGTCAATTTAAAGCGAAGATAATATACTAGGATATCTCTTTAATTTCTCTTCGACAGAAATATGTATGTACGGGGTAAATTAGTATACCTAGTACACTAGCTAATCAAAAATAATTATCTGTAAGAAAGTAAACAAATCACTTTCATGCTGTATTTCAGTGAATAAACCCATTTCATTACGCAATGTTTATGTTCTCAAGCATTGTAATAACATAGATCGATTTAAAAGAGGTGGATCCTAAGTTTCAAATGATGGCAGTCAGTTAAAGCTTTAGGTGCTGTGGCTGCGTTAATCTAATAGCACAGCTCAGTTGTTTATTTACACTCGAAATAAATGACAAGTCGACAGCAAAGGGCATTTAAATTCCCAAAAAAATTCTGTTGTTACGGCGTAGTGTGCTTTTTCGAAGGAAATTCATCATTGCACTATCCTCTACGAAGAACATGGGAAGATATTGTAGTTTCGACAGTTTCTAGAGGGTGGTTGTCTGTGTAAACAGAAAAGTCCAAGTCGACCGCGAGTTTTGAAGGAATAAGTAGAGAGAATCTGTGTTTCATTTGAAGGAAATCCGAGACAGTCCACAAATCGAGCTAGCCGTGGTTTTCAGATCCCTCAACCAACTATTTGATGTCTGCTAAGAAACGTATACATTTGAAGCTATAGAGAAAGGCTAAACCTTTATGTAATTTTTAGTGAAGAAGCAACTTTCCATTTTAATTAGATAGTCAACTGCCACAACGTGCGCGTTTGGGGAAAGCACTCACACGGAACCGCCGAATACGAAAAAGATCAATGTGTTTTCGAGGAAAGCACCATAACAGGACAATCTTAATTGTTCCAAATTAAGATTTCCTTTACTGCAAGTACATGCAGATCAATTGTTTTTCAATTAGATAGACGGTCGCCCCACTGGCATCTGATAGGTCTTGTTTTTTTGAGCGAAGGAATGCTTTAGTGATGAAATGGTCTCTTTTTGCCTGATCTTTGAGATTCGGGATCTTGATCTCTTTTAGGGGATTATGTAAAAGATCAAGTTTATGATCCCATAATGGCTAATAACCGAAATGTCTTTAAACGTGACCTGCTACTTCCGGGAGGAATTTTCATACGCTTTTGAACGCCGGAACTAAGACTTATTTCAAAAAATTAAATCATCTTACTCGATGACCGAAGTAGAGAAGATTATTAACATCGAATATTACACAGATAAGTTGAAGCTTACTACCTACATTCATCCTTTTAGTTATATTTGAGACCGTTATTATTATTTTTTAATTTTCAAAAAAAAAGCAATCCAGTTCTCATCTTCTTCATTGAAAATTATTCATAGAATTTTTTTATTAAGAAAATTCCGTCTTGTAATAATCTAGACCAACGTTTCTCGATCTTTGGATATCAAAATGATCGAAAAACTGTATAAATATTGGCGGTCGGTATCAATCTTGAACGGGTGAAGTATTTAGAAAAGAAAGTTTGTTAGATCGCGTAGTATATCTTGGATCAGTTGCAACGTTAGCTAATTAACGATTCTCTTGCTCGCTCTCAAGGTGCTTTCCAGCTTACAAAAACTACGGAGAGTGGGAGGAAGTTCCCTTTTATTATGATTTTCTAGGATGCCACATTATTGTACCCCTGAGAGCCGTTTTACCAATATTGGAACAGATAATACTCAAAACACGTTCGTTTAATTATTAAAGACAAGGGTCCCATATACAAAAGAAAAAGAAAAAGGAGTAACAAGTAATAAGCGCTAAACAGATTTATTATATGTTCAGTAATTAGATTAATTAATTAATAACGAATCTATCTAAAATAATTAATTTAGACCTGAAATAATTATAAGTCAAAATTTTCTTCTGCTGTTCTATACATATAGTCGGTTCATAATACACTTACAAATACAACAATGAAGCACACACACGAAATAATTATAAAAGGTAAATTATACAAGTTAATAAAATTCAGCTTTCAATTGAATTAATTGTTACTTAAGTATCTAAAGAAACGACAAAATAAAAATTGACAGTCGTTCTCAAATCAATCGTTAAATGAATTAGAAAGAAAATAAAATAGTTGGCTCTGGGATAACTATTTACTGGTTAATGAGCACAGAAAATGATCGATTAAAACTAACTGGTAAGCATTCGTGAAGGAAATAAAAGAAAAGTATGATAATTGGTTGAGGCCAAACTATGTAGTGGTTAATGAGCAAAGAAAATGATCAATCTAAACTGTCTGTTAAGGAGTCGTGAATTGAATAAAAGAAAACTATAATAGTTGGCGGAGGGCAAATTATTTACTTGTTATCGCCAAGAAGATGATTAGTTGAGACTAACTGTCATTATCACAGTCTTTAGCTTTGATTAGTACTTATAAATTTCTAACATTAATGTCTATTAAATAAAATAACATAGGTGTACGAACAGTTTTTCCTAGGTTCAACACTTCAGTACCTCCATGACTCCGGTACAAATTCTAACCCTTGAGCAGGATGTTCGAGCTCGGTCTAACAACAACTTTACGTTGGAATATCTAATACACTTCAAACATAATTAAAGGGTAACCTTATGTTCACAATTGCCTCGTCCGTGTAATTTGCTTAATTATTAGGAGTGTTCCAGAGATGCACAAAAAAAACCCATGAAGTTAACGTAGAAAGAAACAAAAGAAATTGGGCCACTATGAAATACAAGTTTTAGCATACAAACCAAAATAAGCTTAACTTTGAATGTATAAATAACACGTACAATGGCGTGTCTGATTAACCTGTTCTAACCATCCAAAGGTAAGGTCTTTAGACTTTTGTAGCCATTTTACTCGAGTCTAATAACGGTTGATTGGAAAGTAATTAATTCTTCCCACAAAATAAGCTTACTTAATTTAAAATTGAACCATAAAACAGGTGTGAAGCAGAACCTTGCTCAGTCTTTGACAGTCGGATGCAGACGAGAGTGAAAGACAATGCTCCATCTTCTTTTAAATGTTTAAAAAAAAACCTGCACGAAAGCAGCAGAAGTAAGTTCAATTAATACGAAGATAATACAAGGTTTTATCAATTAAATCCCATTAAACCGAATTACAGTGTCTATAGTATCTATAATTTAATAGGTGAAACTCTATAATATTGATTATGAACTACGGTGGAAACAAACAAGAGGGCGTTAAATCTACGAAGCAGCAATTAAAAATAATACATATTACGAAACATATGCAGGTAGAATTTTTATGCTTGTAGCACAGTACAGATTTATTGGGTCATGTTGTACAAAAGTTAAGAGACGCTGATTTTAAAATTTTATAAAACAATCCTTCTCAGAATATATCTGAAGATCTTTACATGTTTTGTATGTATTCAATTTTGTTTGACATTGTACCTTATCTAAAACTCAAATTGATATTTCATATGTTATTCATTTTAATTTTCATAAACAGAAATTTACTTCCTTAATATACACTTCGAAATTTTAAATTTAAAATAGTAGCATAGTGTAGATGTAAACGATTTCACACTGAATTTAATGAATGAAACCCGTGCATTTTAAATTAATTTAAAAATATATGAAATAGTATAATCAAAATCGGAAACTTTTTTAAGAGGGGTAATAATTATCATTATACTGTTCATTGAAATCGTATACCAATCGTAAAAAATCGTTTGTCATCTTCTTCTTTTGCTAAATTACAACCCGAGTAACACGGAAAAATATTCTTCCAGACTGATTGTAACTTCAGATCCATCGATATGAAAGGACGGAAAGTACTACGCCGAAATTTGAAAATATAAAGGGGTAAAGAACAGTATCTCCTTTAAAGATTTTTTCAAACCGGATAACTTTTATGAAAAACTTTTCCTTTATCGTTAATTATTTCAGTTAACCGAGATTAATTACTGTAAAATGACAGCAGGCAAAGTAGTATTACAATAAATATTTTAAAATTCAATATATTGTTATAATTATGTTTGAAGTGTATTAGATATTCCAACGTAAAGTTATAGTATACTTATTTACTCTAAGCTTCACTAAAATTAATACCTAATAGTATTTAAGTAAGTACATTTATTATAAGAATTATGTTTACAACAAATAGTTATTTGAAGTAATATGTTAGTTTACCTTGGTCTCTCTAATTTAAATTGATTTTACATACAGGCAGAACCAGCTGGACTTATTCTATACAATGACCTCACGTTCTGCTAACATATGTATATACGTATATACTATATACATTTATAAAGTTCGTGGTTTTGCCAGAATCTAATGTACTGCAGCGAAATTGCCTTTATTTCTAGTTAATGTAATCTGTGTAGCCGAAGCGCTTTTCAAACGTGCTAAAAATTACTCAGTTACTATAAAATTAACAATGCACACAAATTTTAAATGCTGTCAAAATTTTTTAAATAACGCATATGTTAAATGGTACAATTCAAATAATTTTTAATTTTCGTATTTCCTCGAAATCACAGAAAATTGTAGAACTACAATATGCTTTTAAGAATATGACGAATAATCGTAAATATTTTATAAAACTAAGATTTTTGACATTGTTTTGACTGGAGTTTCAATTTCGAGTTTTAGTTCAGGCTTCATTAATGCTACTCGTTGAGAAATTATACCAGTCTCAATTCAACCAGTTAATGAATAACAACTGCAGTAGTGTTTTTATTAAAATACTATCGAATCGCTGTCCATAAGACTTCATTTACTCTAGAGTATAAATATTTGTTTCGTTAATTTTTCACAGCCTTTTACTTTTGGGTAAACTTTATGGGTGACAGTCGGGCGGGGTGAGTCAAGGCGAACGTATGTTTGATAGCGGTACGACGATAATAAACTCGTTTAGCGAAGATTAACATGATTCGCGCAAGAACAATGCAGAACATTTTTTAAAAATTATTAAAGAGTGTTAAAAGTTGTTAGAGTGAATTATCAAATTATTCGATTATCTGTTAAATTATTAATTTATTAGAGTGATAAATCTATAAAATAAACTGCTTACACATGAACGGTTCTACCAGTAAAAACTGCGCAAATTAGTGCAGAAGAAAGTAACTACCACTAGCAAAACATAAACAAGTCAGAAGCGTACCACATTTGAAAATAAAATAAATAGAAAGAGTAGCGCCAAGATTAGTGAAAGAAAAAGACAATAGGACATATATGGCATGCTCGCGAGAAGTAAATTAATTAAGAAAACGCCAAGTAAAAAACGCAGGACGAAGTTAATGAGAGTACGGAGGAAATAATGATAAACATGATGAAACAACTAATTAGCAAATATGATGAAATGATGGAAGAGATGAAGGGCTTGAGAAAAAATTAGGAGATGACAACAAACATTAACAATTATTAAGAAAGATGTCAAAAATCTTAGTAAAATGAGAAGATATACAGAAGGAAATAAAGAAAAAAATAACGATATTTGGAGTAAATATAAGTTCTAATGAAAAATTCTAATTTTAACAGCTTTTTACATAGTATATATAATGAAAAGTTTTTAGTGAAATTTTTGCTTTCCGGACGGACGGGAACCCACGACCTCATTCGTTGGTAATATGCCATCACAATTAGACCACAGAGACAGTGAAGTTCGAGGCCTTCTAATGTGTCATAAATCGCATTATGGAAACAGTTAGTAAATAAAAACCCACGGTAGGTTATTAATTGCATATAATTATGGGCTTTTACGATGCTAAACTGAAAAATTCTAATTTTAACCACTTTTTACATAGTATATGTGTTAAGGTACTCCCTGTTTTGATAGCCCTATATAATTGAAATAAAAACACATAGATGTTTTAACAATTTCATTTTGAACAGCAGTTTTCGATATGTGGACATGCATGTGCATATAATTCTACAAGTATAAATATAACAGTTCAAATACTAAACAGACAAGCAGTTCCAAATCGTTCTGTACGCACAAATATACGTCCAAGTAGGCACCCAACAATTCAAAATATCCCCGCTTCGAGTTCAACGCATCGAGGTACCCATGCACCCCCAATAGAGTGGAGATGTTCGACATTATCAACCTTGCACCTATTGAGGAAGTGTCATGCAACTGCCGGTCAGGTAGGCCGACCTCCGTCCTCTGACTTACAATATGTATACGACGACAAAAGTTGTTACCGACTAGAATATGTGCTTTAATTTGCATATAAGAAAAAATAAATATAATTACTAAAATACATTACATAAAATAATATTATTCATGAAACACATAATAATAATAATATACATGATATACATATATATATATATATATATATATATATATATATATATATATATATATATAATAAATATATATATATAATATAAATATAAATAAAATATTTTAATTTTAATATTGTTGTCTTTAACAATATGTAATACGGAAGTTTTTAAACAAAATTTCTGTTCTCCGTGCAGGATTCTAATCCACGATCTCATTCTCTCAGGGAATGTGCCATCACCACTAGGCTACAAAGACAGTGAATTCAAATCCTTCTAATGTGACATAAATTGGATTATGTAAATAATAATTAAATAACCCACGGTAGATTATTAATTGCTTACAATTATGTGCTTTTAGGATGCTAAACTGAAAAATTTTAATTTAAACCGCTTTTTATATCGCATATGTAACGCAAAAATTTTTAAAAGAAGGCTCAATAAGAAGAAATAAAAGGAAACGATGTGAAAGTAGGATACAAAAAATTAATAAGTGGACGCGAAATAAATGAAATACTGAAGTTACTAAATCGAAAGAAAAACAGGTAAACAAGTAAAAGGCAAATTGCACAACGACACCAAGAAGCGAGCAAAGCAATGAAAGAGTTTACGATAGAAGGTAATGATACGGAAGAGAACAAGAGAACATGCAAAGTAATAAAATAAACAGAAATTGGAAAATCGGCATATTTACTCGTTGACGGAATTTGAAAAGATCAAATACGAAATATTATTAATAACAGAAACTAAAGAGAAAGACAATGGATGTGTGAAGATGAGGAAAAAACATATTATGATATACACCGAGACAGAAAGAAGGAAACATTCTAGGGTGGGAGTTGCATACATCATCAAAAACGAAAATGTTGACAAAGCAATTACATGGTAGACTATTATGATATAGAAGCCATACAGTAATGGGGCTCAAGTAGAGGACGAGACGTAAATTTAGCTTTGGTCGTTATAGAAGGCTTAAGCTATGCAAAAAATCGAAAGAAACGATAGGAACATTTGGTGAAAAGACGAAATAAAGAAGAAGACAGATTAATTGCTTTTAGCATTTTAAACGATTTAATAATAGAGAGCATCTGGTTTAAATATAAGAATATAAACAAATACACCCGGGAAATTCTGAGAAGAAACGAAAAGTCCATGTATATTACACACAAACACACACATATATACATATTTCAGCTCTACGGGCCTTTAGGCCCATGGCTTATCTCATATTACATTTCAAAACCCATACATCTACTACATTTTCTTTCAACTCTTTCAACAATTTTCCTCCTTTCGTCTCTATCTCCTGCTATGTTTCTCCAATCTTTCACTCCCACTCTCCTCACGTCACTCACTACCGCACCCAGATATCTCTTCTTTGGGCGTTCCTTCCTCTTCCTTTCACTAGTCCCCTCCACCAATATCCTCCTTCCGTGTCTTTTTCCCGGCATACAGCTGACGTGCCCTAGCCATCGCACTCCCCTGCTCTTACGAAGGCCGTTATTGATGGGTCACCATAAATTTCCTGAACTTTTTTCTTCGTTCTTCGCTTCCACTCACCCTCCTCTATCTTCACTTCTCCCAGTATCTTACGAAGCGCTCTCCTCTCCCATACCTCCAGCTTTACTTCCATTTGTTTTGTCAATGTCCATAATTCGCCCGAGTACGTTACCGTTGGTCGAACAACTGTTTTATATATTCTCAATTTCGCAGCCCTCGAGATCTCTTTTGACTTGAATTTATTGTTGACAGGACCCACCGCACTGCTATTTTTGCCATTCTCTTTTGGATTTCTAGACTTTCATATACAGTATCTGTTATAGTTACCCCCAAGTAATCAAATTTACTTTCTCGAATTTATATGGAACAGAGGGAGTGTAAATCACATACAGATGGAAAAGAAATATCAATCAAAATTAGTAGACGTAAGAGTAAAGAGAGGAAGCGACACAAGCAGTGTCCATTACTTAGTGGAGGCCGAAGTTAAATCATATTCAGAAACTAAATAAAGTAACTTCAAAGGAAAATTAGAATACAAACATCGGCTGTTTCGTAAGAAGAAAGAAGAGAATACCAACAAGAAATTGATGAAAAATTTGCTTCTGATATACAACAAATGGAATCAATGGATGCAGAAACTCTCCGAAGTATTTCGGAGACGCAATCAAGAAATTGTCAGTATAAGAATGTGGAGTAAGTAATAGCAGAAACAACGGCAACCAAACTGCTTGGTGGAGTTAATCGATAAAAGGTGAAATCAAAATGGAACTGTGGAATATATACTTAAGAGAAAAAATGACCAAATGCATATGAAACTTATAAGAGACAAAGAGAACTAGTTGAAATAATAATCAGAGGAATCAAAATACCCAAGGAAATTCCAAAATGGCGACTTTACGAAATTCGAGGAAAGAAAAGAAATTTCCCAATATATAACATAATGACTAAAAAAGAGTAAGTAAAAATAAATAAAGAAAAAAATCATGAGCAGGTAACGAAAATACTATATAGAGTTATTGAAACGAAAACAGCAATGGACCGAGAGAGAATAGAGCATAATCAGAAGCAATAAAAGCTGATGATTTACGACAAGCAGTTAAAGAATTAAAAATAAGAAAGGCACCGGGAATAGATTGACCTAAACCTAAAATGAAACATAACCTAAGACTGGAAACCGCATTTTCCTGTGTTCCATACAAGAAAGAAATCTGGAAGAAGGAATAAGGAGAATGCTAGAACTAATTTTCCTATAATTAGAATCAGGATTTGGAACCAATCGATCTATCCAGTATCATTTACTTACACTCAGACAGTTATCAGATAATCAGAAAATGAAAATCGACACAAAATGGGAACTGAGATGTGGAAGGTTTTGACGAATAGAGGAATTGATGACAAAAGAATCAAATTCATTGATAATATACAAAGGAAGAAATACGGCAGGTATAATACTACTTTTTATATCATTAATGGATGCAATAGCATACAAAACTAAGAAAAAACACACACATAGGCTACAGAAGCTTGATAGCAATATATATAAAAAAAATTCTATATGCAGACTATCCGATTTTGAAGGTAAAAAATGAACTAAAAAACAAAATAAATATTTGGGCACTATAAACGAAACCCGACTTAATATCAACATTCAAAAGTCGCGATAATGAGTATAGGTAAAAAAACTGAATCAAACAAAACTAATATGCAGAAACACGGAAACAAAATTGCATAAAATACCTAGGTGCAATAATAGAAAACCAAAGAGATTTCGAAAGGAAAATAAATAACAGAATCGGAAATACAAACGAATAAAGAAGAAGTAAGGATTGCATGGGCACTCGGTTAACGGAAAAGTTGAGGAATAAAATAAAAGAGCCAGTAATAAAAATACTAGGAAAAATATGTGCAACCAAAGTGAATAAAATTATATGTGAAGATATTAGAAGAAGATTAAAAAAAAGACATGTTTATTACTAATGTAGGGACAACTCAGATGATATGACCATATCGTGGGAATAGACGAAGATAGGACTACAGAAACAGTGTGGAGGTGGAGGTAAACTAGGAAGTATATGGAATGCAGGAGTTGCGAAAGTATTGGCGGGAAACAAACTCTCATGAGAGTAAGCGAAATGAAGAGCAAAGGACAGAAAAAAGTATAGGTAGTTATCGCCGCCTCTATACCAATGGTAAAAGAGGAAACGGGACAAGTATAGGTAATACGGATAAAGACTCCTCCACCTGTGTTTTAAATAACTGATTGAAAATTAATAGTTTAACTATACATTTCTCCTAATTAAACTGGCTTCTATTGTAAAATAGACAAAAAAATACATTTTTCTGCAAATTGCCCATTATAGAACAAAAAAATGAAAGGAAATTCCATATTAAAATAGTCTAATAGTGTAATATATATAAATAAATATCCTAGATTACTTTAATATGGTGTTTTCTTATATATATATATATATAGAAAGAGTAGAAAGATAAATGTAAATAACAAAACAAAATAGAAAGACTATAAGAATTTATAAATAAATTTTTAAGAACAGGAAATATATACAGGAATATACAAAAAGATAAATCAAAAAAGGAATAATATAATAGGATGATTAACATCAAAGCTGAGAGAAAAACGAACAGATTGTAAACATAACTGAGTATATTGCTAAAATTACAACAGAAGCGATGAGAGAACATCAAAATGTCAGAAGAAAACTAGGAAACGTAAGAATGGTATCGGCCAAAAACGGAAAATGTTGAAATAAACAGGGAGTAAAGTACATTTAACCGAAGATAGTATTCTACTATTGAATACGTTATATTGTATTTCATATATTTAACACATTTTTTTCAAGTATCGAAATATTTTAATTAAAATAATAATAATAATTGCGAAAAATTTGAACGTATGTAAGACCATCAAATATCTAATTTATCTATCTATCTATATATATATATATATATATATATATATATATATATATATTGTGTTTGAATAATAATCCTAAAGCTATCAACAAAAGAAATATTTTAATTTCAAATGGGACAAATGTGTGATATGCAATACCAGGATTAACCACAGTTTTTAAAGGGAAAGATACAACTTAGATAAGTAAGGATATTGTCTTCATATTTTAATATTTTATTGTGAACTAAGTAATTTTCTTATTGTTTTCATTATTTAAAAGTTAAGTTTGCTTTTTCATGTTTCCCTTTGCCGTTTACAATTAATAGTAAAGGTTTTCTTTTTTTTATGGTTTTTGCAGTAGTGTTAATTGATTAATTATTAATTTTTTTTAACGTTTCGGCAATATAAATACATACTGCCTTCTTCAGAATTTATTCAATATATCTGCCTCACCAAATATATATTCTATCAATATTGGAGATATTTGGATTTTGGTGAGGCAGATATATTGAATAAATTCTGAAGAAGTCAGTATGTATATTGCTGAAACGTTAAAAAAATTAAATAATAAATCAACTAACACCGCCGCAAAAAACCACAAAAAAAGAAAACCTTATACGAGGGTAGCCGTTTATATTTCGGGAACTGGCAACACTGTTAGTGTTGCCTCCGATCTGATGAACGCATCGTGAAGTTTGTCATTTTTGGCAATATCTTACCTTGACAGTTTTATTATCCGGTCGCTATTTCTATTGTTGACAGTTTATGTTAGCGAAAAAATATAATTAACTGGCGAACATTTTCGTGCAATTATTTTTCATAACTTTCGGCGTGGATTATCTCAACAAGAATTCATCGACGAGCTGAATTCTTTATATGGTAATGAAGCACCATCAAAAACTACAGCATATTGTTGGTATAGTAAATTCAAACTAGGACGGCGTTCTTTGGATGATGAATTTCGTGAAGGCCGTCCCACAAATGTTGTTGTGTCGGAAAACATTAATGCAGTGTCTGAATTGATAATTGAAGACCGTCATGTGACATACCGTGAGATCGACGCATCTCTAGATATTAGTAACACCAGCGTGCATAAGATCCTGCATGAACATTTAGCCATTAAAAAGCTATGTTCACGTTGGATACCACATATTTTGACAACCGCCCAAAAAGTCATCACAGGTGATGAATCATGGATCTATACGTATGAGCCCGATAGTAAACAGCAGTCGACTGTGTGGGTATTCCAAGATCAGCCAAAACCAACAAAAGTTGCTCGCGCTCGAAGTACATTAAAACAAATCGACGCCTGTTTTTTCGGAAAAACATGTCACTTTGCAACCGTGTCTTTAGAGTGTTGTAGAACGGTCAATTCCGAATGGTATACAACTATTTGTTTGCCAAAAATTTTTGAAGAAATAAGATAAGCAAACAGAAAACAACATCTCATTCTCCACCATGACAATGCGAGCTCTGACAGGTCGATTCAATCAGTTGGCTATTCGACCGGGCAAAACATTGAATGATGAGTCGTCCGCCATGCAGCCCTAATCTAGCATCTTGTGATTTCCTTTTGTTCTCACATGTGAAAAATAAATCATATTTTGGAGACACCGCCTTCACAGTGGCAGCAATGTTTTTCGGATTGGTTTAAACGAATCTAAAAGTGCGTTGATTTTCAAGGAGAATATTTTGAAAAGCAATGAAACTATTTTCGATAATAAAAATTTTTTTTATTTCCTATTCTCGAAATATAAACGGCTACCCTTGTACAGTATACATATGTACACACATATATATATATATATATATATATATATATATATATATATATATATATGTATATAGATATACAGTTTCTTAAACTTTGTTGGCTGAATTATGCTCAATTTTAATGCCTTATTTTAACGTTTGCCAAATTTTCATATAATTTACTAATCATCTTCATTCCATTATTTTGACGCATTATTTACCATTACATTTACGACTGCTTCTTCGAGCCGCACTGTTCGCCGTAAAAAATTATATTATAAAGTTTTTAAAGGGTGTTAAACCTGAAATGATTTACTCTAAAAATAAATGTTTTGCTCATCTTATAACTCCTTAAATTCTCTAACAAAAATAATTCTACACCAAGAATTTTGGCTTAAAATACATTAAAGTGTATCTTGTAGCGAAAAAATTTTGTGTTGATCTGCTTTAATTTTATTTCAAAGCCTACTCTAGTTTCGTACTTATAAACATTTTTTTTAGATTTTCGATTTAAATTTTAACAAGGAGTTTATAATAATATATACTGTAACGATATTATTCTAGTTATATTGTATTAACTAATGATAATAATATCTGCCGGTCTTACATTGAAATATATTCACAACAGTATTACTTATATATACAGTATATATATATATATATATATATATATATATATACATATATGTATGTATATTTATATATATGGATATAATGGGGTTTTATATAGTAAAGATCTTGTGCACTTGTGTAGTATTCTCTTAATCTTGGACACAAATTCAACTTCAACGATACAAAGATCTTAGGTATTGAGAATATAATTATAAGAAATGAACATTTTTAGAAATGGTCCATATCGTCAGGAACACAAACAGAGTTAATTATAGGTCTGACACTAATGGACTAAGTATAATTTATTGCAATATACATATTTGGTGTTAAAGATGTTCACGCTCGTTTCTTTTGACAATGGACAGTACGAGGGAGCGTTTTTATATTCGCGGAATGAGCGGGTTGTAGAGGGGTGAGTGGGCGCATTGGGGGCGTGGCCTGTGCAGCGACTCATGATTAGTATAAATACGAAGTTTCATTGTTATTAGATAGTTAGTCTTTGAGCTATCGTCAACCAAGTAACATAATCAGGAGTGAAAAGTGAAATATGGAAAAAATCGAATATCGTGCCGTTATAAAGTTCCTTACCAGGCAAGGAAAATCAGTCGCGACCATAATGAATGAGATGTCATTGGTTTACGGCGACTCTTGTCCAGGAAATACCATGGGGTACAAGTGGCATAGTTTATTTAAACAAGGAAGGGAATCCCTTGAAGACGACCCGAGGCCGGGCAGGAGCATTGAGGTGACCACGCCAGCACTTATCCAAAAAGTTGAACAAATTGTACTCGAAGATGCTCGACTAAAGAAGAAACAACTCGCAGAAATGGTTGGAGTATCCGATACAACAATTTTTAAAATCCTACACGATCATTTCGGCATGTCTAAGGTCAGCGCAAGATGGGTGCTGAGAATGCTCACGCCGCCGCAAAAACAACAGCGCGTAGAGTGTTCGCGTGCATTTTTTGACCTCTGTAATGAAGACAAGGATGGTGTATTGAGTGGAATTGTTACTGGAGACGAAATTTGGGTTCATCATTATGAACCTGAGTCCAAACAAGACTCCATGCAGTGGCATAAAAAGGGCACAGCACCTCCCAAGAAATTTAAAGTGTCACAATCAGCTGGGAAACTCATGGCAACGGTATTTTGGGACTCGGAAGGAATATTGTTGATTGATTATAAAGATAAAGGTGTTTCTATAACCGGAGAATATTACGCTTCAATATTAGAGCGACTAAAAGAAGCCATTAAAGAGAAAAGACGGGGAAAATTGACAAAAGGTGTTCTGCTTTTGCACGACAACGCGCCCGTCCACAAGAGCCGTGTTGCGTTAGCTGCCCTGCATAAGGTGGGCTTCGAAATTGTGAATCACCCACCCTACAGCTCAGACCTGGCCCCGAGTGATTATTACCTGTTTCCGAAAATGAAAAAAGAGCTGCGGGGTAAAAAATTTACTGCCGATGATGAAGTCAAGGAGGTAGTTTCGGCGTATTTTGCAGATAAAGAGAAATCATTTTTTTATGAGGGTATAAATAAATTAATTGAAAGATGTGAAAAATGTATCCGTCTTGCAGGTGAATATATTGAAAAAGAAAAATAATTGGGTTTCTTTATTTCCACCCTTTGTCCCCCATTCCGCGAATATAAAAACGCTCCCTCGTACAACGAGTGCTGTCCATTATTAAAAGATTCAACTTTGATCCACGTATACTCGGAACACTATATTTTCTTTGATTAGTTTTCTTTGGGTAATTTTTGAAAATTTTGTATTTTGATGTTACATTTTGGTATAGTGTATTTGTATTTAGAATAAGTTTTAACATTTTAATTTTTAAATATGTCGTAGAAGCTCTACTGCAAAAAGCTTCAATTGTACAACTGTTTTATCTGTATCTCTCGAGGAAGCAATAAAAAGATTGCAAAATATTAAGAGCAAGGAGCGACATTTTTATGATATCCAAAAGTTTAAACACGTCAGCTTTTGGATAACTATATTAAAATCAAAACATTTTCTTACCAATTTGGTACGTAGACTTCCGCGGTCGTGGTCCATGCTATCTGCTTCTGGGTTTCTGGGCTGGAACCGCGTCACTAGTATATCTGGCAGATATACTAGTGACGCGGTTCCAGCCCGGAAACCCAGAAGCAGATAGCATTTTCTTACCAGTTTTTAAAATACCAGTTTAGACACATAACGACGCATGACGAAGTCCTGTAGTTGCATCACAAAGACAAAAAGCCTAATCTGACACAGGAAAGCGTCAAAGTTACCTGCTAGAAACCGTTCGATATTCTGTATCACAGAAGACGGTAAGTCGAATATCATAGCGAGGACAACAATCGCTTTGTTAAGAATTAGCAGGACCAAATGAAAATTGGCGAAAAACTGGAAGAAAATGAAAAACTTCTTACACATAGAGGGGACAAAAAGGATACACCTTCATCGATGGAAAAGTTTTCGATTACTTGCACATGCTATTGGAATTCCATAGAGCATAATTTACAGTAGAAGTAAATCATGATTGATTAACCCCCATGTTAACGCACTGAAACTATTCCTAACTGAACGTAACAAAAATCAAAGCTTGTGATACGACTTTTTAATGCTTGATTCGGAAAGCGTCGCTGCTCGTACATTAATTTTTAAGAATATGGAAAACTACATGGTTTTACTTAAAGGAGACATCTCCAAAATACTATCTCGGCCAGGATGAGACGGAGCGTCCTTAAAAATGCGAAAATGAAAGTTCATGTCAAAGGAATGCTTTTGTTGCTCTTCCTCTATGGGATAATTCCCATAATCAGTTTTTTGATGAGAAATTGGACATTTTTTGTCTAAACAAACGTAGTCAAACGTAGGAGCAAAAACCGACCAATTGGGACTCTAGAAATGAAAGTCATTACATTTGTGAAGAAAAGCGAATACAGAACTATGGTAGTGGGTCATTTTTGTTCCTGTCATTGAAGATAAATAGCCCCTGTTTAATCGGTATAGTGCTATCCCTATTTGGATTCAACTTTGTTAAATGACATTTTGACGAGAAGACTGTAGTCTTCAATGAAGCTGTTCGCGTGTAATCTTTTGCCAATACTCCATAAATTTGATGTGTCAACTCCCTGTTTCTACGTAGACGTGATAGATGTCAGTTTTTTAATACCATTAAAGCTCTCTAATAGTAAACTGCAACAAATATCGACGAAACCATTGATGCCGTAACTGGCGTTTTTAACGAACTTAGTCATCATTCAACAAAATAATATCATCGACAGTCCATGACAGAGTTTATGAACGTCAGTGGTGGTAACAATTACCGTGAATATATTTTATAATGCAACATGCACATACACTAGTTGCTAGAGTAACGTAATAATGAAGTGACAGCAATGTATTTTAGCGTGTATTTTATTTTGCAACATAGGATGTGAAATACAGTAGTTGAACAAAATTTAAAAACTAATTTAACAAATTTTCAAAAATGTCACCATTGACGGCCAGACAGTATCCTAAGCGATTGTAGAATTCATTTATTGTATTTTGTATCTGTTCTGGAGTTATTTCTCTTGCAGCAACTCAATATTGTTTAGAGGTTCTCCATGAAAAACTTTATTTCTGATACATGACCAAAGAAAGAAATCGTTTGGAGACAGGTCTGGTGACCTTGCGGACCATTCTACTTCTCCTCCACGGCCTATCCAACGGTTTGGAAATCTTTGGTTGAAAAATGTTCTAACCATATAAGAATTATGTGCCGGCGCGCCATCATGCTGGTACCAAATCTCACCATCAATATTTAAAGCGTGGAGGGCTGGCCTAACTCTGTACTCAAGCAATTCTAAATATTTTTCTCCTGTAAGAGTACCCTCAATAAAAAACGGTCCTACAATATGGTGTCCAATCAACCCAGTCCAAATACTGACTTTCTGTGGTCGCTGAGTCCTTGTGATATGATATCTATGCAAATTTTGTCTACTCCAGTAGCGGCAGTTCTGTGAATTTACTTCACCATTTACATAAAATGTTGCTTCATCTGTAAAGCAAATTCTGCGTAGTAAAGTATCATCATTATGAAGCTTATCCAACATGATTTCACAAAAGTTACTTCTTCTTTCTGCATCATTCGCAATTAGTTCCTGATGGTTTTGAAAATGATACGACTTAAAATGTTCTCGTTTTAGTAGTTTATGCACGGAAGATTTGCTTACATTTGTGGTTTGTGCTAAAGCTCTTGTGGAGAGCATATTATTATTTTCGATTGTTTGTAGAATTTCATCTCTTTTGGCGTCAGTAATAACATATCTTGGCCTATTCTTTTTTTTATGATTAGGAACAATGCATCCTAGTACTAACCTACTTATTGTAGTTGGACTCGGTCTTGGACGGTCAGGATATGTAATTCGAAGCAAATCTGCTACTCTCCTCAAACTCATATTCGAGTTATACCAGTTCACTAATAACAGTTTTTCTTCTACACTATACATATCTCAAAAATAGAGTAACTTATTTTGACATCCTATGTTGCAAAATAAAATACACGCTAAAATACATTGCTGTCATTTCATTATTACGTTACTCTAGCAACTAGTGTATGTACATATGTGCATGTTGCATTATAAAATATATTCACGGTATAATATATAACCCTATTTAGGCAAAAATAAGTTGAAACGACTAGGGGAGTTACCACCTTAAATGTGACATGGAGCCAAAACAACTCAAGTAAAGAATAATATTTAGGTTAGTTTAGTAACCTTTCTTCGTAGGCCATGTTATTATATAAAATATTTCACTAGGTTGGAAATATATTATGAGACATAATTTCTGAAAAAAAGCGTTTTCATTTCAAAACTTATTTTGGAACACAGGTATTATTTGTAACTGTTAAATTAATAGTATAGTAACGTTAGCCTTAATACAAAGTCGAAAAGTAGTGTGGTTAAATCTGATATTACTGTCAAAGTAATAAAATCAAACGAAGTGGAAAATACGAGTTCTGATAAGGTAGACTCTCGGGTTGTTAAGCGGTAATTTCGTTGTAATTAAATAAAATTCTGTTTTAGATTACAAAAGATTCATATTTTAATAAACTTTACGTTGTTATATTTAAAACAATATAGCCGCGAAACCATCAGTTACGCTTAAAACGCAAACCGCATATTCAAATAACAAGGGAGGCATGACAAGAAAGATTGTTCATAAGCGTGAACCATGACTTTGACTTTAGAAGTTTTCGCTGGAAGTTACGATGGCATAAAGAAGCTTCATTGAATTCCGGCAATTCTAAACTCGGAGTTGCTATCGTTATTAATGCAGCATTATCGGTAGCAAATTCTAATATCTTATTGAGAGACCAAAACAATATACTTCATAGATACATTAGTTATTAATGTTGGATTGTTTCCCGTGTTATGAATTCCGTGTAATTGTTTTGTGTCCTAACCTAAAGTGGATAAATTACAAATAGGAAAATATATGTTTATTTCAAAATAATAACAGAAAAGCTTAAAAACTATTAGAGTTATTAGAAACTATAAAAACGTAAATTTGAAAAATAAATGACTCATTAGCTAAATGAAAAATTTTCGAGATAACTTACATTGGTGTAGCAAGAGAAATAACGAATGATTGACTCTAATATAATTACTCTCTTTGACTAATAAAGGGAAAATGTTTCTGTGGACTTATCACTTTGTTCTCTTTTCAGTTCAATATTAATTTCAATCTATAGCGATACTTGCGTTTATTTAAAAATGGACGGATGAATTCATAAATAAATGACTGAAATGTTGAGTGCCCTTTGATATCAATTTTAAAATGCAGAAGAAAATAATGTGAATATATTGGCGTTAAAGCAATAAATTGGAGAATAATAATAAAATTTATTAATGCAAAGAAATACATGATACGAATTGGATTTTCAAAACGTCATTTCTCATTGGAAGCCTGAAATGCTGGCAATTAAATAAAAATGCTCCAACCAAATCATAGTTGAGGTAAATTTGGCAATAATTAGAAAGTCATTTTAGAAAAATTAGAGATGGTGGACGAAACCTAAGTGCACCACTTTGATCCAGAGTTAAATATTAAGTTTCAAAGCAAATATAAACACTTCAGTTACAGATAACTCCGGATATTACAGTCCATAAATCAAATATTCTATAACTTCGAATATCTAGATTATGTCTTGTGCTTAAGTACGACTTACTTCAAATACTGATTCGTATAAAACAAGTTGAGATACTTTACCAACGTGTACACTAAAATTTCTTAATGCGTATTAATATTTAAGAAAACACATCTAGTAGGCTTGCAGTTTAAAGTAGATATGTTTACCATGCAATGATGTCCATCCTTATATTCCAAATCTTTATTCTCTTTCAATCCAGTGGGTCGAAGCCCCAAACGATTGCAACGCTAAAAGAGCGCCAGAGATTGATCTCGATAGAATCTAGGAAACACCGCAATTTATATAACAATTAAATTTATATCAATATCACTTAAATTTTGCTTGTTAATTCCATTAGAAATACTAGATTTTATTTTATGTTAAAATTACAACATATTAAAGAAAATTATATATCTTGTTATAAATAAAATTGCAGTCGAATTCTGTAAACTTGACTTAATATATAGTTTTCACGTTTAAAACTATATTTAAAGATATATTATAGATGGTATCTATTCTTTATGATAACTTATTCTATTAAGTCGTTGTTCTATAACCGAACCTTCTGTATATCCAACTCAAAAAGTGATATCGACTTTTTAAAATATAAGAGCGTTTAATAAAAATTCTATTTGCCAGCCAATCTTTAAGCATGGAACTTCTTACGCCTTAGAAAATCAGAATACTTGCACTCCAACGATTACTGTTTTGTTTCTGGATAGTAGTAATTTATTAAAATTTTTCTTTCAGACATTTGTGAATTTATTTTACAGTAGGTTTCATCATATCCAAATGGATGTGAAATATGTGATGTCCTTATTTATATAATATCTTGCCTCAGAAATTTATTTCGGTTCAATCTAACAATCAGATTTTATCATATACGATACTTTTTGGAATAGAGACAGGAACTGGTCGTCCAGCTCTGTTTGACAGTTACTTACGGTCTTATATAAAGAACAATAACATCTATTTATTCTTTCAAATAAAGCTATTCACTGATGGCTCGATGCTTCAATTTTTAGATTCTATATCTCGTATTTTCATATGAATTATAATTTGAGACTTCAAGCAGAAGTACACGATCTTTGGTAGAAAAGAATTAGGTTAAATTCAGTTTTCAATTTGATAGCCAATATATTTTCTTTTCGAACTGATAATACAAATTAAATTTTCATTAAAGGACATTTTCACTCAATATGACGCCAATTATTTTTACTAGTAATAACTAAATTAAAAAATACATTAGAAAATCAAAAGAATACTTGGAGAAGAATGACTGACAATAAACAATGCATTCAAAATAAAATGGAAACAATACGTATTATAATCTAAAGTACGATTAAATTGTTTGCATTCTGTTTGAAATTCTTTGTTCGCATACTCCGCGATGTTTTATTTCATTTATTGACAAATAATAATTTATTCTTCCGTATATTGAAAACAAATACTCGTTCAAAACGAAAGCAAAAATCCCAACAAATGGGATATATTCGATGGATAGTTTATGCTGATAGTGATGACCATGTTACTGTCGTTTCGAATTGAATAAATTACCCATGGGGTGTCACGTCACATTGTATGGATTTCCAACCTGTCCTCAGAGCATATACTTTAGTATATTCAACTTCCTATGCGATTTGTCGCTGTCTATATAGTTTATATCTTTTATACACAGTGGTTGAATAAAACATTTGCATATCTCGCATTCTTACAAACACAATACAAAGTTTGAGGGTAACGTGTACACATAATGTGTAAACAAAATCCATAAAAAATTCATTACATTACTTTTAAAAAAAAAACATTCCAGCATATAAATAATTTATTAAAACTACAAAACTAAGGCATCGAAATATTTTAAAATGCCAAAAATACAAGAAACTGAAGTACTAGCCTAGGTTAGTATATTCTCTTAACATTTTGTTGATAAACCATTACTGTCTCTTTTCTATATCTAACATTCAATGAACTTACTTCCTAGTAACATTAAGCACATTAATTACTTTATATAAAGAGCTCTCTTTAACTATGCCGGAGATGGGCTTGAGATAATTGTTATATAATAATGTAACGATATGAATATTCGAACTTTCTTTAAAGTTAGGCACTTCATCTTGTAAAATACATTTAAATTATCTTCAATAAAATATAACCGACTGACTCCATTTATTATATGCTTTCCAAAGCAGTGCATGTCAACCTCCATGTTTAACTGTCTATAATTTTGTCTTCCCTACTTGGTTTGTGCCAAACCTCTTTCAAAAATTCTAGTTGCGAATTCGCATGTGCTATACGTTTTCTTTTATTATTTTCACTCATCAGAAAACGGCAACTTGTAACACGCTCATGAAAATTAGTTTTCCTTAGCACTTTGCTTACTGTTTCAGAAAAAACGTCGTTTCAGTATGTTCAGCCAAATTTCTGCATTAGTTTTCGGTTTTTCCTAAACTAGTCTAAGATTTTTGGATGACCAATACGATGCTTATTATCGATACCATTACTTTCTTTATTCTTTTCATGTATGTAATGATCAGCTATTTGGCACAAACTTTTACCTTCTTTGTGAAACATAATAATAATTCGTTTCTCCACATCACTTATTTTCTTTTTCCGTTCCATGTTGCAGATGCGGTACGTACTGTCCTTCCTTAATTTGTACTTTTCCAGGTATAAACGACGACTCTACCCCAATACTGTATTTACGATTTACTTACATAGCATTTGACTCTTTAAAATCAACAGTCTTTCAAATATTTTATTGAAATACTGTATTTATAGTATTAACTCTAGCTAATAATTTATTAATAATTTGGTTAATGATGTTGCATCAGAAGTCCAGGACGTGTGTCTACCTCAGAATCGAATGATACACCGTAAACCTGTACGTGCGGGTTATCTATTTTTGGTTAGGATATTATATATATTTCGTGCTCACAAAATATATACGTGGAACACTACATGTATGAGTTACTGTAAAAACTTCACTCACAGAACAAGCAGGTGTTTACAGTTGAAACTGAAAAATGTGCTAACAGAAGGCGTTGCTAAAAAGAAATAGGCTGTTTTCTTAAAAGAGTGTGTCTTTTAAAAGGATCAGTGAGACGAAGGGCAAGCGCAGTGGTCATAGTTGCAGTGAATCGATGGGAGAACAGGAAAGACCTTCCAAAAATTGGAGAAAATTAAGAGATGTGATTTATTGAATTTAATTATCAGGTAGATAGATTTGATATAATAGTAAATATGTATTCTTTGTGAAAATGGATTAGTGGTTGAATTTTTAATTGTGCCTAGAAATTAAAAAATATATAACTAATACTAAGTGTTATATTAATTAGTTCTTGGAAGAGGAAACCTTGTTTTATGATATCATTGTTGACCAGCATCAAGAAATTCTCCTTGAAATATTTGTTGACACACAAACATCGTCTTTAACATCGTATTAAAATTAATTAAATAATTTAAAAATATGATAAAAAAATTATAACACATACGAAATTTAACAACAATTTTCTTCAAATTTATTATAAAGGAGATATTGATAATTTGGTACGTAGACTTCCGCGGTCGTGGTCCATGCTATCTGCTTCTGGGTTTCCGGGCTGGAACCGCGTCACTAGTATATCTGCCGACGTTTCGTACCCATTTGTATGGGATATCTTCAGGGCTGAACTACTGCACTGAAACTGGTGTAAGTCGATGGGGGACGTGTTTATATATGGATAATGGGTCATGGGTCAATGGAGCGTTACGGTTACGGTTGGGTAGATTAGAGATGCAGGATTGCCAAGCGTTATGTAGGGGGTAGCCATCATCGCGGTTAAGATTATTGAGGTGCTTAAAGATCTCTATAGTTTCACGGATTTTGCGACCATAGAAGTGGTTAGTGCGGGATAGGATCTTGGTTGAATTAAACTGAATATGGTGCCCGGTTTCCAGCCTATGCTCGGCAAGTGCAGAACCGGCTATGCGCAGCAACCTAGTACAACGCTCATGTTCAGAAACACGAGTGCCGATAGACCGCTTTGTTTCACCAATATATGCCCTGCCGCATGAACAAGGAATCCTGTACATACCAGCTGATTCTAAAGAAACATGGTCTTTTACGGAAAAAGGGTCAGATAATTTGGAATGGGGTTTGAAGATGGTTTTGATGTTGTTTTTGAGAAGAACCCTACTGATGCGGTCAGTAACACCTTGTATATAGCAGATAGAGATATTGATAATTAATTTATTTAAGTTATAAAAGTATATACTAGGAATATTATGTTTTTAATCAACAGAAATAAATTGAACTAGCGAAATAAAGTATATACAATACAATTTCTTTTCTTTTCCTTTGTACTGTCATTGGAAATACATTACGCATTATTTACCCTTTCGATAGTACATAACTGAGCGATAGTATGCCATTTCTAGAACTTCGTTCCATAGTGTATACATTTGCTAATCTTAAATACACTTGTGTGTTGTACGAGAGAGGGTGGAAATGTTTTTCATTATCTTCCTGTATCGAAAAGATACTATAAATCCTACAAAGGAATGATTCGCTAATATCACAAGTTTACCGGATAAAGAGTGAATTTCTGAAATATAGTTAGCAAACGGGGTGTTAATAATATTTGAATGATTCTTTTTAACATTCATCTATTTAGCAAATCGCCGAAATAGCGTTAGCGTGTCTGTCTACACACGCTCTGGGAACTTTGTCGTCGACATGCGAGAAAGACGCGTTCCCGTTCTGTCGTTCAAACACATTTGTGTGTTATACGAGAGAGGGAGGCAGTGTTTTTTCATCACTAACTGCGTATTGTTAATAATTTTATAACTCTAATTACATTTATAACTGATTACTAATATCGATCTTCATGTTTCAATGTCAGTATTACTAGTTAGCTCGTGCACGATCCGATATATAATTCCGGGAATCGTGAATATTCTTTTTCTGGAACGAATACTTTCTCGAACGTCTCTCAATCCTCTCGTAGGTTGCATCTATTGACCATAGCAATGTATAAAATTTAGTTTCCGAATGAAATAATTTGAATTGTAACTGCCTAGGTCAATACTACATTTTCTTTTAACAACTTTTGCCATTCATTAAGCAATCATGCAAAATTTCATGCACATATAGGGAACGAATGTGGAATCGACACAAATATTAATTAGGTTTGAACGAGTCTGAAATGCTAAATCAAATCTGAATCTGTTCTAAGTGCGAAATAATTACACATCAATCTGATCTGATTCATGCTATTTGAAAGGGATTCGAAGTCGGATGAGTTTGGGTCGAAACTCAGACGTGAATATAAATGTATTGCACGTGTGATTTCTTGGTCTTTATTTATTAATTTTTGTTATTTTGCCTGAATTAGAAAATGGAATTGAAAAATATTGTTCCCTTTATATTGTTATACGTCACTCACATTTTTTGAAATATAATTTTTTATTTATTTAATTATAATTTAAAGCGGTATATATATATATGTAAACTTCCGTACGTAATTGTACATTTAAAAATAAAGATGCTATAGTATGTCCAAATCCAAAAGCTACGTATCACAAAACATTTTATCAGACACAAAAAAGCAGGTCAAGTGTCGAAATGTGTAATAACGTAATAATTTTCACTACGTGTGACCATAATGGAACGTAAATGCTTATAAAACAGCATGTGGTTTAACGGCTAGCATAATTATCAATTTTATGTGTCGTTTCTTTTTATCAATGAACAGCTGGCAGTATAAACAGCTGAACGTCGATACGAGGAAGTGAATACACGGCGAAATCCGGGAAAAGACAATATTAACACAGATACCGGGCGTGAAAGCTCATGCAGTTTTATAAAGGTTTACTCTTTGTTATTGTTTCAAAGAAACGTTAAAGAAAATGTTAGTGTGCAAATGATTACTTTTATTTGTATAGTTTGATTAAATATTGGTCATACTTAATTTAATTGAGTGATAATAATAATTCGTATTGTTAAAAAGAGTAACGAATGCAATTATGGAAGCATTAATGTTGCTAATTGTTATAAATATATGAAAGACTAATAATAAGCTAAAAGTGTGTAAACCTCTAATGGTGATCTATTTTTTAACATTTTCAAAACATAATAGGTTGTAGTCGTTCAAAACAACATTTTTAATATTACCAATATGAATCAGTATATAAAAAATAGTAGTCATGTACCTTGCACTAAGAATAGAAAACTAAGTAATTTACCAAGGAGAAAATCTATTCAAACTGATATAAAATAGTTAACAAATAACTCTGTAAAATAACAATAATATCATGAAACCCTGCAAATTTTTCAAAATATATTTATTAGGTCCGTTACATTTTGTAAGAATAATAAACATATCCCTAACGGATACCGTGCATAAAGTAGTGACAGTAGTAATTAAGGAGAAAATAATTGAAGAGATGGCAAAGAAAGTAGGATAATGTTAATGCAAGTTTAGGAAAAATCGATCAGTTACAGATCAACTTACTGTTCATATTAAAGCAAATCATAGGTAAGTATCGACTAGAATTTACGTATATACATATATATATATATATATATATATATATATATATATATATATATATATATATATATATATATATTGCTATTCATCGTTGACTTTAGACATATGAGACTACAAAGAGGAAAAGTATATGATGCAATGAAAAAGATAGGAGTGAAGACAAAGTTAATAGTAATGGTGAAATGAGCTTAACTGAAACAGGCTGTAATATAATCATTAATAGGCAGCTATCGGGAAAATTTTATTTAATGTACTTCTAGATTTTCGTTGATAGACACTAAAATACACTTGAATATCTTAATATATTCTCAACTAATGCAAATAACAGCCTATGCAGTCGATATTAAGATTCTTACAAAAGTATACAGAATCTATAGAAAGAATTTAAAAAGCTAAAGGAAGCGGTAGAAGAGAAAAAATTGGAAATAAGGTTTGTGATAGGTATATAAGGTTGTATTAAAGTTGCTGGTAAAATTCGATTTTTTTTAAAATGTAGTCATCCTCAAATATCTTCAAAAAATAATGCATAGAATAAAATCACTGCACTTTCACCATCTCAGGGAGAGGACTCCCAAGGTAGAGGAGCGCTGGAATATAAAATAAGAACGTTGAAAAATTTCAAAAAAATATGAAAGAAGTTTTACATTTAAAGAATATAATGCTCATGTTACATGACATGCTGATCGTGTGTACGTGAGTTGCCTGAACTCATTTTGATCTGTATTTATGTGCATGTGTGTATTATGATCCCGCCAATCGTATAAATGTTCATTGTTGTATTTTCTTACTTTTTATTGTAACTAAATGGACTTGAGAAGAAGAACAAACTATTACCGGTATACAAGCTGTACATTTCTTAGACAAATTTCTGTTTATTTCCTAGACGTATAGCTTTTCGAACAATCTGTAATTAGCACAGTATTACCTCAAGAGTATCATAAAAGCTACGCAACTTTCTTTAAGATTTGAAACGAAAATAAAGAAAAGAACTGCAGTTTGAAATTACGTTTGCTCTCACGATGACTTAATATAACTCAAACCTCTCAACTTCACTAAAATAAGCATCCACAGCAGCTTTAACAACGTTATCTGTTGAAAGTTTTTTACCTGCAAGGCATTTGTTTAGGCGTGGATAAAGGTAATAATCAGACGTTGTTAAAACCGATGAATAAAGCGGATGCAATAACAAAGTTTAATTTGTTAATTTTTGCCATAGCAACATCACCTGTATGGAACTGTGAATTATCATGGTGAAGAATAATTTTATTCTTGATTAAATAAAGACTGTTTTCGTTAATCTTTTGCCTTAATTTGTTTAAAAGACTAGCAATACGTGTCAATGGAAGTTTGGCCTTTTAAAAAAATCCCAAAAATTAACCATTACCTTTCCTACAGATAGAACTTCCATTGCCTCCTTTGAAGGAGAAAAACCACTGTGACACAAGTGTATAGATTGTTGTTTTATTCGAGCGTATAATGATGAATATGGTGTTAATTGGCGCATAATATTTACTTTATTTTTTCAAAAACTCTCAGAACATCCACAATAAATTAAGATTCTCATCAATATTTTATCAGTATTGAACAGTTGCGGATACTTTTTCATAACCAACTCTTTATTCAAGGTGTATATTACAGATATTTACAGCCGTCGCTATTTCAGAGGTTGCCAGACGATGGACTTTTAACCCCACAACATACATTTTTTCAATCGTTTCCGATATAGTGGTAGCTTTCGAACGCCCACTGTGTGGTACATCTTTGAAGAATAAAGAAACCGAGTTCTTTAAACCATCTCTCATCACATTAGGACCATTTCTTTCTGATAAAGTTTATAAAAAAAGTAGTTCGATAGCAGCTCGAATTTCAGCACAATTCACCTCGTCGAAAATTCCGAGGCGCTCTTAATTAAAGAGTCATCACGCGCTAACTAATAAACGTAACGATTTAAAATTTGAAAGTTGATGTTTTTAGCCAGACAACATGCAAAAACGGTCTGAAACTACCCAATCTCTCCGTCATTTCCTAGCATTTTTAGCCCACCCTAGTTATTAGCCTCATTCGCTTGAAAAATCTTGTAAAAGTAAGATTTTAAAAATATTTAAAATTTATCGTAACTGTACGGACGATATTATTATGCGCCTATATTATAATCGCGGTTTGTTCATTTATAAAAAAAATATTACACTAAGCAGTAAATTTTATTATACATTGATTGCTGCATTGTATAATTTTGCATAAAGAACTGCCTTTAGAAATCATTACCTTTAGAAAATAATAGTTCTTTAAGCAAAATATGTAGTACATTTTTCAATTAAATATAAAATATGCGGAGTCGAATAAAAAGTTTATAAGACTGTGTATCATTCTCATATTTATGGTATCATGAATATACAGTCACATAGCTGTTGTATTTATCTTCGGATGATTAACGAATTAAATATTACTGAATCATAAATATTTATATCACATATGGAAATGCTTTGACAATGGTTTCACGACTATTTACAAATGTATGTGCGTGTGTATAAAAACATATAGGCTTTATTGTGCATTAAAATAATTAAACAATTGCATTACTTACGTATACACATGCACGTATGTACACGAGCGCACACACACGCATTTATAGTGGGGTTCAAATAATCATGGCAAATATTTAAATGTGGTCTGCCCGATGCGCAATTTGTAATACGGTTTTAAAAGCCGACTTTAATAGAATGCTAAATATTAGATAGGGTCTTTCACATTACGTAATTATATTATCTATGACAATATGATTGAGGTCGTAGCAGGTTAAATCAATGAGCGGAGTCAGTGGCGCCGACCTACACCGGACGCTCGAGATAATCACATTTAATTCTCACTCGGTTGTCCGTGTCACATCGAGAACAGTGGTAGTTTGCACTAAATGCGTCCGTTAATGTCCAGAGCTATCTGTTGAATTGGGAGCCGACAATGTAATAGTGGGCTTCCTTGAAACTCATTAACTTCTGAAACAAGTTCTCTTCGACTTTGCATTTTTGTTTGTTTACCTTTAATATCTTTGTTACAATTTTATTTCACTTCATTAAAGTTATGCAGCTACACAAGTTACTATAATATTTGTGAATACATATTATACAAAAATAGTAAAATTTACAATCCTATCGAAAACATTCAGTAAAACTGAAATTTAAAATAACTGTATACTTAGAATTCAGATTAAAATTTGGTATTATTCATATCGCGGTTTGTTAAATTTTCTGATGGCTTAACTTCTACGAAATAATTAAAATCTTCAGATTGAAAATGCGTCTTGGAAATTTCTGCCGTTGTCACTATTTTAAGATAACTTCTAATGCATTTTTTGACTTTATTTACGCTTCTGGGCTTTAAGTGTGGCTCGAGTATAGATAAGTGCCACCGAAATAATAAATATTTAATTCCATTATATACATTAATGAAGGGCAAAGACAATTAGATATTCCCTGACCTATCAACTAGGTACTTTTAATTTTATTCACTTTAAGCAAGGTAGCATTTATTTTAATGCTATCTGGCTTATTAGTACAAAGTTTTATCATTTCTGGTATTCGATAACAAGGTCTACAAAGTCTAAAGAAACGTTCTTTCAGTCATTGAAATTCACTTCCTCTAATAGCATGTTAGAAAATGCTAGATAACTGAATAGCATATACGTACATGCTAGAAGTTGTTCATAGTATTATAGGAAGTTTAGACATAAACACTGTCAGTATTTAAAAAAAGACATATTTTCGAAAAGCACAGGAAATAGGCTTTCGAAGAATATATATTTTGCTCAAGCGTTTCCCTCCTGCGTTCACACAGAGTTGCAATGTTGTTTCAAGAATATTTTTGCAGCAAATCAAGAATACTTCGTTCCAAATTGGAACACTTCTTACCTAGCATCTTTTTCGGGAACCGCGTGGTTTCAGGCTAGGCCTACCAGAACGGCGAAACGGCCATTCAGTTCAGAAATACTGTTTACTAGTCATATTGGTTTGTTGAAATACCTATTTCTTCCTACCTCTAAACAAGAAGCCTGTTAGATGTTTTACCACAATTTCATGGTTACTTGGGTCGATATTTTCTTCCCAATTCCGCACAAATGAGTAAATGACTACTAAGGCTGGATGGTGGACAGACCGAACCTATGTTACAATATTCTGGACTTCAAGTAGATTCCCTCTCGTTCTGTAGGTTAAGTTTGTCTAAAATTTTCAGATCTTTTAATACACCTTTTTGCCGTATGAACAAAACAACCTCTTTGCTCTCTTGGTTCTTATTGCCCTAAAAGTTGGTATTAAAAGATTGTTTTTACTCCTTCTGTAGGCTTTCATATGTAAATTTCCTCGGCAAAGAGTCAGATTATTTTAGATGGTGGATTTCGAGCAATTCTTGCACGCACAATTGCTACATTGTTGTCTGTATATGCAGAGCGCGGATTAATAGCATAAGAACGATCAATATTATCACCAGTAGCTTGAATGCAAGCAATGATGCGATATACGAAATATTCGTTAATATTAAGGGGCGAATGATATCTGTCGTGTACTCTTTTTTCCTTCTCGTACATTGCGATGATAACAATACCATTAAAATATTCAGTACGCGATACTTTACTGAGTGGTTGCCAAATAGGCACATTAACCTCGACGATGCTTTTAAACTGTTGAAATTCCCTAACTCATAATTGCTTATAATTGTGACAGTATTTATGGCAAGGTTGTGCACGTATACAAATAGGAATCAATTTTTAGTCACATTCGTTAGTCTTAGCATGAAATTTAATTTTGTATAATCATTTCTTTCGTGTTTACATATTAAAACCTGCATGTATATACAAAGGCTATATCTTTTACGATATATGTACTACGATCCTAAGTCACCATGGAGACGTAGAAAGCCGAGAATTATGTTAAACAGAAACTAACAGACCGAGTTGGTTAAGTAAA
Source organism: Dermolepida albohirtum (assembly GCA_031893035.1). Lineage (NCBI taxonomy): Eukaryota > Metazoa > Arthropoda > Insecta > Coleoptera > Scarabaeidae > Dermolepida > Dermolepida albohirtum. The sequence goes on along the minus strand of JAVIWB010002798.1, from coordinate 55,065 downwards.
CTAACAAGTCTACCCATTGGGTAAAATCATAAACCGAAGGTTAACAACTTTAAAGAAACCCCGAAAAGGAAAGCAAGGAGCGAGGTACTTCGCGATCAGAAGACATATGCATAGATATCTTCGGGTATCTATTGCTCGTCGTTAAGTAGATACCCTATATGTAAGTGAAAAACAATAGTTCAAATATTTAAGTGTCTGAGAAATAAAGTCTTGGTCGCGCCCAGAATAGTCGTAGATATTATTTTATAGCTTTCATTTAGAATAATCAGTGCGGCTCTACAATATTTTCTAGAGGCCTCGAATTGCTAGACGGACTTTCTTCATATCTTGTTACAAATATTCTCAGGGTCATACTATAAATTTAACTCAGAGAGAGTGAGCTTCCCTAATTTTTTTACTTTTCCTAGGGTCTTCGTAACCATAGACACATCATACCCACTATATGACTCTTATCGGAATTACTGGATCCCATTACATATTATTAGAAAAATTATTAAAATTAGGCAAATGAAGTAAAATTGGGGACTTTCGCCCAAAAAAGGTTACGTTTTTTTCATATTTTAGAAATACGGAGCTGCCAGGAATAAATAAATCTAATAAATTAATAATTTCGTTTTCAAAGCGTTAAATACAACGTAAAAGAATAAAATTTTTAAAAAAACAAATGGTTTTCATAATAGTCGAGGATTTAAGTCATGGTTTTATAATAAAATTGTAAGGATCAAGTAATGAAAAGTATTCGAAATCTTTTAAATTCTTTGAGCATTCATTAATAATAAAGTAATAAGTAAAACCTAATTATTTTTTTAAAATGACAAACTGCTCTATTAATAATCAACTTAATTTTTTTATGGAATTTTACTTCTATTTTAAGTAGTAATCAATAATTTTCGAAAAAATGAGTTAAGAGGAAGAGGTTTCATGATTTCGTTGAATTTTTCATTTAATTTATACAAATCAGAGAACATATGTACGTGTACTTTGTCATGTTAAAGTTAAAAAATTAAAACAAGTTCTATAGATAGTTATAATTACAAGTGAAACTTGTTTTCCGGATGCTTTCAATTTAAGAAGTAAATTTTTTTTCATTAAATAGTTAAGTGAAAAAAGATTATTTTTCAAAAAATGTGAAATAAAATATATCAATTAGATACTAAAGATGAAGACAAAGTTGATATCAATGTTTGTATATTTTGGTTGTACTCATTATTCCATATATAAAGGAAATAATCTTTTTAAGCATAGCTTACAGTTTATGAAACACACTGATAGGCAACCAGTTACACTTTCCTGTGTGAAAATCATATACATTAATATTGACTATATTACAAACTTATAAATCTATATTGCATTTACTTACAAAAGATTTATTATACCAGGATTTTAACATTTAAGTTAATTTATGGATTGTTCAGTATTTACAACTTTTTTTAACACATTTACAGATAAGCAATTCACAAACCCTTATATGAACTCTTTTTTTTTCACAAATTCGCTGTTTTCGAATGAGCAAACTACTAAGTAAAAATGTAGTGTGGAAAAATATGAACAAAAGGAAGTAGTGATAAAAAAAGAAAATAAACAATTAGTTTTCCGTTCTTGCTATTTTGAGAAATGAAGAATAAATAATTCATAGAGATGTTTTTGCATAAAAAGACATTTTTCCTTCTTACGTGGGCAAGGTGAAAAGTTCTCGGCCTGACAATGAAGACTGCGATTTAAATTTAAAAAAATGATTTTATTTTTCTACATAATCTCCCTTGAGTTCAACACACTGAGTCCAGCGTTTTTCTAACATCAATATTCCTTCCCAGAAGTGAGAGTCTGGAAGGCTGTCAAAATATTCTTCTACGGTCCTTTGAACTTCTTTGTTGGATGTGAATCGCTTTCCAGAAACAAATTTTTTCAAATTTGGGAATAGATGGAAGTCTGAGGGTGCCAAATCAGGAGAATAGGGAGGATGGCTGAGCAAATCGTACCCCAAGTCCCGCAATTTTCTCATCGCCAACACACCCTTGTGTGCGGGTGCGTTGTCCTGATGAAAAATGATTTTTTTCTTCTTCAAACCAGGCCTCCTGTCGCGAATTTTGGCATCCAGCTGGTCAAAAAGGTTAGAGTAATATGCGCCTTTAATTGGTCTGCCTTTTTCAAGGTAATCAATTAACAAGATTCCTTTTGCATCCTAAAACACACTGACCATGACTTTTCCGGCAGATGCGATCAACATCGCTTTCTTTGGCGCTGAACCACCGGCTTCCACCCACTGCTTCGACAGCTGTTTCGTTTCTGTCGTGTAGTGGTGGACCCATGTCTCATCCATGGTGACAAATTTCTTTGTGCAAAATGTTTCCCACCCTTTCTTCCGATATCCCCACAGCCTCAGCTATCTCACTCACTTTCACTCGCTTATCGTCCAACACAATATCATGTACTTTTTCGATGATTTCTGGTGTGGTTGCGGTTTTTGGCCGTCCTTCACGTGGGTCATCTTCGAGGGACGTACGACCACGTTTAAATTCAGCTGCCCACTTTTTAACGGTTGCCATCGAAGGATGAATTTCCATAGGGGTTAAACCATCCAAAACAAAGAATTTTATAACAGCACCATATTCAAGTTTATCCATCTAAAACAATAACACGCACGACTTCTACTACAAAAATTCTGACAAACAAACTACTTGAGAGAACAAGTTGAAAGTTTTCATATGAACTAAAGACACATGCAGTCACGCAGGAAACAGAAATTTCTGTTAATTGTAACGCCATCTCTGTGTCAGGCCTAGAACTTTTCACCTTGCCCACGTATATGCGATAATTGAACTATTCTTTGTGTCGTTGCCAAATTTTACAAAAAAATCGACAATAAACACAAATTTTCGATAGTTTGTGTAAAGAATATAATGCCTTCTTTAGTGCTAGACAGGATTTATCACGCTTTCCCATTTTCACGTTATTCTTTGATATCGCATTTCGTTTTACACGTTTTGGAGTGTTGTATGTTATATTAATACTCTTACTAAACACACCATCTAAAATTTCCTGTAAGATATTCCCTACTATTATCATATCACAAGAAACTCCACTATTATGATTCTTTTATATACCTTATTTCGAAATATCTTTTCAAAGTTAAAACAAGATTTTGCTAATATTAAAGAATGCCAAACAATTATTTTTGCTGTAGTAACGATTTGAAATAAAAACTTATTGACATCTACAACCACTAATTTTTTTTAAATTAAAAATAAACACTAGAATATATCCAAGAATTAAATTTGTCATTCGGAAGTTTAAAATTGATTAAAAGAAAGTTTTGACGATGAAATGCATACTAAAACTGACTATATAATGTAAAAATTTAGATGATATAATTTTAAAGGAATGAAGTTCGCACTTAGTTCTATATTCCTTTCTTTAATTGGTTCAGCGCATAAAATTCTTTTTTGTTAATTTTATTGACCTCTAAATACAAAAATACAATACCAAATTAATTGGCCCACATTCGTGACTTTTAGATCACTCTATTTCTCTACTACCTTTCGACCTCCAGTTCCAGGATAACATTGATTAAGCATCGTAAATCATTCTTATAATTTCAGCCTTTCTAACCAGCTAGTGTGACAACTAACTGAAAATATGGCAACTTTCGTAACGCGATTTGCACTGCTCCTATGGCATTTTTTCTTATATGTTGCCTTTAAAATTTACAACTTTTCTATTGCATACATTTGATTGCAACTCTTCTATACTGATTTTATCTTTGAATTTGCAACATTTGTAATTTACTTTTGGCGACTTTCACCTTTTGCTTTTGCAACTTTTGTAATTTAATTATAGCGAGTTTCGAATTTTACTACTTATGACAACTTTGAATGTTTTGTTTCAGTCACTGGAAGAACTTGTAAATACAGTTAAAGATTGCTAAAATTTTCCTTTTTTTTGAACGCGGTGTTTGACTTGCTAATCTGTACTGCATATTACTTTGTACAAAATTGATTATTTCTTATCTTTTTAAGATAAGAAATTACAATAATGTATTTTGTCGGTGTCTTATATAACACCACTTGGTGTCTTACATAACACTACTCCACCACTTTCTCAATACTCGGGCCAACTATAACATTGATTCAATACAGTTCTTATAAAATATTCGATTCTTTAAAAACACAATTAATTTCTCTAAATTATTATGTATAAAGTACGAGAGTGGCTCAGATATAAAGACTTTCAACTTTACTGTAGTACTACCTATCTCATTACAGCAAGACAACATTAACATAGTCTGATATTGTACATTAATGAGCGTGAACATCAGATAAGTAGCTGTCAGAGGAGATAAAGAAGAAGCAAAGCTCAATCGTCAGCACCCAAATTTTTCATGAACGAAGAGTAGTAAGACGCTAGACGCCAGTGAATTTTAATAATATATAGAAAAATTGGGGAACACTTACTTTTCTACGAAACATTATCAATCTCAATAAACTCAACTACACATCTGCAGCATCTGGTATGATTCTAATAGCGTTTCCCTCAGTGATGTACGCTGCATTGAAAAAGTGTTCTTATACAATGAAAACGATCGTTCCACATCGAGTGATATATTGCTAGAATAATATCTGAAGTCATATAACGGTCTGGAGAGGCAATACCATTATCATTATATACCTGTACTAATCCAATGAAATCAGAATTTTTGTTTAAAAGACTATTTCTATAATTATATGAATTTTTCATCACCTAAGATGTCCAACTGCGAGTGTACAACATTCAGTATTAGCAGCGACTGCATAGACGACAAGGTAATTTTGATGAAGCCTGTGGTTGATTAACTTAATCACTGAATGTTGATATATAACGCCGCACCTGGAAAACTACGGCAAAATACAGGTGTGACACTGTTTAATTATCTGCTGATGATGACAACTTAGTTGTCGAAATGCGTATATAGAATACGAAAATTAACGTGGAAAGGGGTTATACATCAACCTTCAGTGATTAACATAGACGACAATAAAAGACATTCTCGAATAATTTTTTCGAATAATTCGTAACTCTATAAATATACCTTTTATCATTTTAGCCTTTCTGAAGATAATTGACAAGAAAAATCCCGCTTTAGTATCAGAACACAGTCGTCTTAACATTTCTGATAGAACGTACAGTCTTTATCTTCTTCGAAGCCTTTATGCCAGCCTCAGTCTATTGCGTTCGATTGTTACTATATTTCAGGGGTGCGACCGTTTATCCAGGTTTCGTCAATAATTAATAATTGGCTCTAAAAGTCTTTAGAACCATATCTTCCGCTAAATTGAGTGCTGAAATGGGTTCTAATTTATGTTTGTGGTTTACAGTTAACAAATGCGGCATCTATCACGTACATAATTTTTTAATATTGAATTCATTATGCGAAAAAGAAATCACTAATCTACATGAAATGTGTAATCTCCGCCGCTTCACGAAATTATATTCGACGGTTGTCTAAAACTATATCCATCTACTTTTTTAATAATTTCTGCAAGCGAGCGTCAAATACATTGTTCATCAGGTATACTGATCTGGCCATGTTCAAGCTCCGATGTCTATCGTTTTACAGTTTACGTTTGCAACCCATAAAGAGTGATCCCGTCAATGATTCCAGCTCAGGTTGGACTTTATTGTTTAATAATAAGAACTTAAGCATTGATCAACACTTTGCTTGTTTCATGTTCAAAACCATGCTAAAACAGTTCACCTTCTATTCAAATAACAAGCTACTTATGTTTGAAATGATTGGACATTTTCAAGAAACGCCATTTGCTTTCAATCGGAATGAATGTAAACTTTTACAGAAATTGGTATCCGTAAACAAATTCGAATTCAACTTTGATTTCGTTGTTTGTTTTACTCTTTGGAAATAATAATTCAACTCAACTTTGATTTCGTTATTTGTTTTATTTTGTAAAAATAAGAGCATAATCACTGATCGTCCATTTTGTTCATGTTTTAACACAAGCTAAAAAGGGTTCATTTTCTATTCAAATAAAATCCAAGTTCAAAAGCGGATAAGGTTTTTATATTAGTGTTTCCTCTTCAGCCAGGTTCACTAATTACTGTTTCGCCCAGCTATAACTTCATGTTCACTTAAATTATTATACTTATAACAGTTTTCTATTTTATAAGCTTAGTAAAATTCTCTTTACTTTAGATATTTAATTGTTACGAAAAGTCTTTACTCGAATTATTATTAATAAATTTCATATTAAATTCTTATTAAGACTTTAAAAATATAAAATTTTCTGAACTGATGGAGTAAAATTGAGTTCCTCATCTACAAGAATATATACTTCCTTACAAATTGTTTTCTAAATAAAAATCAATATTTTAAGAATAAAATGCAAATAAAAAGCTATATGACAATTAAACTTCAGAAACATATTGGACAGGTAGTTTTCTACTAATGTAAATAGAAGATTTTTACATTTATAGTAAATACTAAGTATTAAAGTAATGATTAACATTAATATATAATACGTACCTACATCAATCAATCTAAATCAGTGACAGACCACCATGTTCAATTTCAGCTACTAGGAAATATACAGAAACCATTAGTAACAAATTAATCACTGATTATGACGTTGAGTTTGAAATAAATTTAAGGGAAGCGTTCCGTACATTTCCTATTTGTAATTATTACTTTTTTTAATTTTTTTAAAATAAAGCGTGGATAGAGTGTTCCCTATATACACCTGTACAATATTTATTGATTTCCTGAATAAATTGTATAATGAATTGCGAATCCAATGAACACAATTGCCAACAAAAATTTAAATTGAAAATTATATTTCTACGCGAGTTTTAAACAAATCATCGCAGCGTTGTTAAAATTGACCCTTTCACCAGATTGTTTGAAACTTTGGAGGAAGACTAACTTTTAATTTTAAATAAGTTTTTAAATAAAGTTTTATCTCAAGAGATAAATTTAATCAAAAAAGTCAATGTTGTTTACCGAAATTGTTTCACCTGACAAAAATCATTACTTTTAATTAAATTCTGGGCTGATTCCGGTAAAGTTAAAGGGTATAAATTTGAGAATGAAATAATTAGATATTAACCCTTCGAATTAGACTAGGAAAAATTATCAAGTTTATTGTTTTTTTTAGAGGTTAATGAACTAATATAAAAGCATATTTTTTCAAATTTTTTAAGAAGAAATTACAGCTAATATATATTTCTTATTCTTATTATTATATTCTTATGACATATACACACACGTATATATGTGTGTGTGAGGTTTTTTGTGTATGTATGTGATATAGGATGGGCAAAAATATCGTGGAAGATTGATTTAAGGATGCTATTTATTTTACTTTAACAACGGGTAAATAATGAATAATATTATTGCCTCTTTCGTCCAACACAAAAATGTATTTACCGACAATGCGAGAACGCGTCTATCTCACATATCGATAACTAAGTTACCAGTGTATAAAAGACAGACGCTTGCGTCACAGCTTTTTGCCAATTAAGGAATGTTAATTTAACATTAAAGAATGTTAATTTAACATTAAATAAAGAATGTTAATTTAACATTAAAGAATGTTAATTTAACATTCTTTAATTAGCAAAAAGCCGTGACGCAAGCGTCTGTCTTTTACACACTGGTAACTTAGTTATCGATATGTGAGATAAACGCGTTCTCGCTTTGTCGGTCAATACATTTTTGTATTGGACGAAAGAGGGAGGCAATAATATTATTCATTATTTTTCTGTATCGAAATGATATGATAAACACTATGAAGGAATCGTTCATTAATAACACAAATCTGCCCTTCAGTGAAGTCTGTGACACATATGTAGTAGATAGGGTGTTATTAATAATACAATGATTCCTTTTAACATTCTTTAACGTGTAAATAAATTAAACTCTCAAATAAAAATACACTAAGAATTTTACCTAAGTTAAGTTCAGCAGTTCATATACCGTGCTTTTATATTAAAATGCTACAAACACCGTATCACAATATATTCGGGTCTAGATACCGAATGCCGATCAGAATGTAAAGTGGTGGGGCGCGAGTCAATCGAATCACAACAACGACTGACTACAGATTTCAGATTAAGTAGTTGTTCGTTGTACTTGGCGGAAGGTCTATCACTGACTGTTCAAATTGTTTATGTCCAAAAATTAATAAATTATAATTACTTTTAACTGTACAATTAGGTATGTTTACAATAAGTTTCGCATTGAACTAAAAGACGTTTTCTAATAAAACGTTTAAAAATAAAAAAAAACCTCTTAAAGAAGCTAAAATATAAAATAACTTCTCGGAACTTAAAAAATACTCTTTAAACAGAAAATAAATATAACTTGCCAAAACTTAACAAAATACTTTTTAAATACAGAAAATAAATTCAATTAATTAAATTCTCAAATGTCTCTCCTGCTTGCGCTAAACAGTATCCCGATCTATTATAAAATTCATTTCGAACATTGGCCAGTATAAGAGGATTAATAATTTGGAATTGGTGATCGATATTAGCCCGTAATTCTTCCAAATTATTAGCCCTTTCGTCTTGATGCCCACATAACTTTGATTTTATGTAACACCACAAAGAAAAGTCATTAGGGGCTAAGTCTGGTGACCTTGGTGGCCAGCGAATTGTACCACTATTAGTTATAATTCTTTGGGGAAATATATTATTTATATATCCATTCACAATTCTATTGGGCGGGACAACCATCATGCTGGAACCATACGTTCTCTAAATTGGGATGAATAGTTCTCAAAGCAGGGACAATGTCGTCTCGAAGAAGTTTCAAATATACTTCCCTATTTAAATTTCCTTCGATAAAGAATGGACCAATAATGTTATTCCCATAAATACTAGCCCAAACATTCAATTTTTCAGGATACTTTGTCCCCGTATTCAATTGTCGATACTCGTTTTCAATAGATCAATATCGATGATTCGACGGATTGTGTTTACCGTGCAACGGAAACGTGGATTCATCGGTAAATACGATAGTCTCAATGAAGTGTTCATTCGCATTTACAAGTTCTATTACAGTGTCACAAAATTCCATTCTGCGATGTTGATCAGCATGAAAAACTTTCTGATGAATTTGGTATTTATAGGATGTATATTTATTTTTCTTTAATATCTCATGAACTTTACCCACACTAATACCTATCTCTTCTGATATTTTAGATATAGTAATATTGGAATTTTCTTCGACCATTGCGCACATCATGACTTCCTGCATTTCTTTATCGTTATTTTTTCTCTGTATTTTATGACATTTACATCCCAAAATGCAACCTTCTGATTTAAACTTTTTAACTACCAATGATATTGTTGTTATTGCAGAAAAGGGAAGATCTACATACTTTTCAGAGAAAAGGCGCTGGATACGCCGTAAAGAATTATCTTTCAAAGCCCATGTTATCATTTGAATTTTTTCTTCGAATGTATACATTATCAAAGTAATATAATTAAAAAAATATTTAAATTTAAAGGTCTTACCGTAACACACTCTCCCAAATGCTAACCACGAATGACCGTTAATACGATATCGATACGCCTACAGTCAAATTAGTGGTGGGGCTGCAGCTAGTACGATCAGTAGTCAGTTATAGTCGTGATTCAAATGACTCGCGCCCCACCACTTTACATTCTGATCGGTATTCGGCAGCTAGACCCGAATATAATGTGGTACAGTTTTCGTAGCGAGGTAAAATGAATGCGGTATACGGTATACGGTGGCCAGAAATTCACAGATAATTGTCAGATAGGATGACTTCATGATTAATTCTGAGTCAACAGTTCTAATACAGTAATATTGTATTGTCAGTCATTAAGGCACATGGAACCAATAATGTTGAAAACTTGCGACGAAAAGTATATGGAATTTTTTTGAATTTTTTGCAGAAAAGTATGTTTTTACTGTGAAATAAAATTACACTACGTTGATGTAATTAATCGTTTTATGCCAATATTTTGCATTATTAAATATTTCCCTAACTACATTTTTATATTAAACACATATGGCAACCTTGGCCTACAATGTCTGTAATTTAAAAATAATTATTTGTCAAACTTTGACATTTATCAGTTTAGAGTTCATAATTGTCGCTTCCATTACTTACAGCATTTTGGCGATATCCTAGGCCGTTTGTAACGTGCACATTCAACGAATATTTGATATGTGTATGGTGTTTCAATTTTGCAGTGGAAACGCCTACTTAGACGAATATACAATAGTATCCTTATCATCAACACTGATTTACTAATACATTTTGAAGATTAGATCGGAAACTTCGTGAAACATACACATTCGTTTCCAGTCACAGTGATACAGGTAGATCACGACATCGTTGTACGTTCCAAGTTGAAGAAGCGATTTTGGATATTGCTCACCAACATCCACTAGACAAGTGGCCAGGAAATGAACATTCCAAGTAACGTGTAGTTCTTTCAGTGCTTACGGAAAGCCTTTTAAGACCGTTTTATATTACAGAAGTACAACCATTAAACAAAATCACAATTTGTAAAGAATAATGCTTTGCAACACAATTTTAAACAAAAAAAACGATCTTCAGTTAATATTAATAGTTCCTAGCGCTAGGTGAATTAGAGTTAATTTAAAGTGGAAGAAATTGTAAATTTGATGGAAATAAATATTACGTACACTAATTGAAATATGTACCACGAAGACATCGTAATATTAGCATTTGAACCTAAATATTAAAAAAAAAATATTTTTAATAAAATGGCTTATTTTATATAGTACTAAAATTCTAAAGAATCATCACAATTCACTTTGAACGAATTGCTTCAAAAGTTTCCTGGGATCTCTATTTACATATAATGAATTTTAGACTACATAACTTATCGTAATTTATTGTCAAGTATTAGAATATAACGTCCTACAATGTTGTCCAATTTTTCATTAAAACCTCTTGGTGTCATTGTTCTTTTTATACTTTTACTCCGAATTTTTTTAGGACTTCCCCTTCTCCGATTCTGTACAGTATTCGTCTCATTACCTTCTTTGGCAGTCTATTGTTACCAATGCTTTGTACGTGACCATGCCAGATTAATTACTTCTCCCCAAAGCAGCCAATAATATATTTTTTTATATCCAGTTTTTCATTTATTGTGGTATTTTGGATTTCTTCTTGTATTGAGATTTTCGCTGTTAGTCTCAATGCGTCCATTTTCTGCCGCTTTTATTTTTCCTTTTATATGTAAAGAGTGTTCCAAAATTAACGCAAGATTTAAATTAAATAGAAAACACAGTTTTTAGTCTTCTGATTGTTATTTTTTTATTGAATTATAAAGTACATAGGATAGGGATATTTATGGAATAACATCCGGCAAACGGCTTCCACGGCTTTGCATGCACATACGCACTTATTTGTCGAAATTTCCCATGACCATTATGCATAAATGTGGCTGAATTTCGTTGATGCAGCGTTGAGCATCCTCCTTTAATGCACGGCTTTTGTGGGCTTGTTGACATAGACCTGTGATTTCAAATAGCCCCATTTAAAGAAATCCAATGGTGTTAAATCACAGGATCTGGGGAATCAATTCTGATCACCGAAACGAGAGAGTACACGACCTGGAAATGTCTCATGCAGTAATTGAATTGTTTCACGGGATGTATGGCATGTGGCACCGTCTTGTTGAAACCACATATTGGCCACATCAATATCATCCAATTTCGGCAGAAGGTACTGTGTTATCATGTCGCGATATCCAGCACCTGTAACAATCACTGCTTGACTAGCATCATTTTCAAAATGCTATGGTCCAATTATGCACCCAGGCCAAAATCCACACCGAAAAGTGACACGTTGTGGATGCATTTGTTTTTCGACAATCACATGGGGGTTATCAGAACTCCAAAAGCGGCAATTTTGGCGATTAACAAAGCCATCGAGGTGAAAATGTGCTTCATCGTTTAGGATGATTTTGATCGAAAAATCAGCATCCATTTGTTGATGTTTGATAATCCATTCAACGAACTCTCTTCGCTGTGCATGGTCATTAGGCTTCAGTTGTTATATTAATTGAATTTTGTAAGCATGGAGACACAAATCTTTAGTGAGTATACGCTGTAGAGAGCTTCTTGAAATCTGCAAATCTTGTCCACGACGCCGAATTGAGGTTCCTGGATTGTCACCGACACTCTCACGCACTGCTTCGATATTGACATTTGAACGGCTTGTTTTTGGACGAGCAGTGTGTTTGGCGTCTCCAACGGATCCAGTCTCCCTGAATTTTTCAATTAATCTCTTCACAGTTGACTAAGTTACAACACTATTCCGACCATATTTAGTATGAAATTTTCGAACTGCGGCCGCCAAGCTTTCATTATTTTTGAAATGTTTTTCAATAATGAAGACACGTTGTTCTAACGTGTAACGCTCCATTTTTACTAACTCTAAACTATCAGTTGTCAAATTGTTTTTTTTAGGGTTGCTAACACTTTACTGCACAAAGGGCGACAAATTCAAATCTTGTGTTAATTTTGGGATACACATTATTTTCATTCGTCATATTTCAGATCTGTACATGAACGTAAACTGTCATATATTCTACTCTGATTTGCCATCCCTTTCCTTCAATTGTATTTACTACCCCGTTTAGATATGTAATTTAGTCTTTTTGCGATATTTATCTCAGATGTTATTTGCCTATAAATTGTTCTTTAGAATTAGTTGCTCATATCTTTTTTTTTTTTGAATTAAAACATTTATATTAATGCCAACATAAATAAAGTTAAACAATATGTTTTGAAAATGCACATTAAAACGGAATATGTGATGCAATTGAATCGCGTTTATTACCCTATAAATTATGAAACATTATTTGCATAATATTTTGTATATACATACGTATGTAATTGCATAAAACACAATCTAATTTGAAAACAATTAAACGTTCTAACAATAAGGCGCTCGTTAAATTGCAAAATGGAATGGCTCTAAGTTGGGTTTTGTCACCTTGACCTAAATCACGAAACATGATCATAAATCAACGAGGAATACAGGAAGTGCTGAACGCCTAGCATGGCGCACACTGGCTATTTACGTGAAAAGAACATTCTTCAGTATTACCGGATGGAACGTTGGAATAATGGTAAAACATTTTCCTAAAAATATTTTTTGGTCGATTCTTTAAATTATCTACGTACAAATGTACAAATCGCGCAAATAAAATTAATTACTCAAACCTTTTCTGAAAAATACTTCTTCGAACATTATTATTACTATAAAGCCATTGTTTTAAAATCTCTTCGCAATTCTTGAAAATAGGAATTTTTATATTTTAAAACGCTTAATAAGATATCAATTTATATATAGTACATAGTAAGCTTCAAAATTATTTTAGATTTTTTTAAACAATCTTATTCAAATCTTACTACAGTTTAGATATAGTTAATTTAATTATGTATTTCAAATTTAAGTAATCTTTACCTTACATTTCATTGATTACTTACCATTTCTTGGCTGTTTATTTACTATATATTTATATTCATGACTAGATCAAATAAATAAATCGTAATAATAATATTGCCCCATATTGCAATAAACATAAAATAGTTTTGTAAATTTTCTACAATTTATTTTCTAAAAATATATACATATTTTTTGATCTATTAAAGCTATTTCTATAGGCTTATTTAAGAGTAGGTTGTCAGTTTCAAAATGCTTTAGATTTTGTACACAGCAACAGTTTTTAATATCATTACGATTTAGCGGGTTTGATATTTTCTGTATATTTTTTTTCCATTTACAATTTTTGCTATAGTGATTTCAAAATGAGTGTGATACTGCGGTTCTGAGTACTGAGACAGCAATTTGCACTCGAATATCTTTGAAAGATTTTTTGCTTCCATGGGTTCATATTTGCTTCATTCAGTGCTACTTCGAACACAATAGACGATATACCAAGACATTAAGAACATATCGAACAGTACATGGGTTGAGAAATGGATTTGACTCAGTAAAATAATGTCCTAAACTCGTACAAAAATTTAAGGAAACTGGTACATCTAGCGATAAAAATCGATCGGGTAGACTAAATTTAGTATTAAACCAAATTACCGCAGTTTTAGTCTTACAAGAAATTCAAAACGCATATTTTTCTAGTGCCAAAAAGTCGTTCGTCGGTGTAACGAATCTTAAGAAAGCAGCTCATCTGTATCCTCTGTAAAACAAAAATGTGCTTTGAACTTAAAATAACAAAATAAGCGGATCTCCATCGTTTTTACTTTGCAAATGTTAGTAGAAATAAAGGAAACATTGAATAGCTAAGAATTCTTTTGACCAGATGAGGCATATTTTAGGTTAAATAGAGATTTCTAATACACATAACTACAGAATGTAGGCAGAAAATAATCCAAATACATTGATCGGTAAGGAATTACATGATTTCAATATTTCTGGTTGATGCGACGTTACGTCAAGTTTCCTAATAGAACCTTATTTCTGTGAAGAAATGGAACATGGACATTACAGTAATGATAAATGGGCAGCGATATTTTCAGATGTTGGAAGGCTTTGTACTTCCAGTATTACAAAAACCTGATATTGGCAATATTATTTTTATGCCGTGCTCCACATGGTGATAATTATGTAAAAACATGCAACACATTTGTCGATCGTGTAATTAACGGGCAATTTCCAGACGTTTAGCTTTCTAGATCATCAGGTACGAGTCCGTTTAATTATTGGTAATGTGATTATCTCAAAGAAAGGTTATTTCTATGTAGACGTACTACTCGTGAGGAACTGAAGTAATCGATATCATATGTCACTCTAATAATTTAGAATAACGACTATTTTTATTTGCTTTTTTTTATTAGTGGTCTTCATATCTAAGTGTTTCTTTGCTCTCCCGTTAAAAATAAAAATCCTTTTCCTTACGAACAATTTGGTGTTTTTATTTTTGCACAATCTAAGAATTTGGCAATATTTATATTAAATTACTTAAAACATAATGCGTAGAGTTTTCAGTTTTCGAAGCTCAAAAAATTTAGTTAAAGTATTGTTTTACATTTGGACTAGTAATAAATGTTTAAGTAATGGTAATGATGTCAATAGCCTAAAAATCGATTATACATAGTTTCGCTTCAATATGATATTAAAATTCTGAAAAGGTCTTTATTGGGGTAATCTACTATTGAATCTCTTATCGATAATGAACGGATAATTCACGAAATACATGACCGCGATATATGTGTAATACTTGGGTCTATGGAGATGACGTGCAGCATTAATAGGTAACAAAACACTGCTGACATTAGCTTAATTAGCGGAATTTGTTCAACTTTCCAAATTAATGATACAAATTTGAAAATGTCCAGTTTGGGTGAATTCAGTCAAATCTTTCTGTTGTCTTCTATTCACGTGATATATTTTTAATTTACGAGGTCTCTCGACCATCGAATCCGCAATGTTTACGTAACACGTGGCAAACCCTTCTTTCAAAACCACTCCACTGTAAATATAACGCTTGAGTAATTCGAAACAACTTCTATATTACTCCTTTCTGAACTGAGAGACCTTTAGTTTCAGTGCGTCAGTAAGATCAACAACGGCCCTGAAGATTTCTCTTATAAAAACGGACGAAACATCAGCAAATCAGGCAGTAGTACCAAGGACGCAGTTCTAGGTCAGAAGTCCAAAAGGGGCAATCTAATTTTCTATGTCTAATGATAATTGAAGAAGTCAATTATCTAATAATACAAACAGATTAATATATTTGAGTTTTAATGAAATTATCTAATTTTAAGACCTTAATATTTAACATTAAATTATATCTTCAATCCTCTTGGCAAAATGCAATAGAAGGAATATATAAATCATTTTCTTTTCGATAAGGAAATACATTTTTGTGTTTTTTTCAACTAATGTATTCATATATCAGCTCTAAGTGTCAGAACGAATTCGTTTGTATTAAATATGTTGTACGATAAACCAATGTATAAATTATCGTGTGTAACATACAAAATGTCCTGAGAAGTTATACTAGAACGAACTGTGGATAGTTTTCGGTAGTCACGTACATTTGATACGTATTTAGTGCCTGTCACAATTCTCCGATAATGTGTAGCAATGCTAAAATACGTTTGTATATCATATTGAACGTTCCACCCCATTTATTTAAATATACATACATACATCCATACATCTGAATATATTCGAGTAATCGAATTTCTACGAATAGAGTCTTGATATGTATTGTACTTACATAAATGAGCATTTTGAAAAGCTTGTACTCCAAGATATTTATTTATTTATATGTTTCGTGAAATACACACAAGAGTTTAGGTGATTTTGTTCACGAAAACAATACATTATTAGTTTTTGAAAGCAAGCAACTATGAGGGGAACTAAAAAGAAAAATATGCTTATTATAATAGAAACAATGAATTGTGTATTTCCTAGTAACGTTCAATAGTGATAACAAGAGACACCGAATTTTTTCTTCCAAATATGTGTGAAAATATAAGTAAATAGTACAATACACTATAAAACATATCCGGCAACATTGCTAGCTTTGTTCATTATTTTGTGCTTGACCGAGTGTTTTGCAACAAAAATTCTAAAAAGGAACAAAATTCTACTAAACCTTTAACGAACGAATCACTACAGTTATGGGGACGAACCTCTATCATATCTCAAAGTAAAATATTGATCAAAACAGTTACGATTGTTTTGTTAATCTAAAGAAGATAACCCAGCGGAACTCCAATAATAGCGTTACCTATACCAAAACTACATACTCTTGATTAAAACCATTCAGGTCCTTCTCTGTGAGAATGTGCGAGTTCACAAAACAGCCAAAGTCCAACACATCCTGCGTGACTTCTTTGAGCTAGATCAGTCACTCATTGTTTGGTTCCATCCCTGCGCTTTTTATTTAAAAATTTAAAAAAGCTCATCAGAGAATGTAATTTTATAGACGATAACTAATTAGAAGGAAACATTTATGTCTATTTCGAAGACCAAGAAATTGATTTTAAGTCGTTGCAGGATAGGGGGCACAAGTGCGTTGAAGTTAAGAAAGATTACGTTGAAGAAAAATATGATCAAAAAGCGTAGTTCTCCTGTTTCATTTTTAAATAGAAAGCTTTACTGAATTCACCTGTATTCATGTTAACCATAAAGAACGTTATTTGCTTCCTTTTTGACTTTTAAGCTAATCAGTAACATACATGCTTATTTTTTATGAGCATAATAAAAAATTCTATTTTGCCCTATTAATATTGTTACTCCAAAGGCACATAATTCAAAGAATATATTACTTATTTAGTTTACTTAAACTATAGACTAGACACTTCTTAATTTTTCATTCTTTGGTGTTATTTTCAAAGTATTACATAATATATATTAGTTGCGTAAATACATATTTACTTAGAGAGACTAAAACGCAAAAACGTCTAATTTAATACATTAATTAGCTTTATTGAAATATGTATATGTATTTTTGAAACTTTCCCTCACTTTATAGTACAAATATCTAGATCAATAAGGTTGATATATAACCCCTTTCCACATTAACTTTTGTAAATTCTGTATACGCATTTCGACAACCAAGTTGTCATCATCAGCAGATAATTTCAAAGTGTCGCACCTGGTAAAACACGGCGAAAAACAACCGTACGAAAATCAAACTCCGTACGCGATCCACACCGTTCAAAACCAAGATGTACACAAATTCAACTACAAATATCTAATTTAATATTTATATTCAAATTTTTTCAATGTTATTAAAGCCGCTTTAGAAAATTAAAATGTAATTGTCAAGCAACAAAGTAACGAAGTTAGATTGCCCTGCGATAGGGCAATCTAACTTCGTCGACAGATTGTATGCACCTGGTGTGATTTCACGTATGTCCCAAAAAGCGAAATTCACGCCATTTTTGAGTATTCTGCAAAGATCGGAATTAATGGTAATTGGACAACGTAATGTCGGGGAATATGGTGAATAAGGCAAAGTGCCCCATTCTAGCTCCAGCAGGTTTGAGCAACTTTGAAATAAACATGTGATCTAGCATTGGCGCGCAATATATATTTGAATCGATTTTTTTTAGTTGAATGTTAATAGCTCATTAAATGAAATTCTTTTCTATTATTACCAAACCTAATGCGTAACCTTATTTGGATGAAGACTTTTTATTGATGTGAATTGCTGTGGTTTGCTAGCCTTTCTCCATGATTTTTTATTCCACATTATCATAAACGATTCCGTTCTCTTCACAAGTTAATAGTTTCTAGAAGAGGAATCAATCACTAACAGATATGTTCCGAATCGATTAAATGAGCTATTTGGTAGAAATTTCTAGAAATCATTTGACCAGAGCATGGAGCATCTTCAACATGTATTTCTCCCAAAAAAATTTATCAAACCACTTTTGACATGTAGGCTGGCCTACAGCATCTTTCTTCTGTATAAATACATATATTTTTCTTTTAGTTTCACTTATAGTTGCAATTTCGGAAATAAAACTACATAATGCTACGACAAAACACGTTATTTGTATATATTGTAAATCACATTTTAAAATATAATTGCTTATGTTAAAAATTTAAATTTTACTACCCAAATAATTGATGATATATTGTTGATTGCCAAACAGATTTGATCGACATAGAGAAATAGAATTCCGAAAATTATATCCTAACGCCAACCCGGACGAACTCTCCGGTCAATGCAATAATATACGTTTGTCGAAAGATCTTCCTTGTGTCCAATTATATGCGCATATTCCACATATTAATTTATAGAAACCTAACCTTCTCCTATTATGTATTTTGTCCCTATTATTTTTAACGTATTTCCTACTAGCGTTATTAATTTCGAATGCCACTTGTAAGTTAAATACTCGAAATCAAGGTCAGTTCGTATTTATTGGCAAAATCTTTTTTTTATTCTTGAGTAAAATGAAATGACTTTCTCTTTTTACTCTTTGGGCATCGCAGCCATTATTATTATAACATTTAATTATTTTTCAAGATTAACTTTTGACATACGAGTATATATCGACCAAATCTAACTTATGTTGTACCGGATATGTTTACATATTGTGTATATCTGTTTGTTCTTTTTTTTGGTAAATTGAAAACCAAAATTATTAGTAACTTATAGTGTAATTGAACACTTATGGAAAAACAGTGTCTAAAACTAAAATACTTTTTCACAATATAAGTTTTATTTTAAAAAACGATCACCATCAACTAGCTCTAACTTCTTTCTTAGGAGTTTGTATACATAATCTAAATGTCGTTAATAAAATATAAGAGCCAAAACAAGTTATATTCATATATGTACGTAGAACAAAGCTATGCAGTGAAATACATATACAAATATAAAATCCTATAAGTGTTTTAGATATATCTTTCATATATATTTCACTTCTTAACTTTATTCTACCTATATTAATATAACTTGTTTCCATGCTTACACTTTGTTAACGATATTCACAGTCTGTATATATTTGTAAACTTAGAAGAAAGAAGTTTATGTTGCAGTATTAGTCCAGGTTTCAGTTATAACGAATAATATACATATTTTAAATACGTGTTATTGTTCCCTTCCGAAAAGATAAATATACACATTTCTTAAATACTAGTGCCCCACAATATGCATATATTTATTTCATCCATAGTATTAACGTTTGAAATCGCTAATCCCTTACCGAACTTATAATCTTCGTCTGTACTCGCTAAGTTTTGAGAACGTGAAGGGGTGGTATAATGCGCTCATACAAGTAAAATTTATTCAGAATTATTAGAGCTTTGAAGAGTGTATTCGTGATGACGTATTTACCGTTTTCAGTTTAGAGTCCCATAATTGCATCAGTGGCGCGCCAATTTTATAGTTTCTATTTATATAACAAACTTATGCGCCATGAGCAAGACGAAAGATATTATAAACAGTAAAGTTAGAACAGAAACATTGTTATGGACTGGCTTGTACTCTCAAAGCAAAATTGCTAGTAAAATAAAAGTTTCACGCCGGCAGTGGCAAGAATTGGAACATTATCAAAGAAAACTTTTGCTCATCATCAAGTAGTCTACAATATTGCCACTGGCCACGCAAAAGAACCGAAAGAGAGGACAGTAAAATTATTAACATTGCTTTACAAAACAGACAGTCTTCCATCAGAGAATTGTTACATCTTCTGCAGTCCCTCAATACAAAATTATCAGAGCACCTTGTGACCTCGATTGTATGCTGCGGGATTAAAATGTTGGCCAGCGAAATAACCGCGTTTCGCCGAAGCAATAAAGAAAAGGCACCTACAGCCAAGACGCATCAACATTTTACTATTGGTGAGTGTATAAAATTATATCGCAAAATGTCTTCTTATATTACGTCTCAATTACTATTTTTAATTTCTGAGTCATAGATCATATTTTATTTATTTTATTTTTAGAAAACGATATATAGCGTAAAGTGCTAAATATCCCTCCGCTTTGATGGCATTACGGGGCTGGAAGAGGACCTCCTTACTTTTTCAAGGGGAGAAGGAACCAGTATTAATACAAACATGAAGCTGTTCTGGTGCCGTTTATTACTTCACTAGATGCAGAAGAAAACCTCCCATGTCTACGAAAGTTGGGGCTCCGTGATATTCACCAGATTTCAATCCAGTCGAGAGTCTTTGGAATATTCTTAAATCTATTCTTTACTCCTACCAAACTCTGGATTTAAACGTTTTGAAAGAAAATATGGAAAAAGCCTGGAAATAAAACAGAAAATTGTAAGACATCGTAAAAGTTTGTATCGACAGCATGCCGAGATAATTCAAGCGCTCATTCGAACTAAGAGCGGTTTTAGCAATTATTGAGTCCAATATATCTTACAGTTATGTGTGTTCAAATGTATATTAGCACGTGTGATGTAGAAGTATATGTTCTAATATCATCTGTTTAGCAGTTATTTTGTTTAAATTCTGAAATTGTAGGATGAGTCAATTTAATTACTAGGTGCTGTAGTTGGTCCTGATGGTGTATGCAGCGCACACGAAATGTATATATTTTTTATCTAAAACTTATATTATTATGAAGAAGGTATTTTGTTCAAATATATTAACTTTTTTAATTATTACATCTAAGACATTTAAACATCTGCTTTGTTTCAATCTCCGTTGTTTCGTATATTAGTATATATCGAATTTATATATATATACACACGTATCTCAGGAAAGTCATTACTGGTTTTTCTGACAGATGTCGCTAGGCTTAAGTATGCACTGTTACACATATGTCATTTCATTCTACCGACATCATGTTTTTATGATTTTAGCATGCTCATCGTAAGTTTCTACTAGTAAATGATGACTTTCGACGGTTTTTTTTCTTTTGATTAAATAAAAAAAAGTAATGCAAATGCGCATTTTCAGGCACGAAACTCGACATTTTCAAAGAGGTATAAATCTATCACAAAATATAACATGTAGACTATCGCTCATAAGTATTTCGTCACCCTCGTTTCATTAGAGTTTCTATAGAAAAGCTGTAAATATAAAATTTATTTCTGTAGTAAGAAATAGTTTCATAGTAAACATTAAAATCTATAAAAGCTTATTCAAAAATAATTATGCGGTTACTCTATTATTCACAATGAATGATAATACCCTAATGAAGCTCCAGGTAGAATATTTACACTTAAGGGATTAGATTTTTGACGATTTTATTTTAAGGTAGGGTGTTATTGTAAACTATTAGGTATTTATACTTGGGAATTTTGGCAAAATTGCAGCTAGTTTTTTTGAGCTGTTTATAGTGCTAACATCATATGTTTCGAAGAAGTTCAATTGGTTAGAAATGCCTAAATGGAAAGAATTGTGTGTAGAAACACGATTGTTTATAATCGCATACCATAAAACTGGCAAAAGCAACCTCGAAATTGCCACAGAACTTAAATTAAATCAGTCCACCGTGGGTTATATCATCAAAAAACACCACGAATGTGGAAGTGTGTTGAGCAGAACTCGAAAAGGCAGACCAAGAGCAACAACCTCAGCAGAAGATCTCGCAATGGTGGTAACAAGCAAGCGAAATAGATGAAAAACAGCCCCAGAAATCACAGCAGAATTGAAAACTGTCCGTGAAAAAACCCATAAGAGTTTCCACAGTTAAACGACGATTAAAAGAAGCTGGTCTTCATGGACGAATTGTAATGCGGAAGTCGCTTCTACGCAAGTAAAACAAGCAAAAATATTTAGAGTGGGCAAGCGATCACCAAAATTGAACCACAGAAGACTGGAATAAAGTTTTGTGGACCAATGAATCCAAATTCGAAATTTTCAGTTCACGAAGACGTGTTTTCGTGAGGAGGTCTGTGGGTGAGCGTGCCCAGAAAGAATGCATAGCCCCTACTGTTAAGCACAGTAGTTTAGTCATGATATAGGGCTACTTTTAGATAGGTATACTAAAAAAGAACAGTATAAGCGCATATCAGAATTTTATCTTCCAACAAGATAATAACCCGAAACACACTTCCAAGCTATGCCGAGAATATTTGCAGAAACTGGAGAACGAGGGAACCATAAAAGTTGTGGCGTGGCCTCCCCAGAGTCCCGATTTAAATCCCATCTAATTGCTGTGGGAAGAACTTGACCGAGAGGTGAGAAAATCGGCCCCCACATCTGCCGTTAATATGTGGGAGAACCTGTAAGAGGCAAGGGGTAAAATAAAGCCTGAGACATTACGAAAATTAATCGAAAAAATGCCTCGATTGTGTACTGCAATCATTAAAAATAAAAGAAGGCATATCGACGAGTCTAAAATTTAGATAAATGTAAATATTATACAACAATTTGTTTTAGATGTAAAAATATATATTTTTCATATATGTACATAATAAAAAGATATTAGTATTTCGATTTTGATTTTTGTTACAATTTGCGGGTAAATGCGAGTGACCAAGTACTTATAGGCGATAGTGTATGTCTATTAATTAAAAGAGTTAATAATAATATGTTTGCACATAATACCTTCTTCATAATAATCAATCAAAGGCATACATCTTATATTTTGCGAAATTGACACTGTCATACATTTACACTTCTTTACGTCATTACCCCATTAGTTTTCTTGTTTAGTGATAAGAAAAAAGCGCCGAAAGGCATCGCTTGCCGGTAGAAACTTATGGTGGGCATGTTCCAACCACATAAAACATGTGAGGCGTGGTTTCGATAATTCAAAAGTGGTGACTTCGATGTGCAAAATAAAGCACGTTCTGGTAGACCGAAACAGTCGAGGGTGCAAAAGCAGGAGTTATTGGATGAAGACCCAACCCAAACTCAAAAACAATTGGCAGAAGCGTTAAATGTAGACCATAAAATGATTAGCGACCGATTACGAGCAATGGGAAAAATCCAAAGATGAGAAAATGGGTGCTACATCAATTGAATGATAAGCAAATGGAAAATCGAAAAATCATCTATGAAATGCTGCTTCAAAGGTATGATTGGAAGTAATTTCTGCATCGAATAGCGATGGGCGATGAAAAATATATTCATTTGAAATATCTTAAATTCAAAAGATTATGATTATCACCCGGCGAGGCCGGCCCGTCGACTTCAAGACCAAATTGTTTTGATCGCAAAACAATGTCCTGTGTTTGGTGGGACCAGAGTGGCATGGTATATTACAAACGGTTGAAACCTCGTGAAAGAGTTAATACTGATCGCTACTGACAACAAATTATCAATTTAAACCATGCATTGATAGAAGAACGTCCAGAATAGGCCCAAATACACGGTAAAGTGATTTTACAGCACTATAACGCGCCGTCTCATACAGCAAAATCGGTCAAGGGAGCATTGAAAGCACATCGATGGGACATAATATCGCACACGCCGTGCTCTTGCTCCGTGACCTTTTCGAATCAATGGGACACGCGCTTGCAGAGCAGCGCTTCACCAATTTCGAAGAAGTTAAAAAATGGCTCGATCTATGGTTTTGCTCAAAGGCCATACAGTTTTTTTGGGATGGCATCCATAAATTGCCTGAAAGGGCAAAGTATGTAGAATCAAATGGCCAATATTTTGAATAAATAAACTTTGAAAATTATGCAGTTTTTTTTACGAAAACCGGTACACCTGGTATATATGTATTTATATAGCCTAATTCGATACATACTATTTTGCAAGTCTGTAATAAATAGTGGATTTCTAAAAATTTGTGCTAGTATTGGATTTAAAGGATTCACTATATTTATAATTTAAATAAAAGTAGTTTCTGTTAAGACTTTAAATAAGCATTTTATTTTATAATATATATTATATATATATTATAATGTATCTCGAATTTTGTAATTACGTTTATGTTTTAAATGAAAAAGCGAATTAAAGGAACTAATAAAAAATAATAAATAAATATTAATTTGCAAGTAATTTCTTTAAATAAGCATTTTAGATGAATTATTCCGCAGGAAAATGCAAAATATAAGTTTTATATATTTCGTAATTAAACCTTACCAATGAAATTATATATTGGGTCTGGGAAAAAGGTTGATATATATTTATATATATATATATATATATCGGTGAAAAATGGTCGATAATCAAGTAGTTTTCACTCTTTTGAAACCAACTTAATTCCATTGAGAGAGTTCTGCAGAGATCGAAACAGATGATAGTCAATATCCGGACTGTATGTTTTAATTTTTGACGGGTCATCAAAGAAGTGTGTGGTCGGGCGTTGTCATGATGGAAGACAACACCTTTCCCATTAATCAATTCGGGCCGTTTTCTTTCAATCGCCTGGCGTAATCTCTCTAAAAAAATAATAAATAAATATTAATTTGCAACGGCTCACCATCCTTTATCCACGATCTTTTACGCTTCCGATTATCGTACGTATTTTATTAAACGTTTCAGAAACGGCTCGATTTCATTCCGTTTCAGCAATCATATTCCATTTCATGAGGAACCCATACGTCAAGCTAACCAGCTTTGTGTAAATGGTTCAGTAATTCATGCCAATATCGACACTGCTGATATGCTTATCTTGTTGGACTTTTTCAAGAATTTCATCAGATTTTTCAGTGATTGGAATACCTCTTTCATTGAAATTTCCAGAACGAAAGCGAGCGAACCATTTCCGCGCAACAGATTTCGATAAAGTACCTTCACCGCACACAGCACAAATTTTATCACAAGCCTGCGCATCGTTCTTCCCCTTATCATAATAAAGAATATAAAATTTCTCATTTTATATATTGCACCGATTACAATGTTTCTACGCTCATAACGTAAGGTCATCCGAGCCCTTGGTGTCGCTGTGACCAATGAAATTATATATATAATTTATTGTAATGAATTCATATCTATAATTAATGCAAAATATAATTATCACCTACATAGACAGATTGTGATGAATTGATTTTTAGCACTATATATTTCATGAAGTTTACTCTATCACGTTCAGAAAATTTATCATAGGCGAATGGCAATAAATTACTACTCGTTTAAATTTAATTGTTTCGGAATTCGGTGAATTTTTTATATTATCAAATTACCTTTAATTACAGTTATGTAAATGGTGTTAATATCATCTCGCCCAGAGAATATCATAGCTGATTGTATGTATTTTTATGAAGAGAAACATGTGATTATCCGCAAAATACAATTTTGTGTAGTTTGTTGCATATTAGGTATATAGGAAGGCTAATCTAAAGCGAGATTCCAGGAATTGATTAAATTTTAATTAATCACAAAATCAGTTACATCGTAGGTATACCGTTTGCATATATTTACCAAGCTATACGGAGTTTTAATAATATCACTCGTGTCCTATGTAATAGCAAATTATTTTGTATCAATACGTGGATTCATATCGGTACATATTATAGTCGAAGCCTTTTTGTTTGAATTTTGAATTCTACGTTTAGATAAGCAAATACTTATCGAATAATAAAACAAATTTCAAGAATTTCTAATTTTTTCCGGTTATATTTACTAATTAATTAATTTATACCAATCGTACTTATCGAAATGATTTTAATTTATTAATATATTTTGGAAAGGATATTTAGTACCGTGTAATTCAAAAAAGCTCGAATTGAAGAGATTAAGAATACTGTACAGTAAAAGACGCTGAACATAAAATAAGGTAAGGGAGATTTCATGTTTCATCAACAGCTATGTAACTACTTCACAATAGTTAAAAAATATGATTCTATAAATTTTTTTCTCATCTCTACGATTATTACATACTAAGTGACAAAAAAAAATCATGTAGTTAAAGTATAGATTTTTAAGCCAAATTTTGTACAAATGCTTTACTGTGTTGAGAATAATAAATAATAAAACGCAGTAAGAAGCAATAAAGCTTTATCTTTTTTTTTGTTGAACGAAAAAATTCCGTTTTCATTTTCTTTATTTTTGTTCAGTTTAGTTTGATAATTCGACTGTAAGTGTTTATGTAGTTGTGAATTAGTGCATTAAATTGCCAAGAGTTCGAACGCAACCAGTCACCAGCAGCTGGACGATTTTGAAGAAGGTCATATCGTCTGGGTCCTAGGTTGATATTGCATTTGTGGAATTCTAGATCTACGGAAAGGAATATTGCTACAGTTAATTGTTATTGGTGAGATAGGTCTCAAGAAGATATGGAACATCGAGGAAGAGAATCACGGCGTCCTCTAAGATTTACTGAACGGGAAGATTAAAATCGTTTGCTTTTAGGGACCAACAAGAGGTCTGTGGAGAATAGTTTTTTGGCACAAGAAGCTACAGAATAACACTGCGTTGCAAATACCGTTATATTCCTTCGTTTGGGTTAATTTCCTATCGCCTAATGCTTATACTGCCTTTTTCCAGTCGACATCATGCAGTTAGATCAGAATAATGAAATGAACGGACATAAATATTAGGAACAACAGTTGAACACTATCGTTTTTGCTTGTGTTTTGTTTTCAAATTTTTTCGTAGAAATTGTGACTGCAGTCTTTAGAGAATTAATGGTTTGGGGTGGAATTAGCATATTAAGTAAGACTTCTTTAGTATTCCTTCAACACATTTAAGAGGTTCTGGAATCATTCGCTTTAAAATATAGTTAAGGAGTAAATAATGCCATATTCAAGCAAGACAGTGTTTGTCCTAATGTTGCTTTACGATTCCTGCGAGAGACCAACATCAGAATTATCAATTGGCCCTCGGAGTCGTCAAATCTGTCGCGCATAGAACACGTAGATATGATACGTCGAAGAGTTGGTTTATTTTTAATTCTCCAGTGAATTTACAACTATATTATGTCCTACAAATTTTTTGGAATGAGCTTCCACAGAAGTCCATTCTACTGGGCGATTCTTTCTTTTGCCACATCTGCTAGTAACAGAATTCTAGATTTGGCGAAAACTGCACCCAAACTTGCATTTTTTTAAGACGGCTTGCATTCCTTAGATCCAGAATATTGTAGCACCAGGTGACACAGATCTGCAAAATTTTCCTTATTTTACGCGAAATGATAAATATACTTACTTTATAAACATCTTTAGATAATTTTAAATTCTCAAAATTTATTCTTCTAGTTGCAGAATAGAAAATTCTGGTCATGCTATAATCTAAGTCATATAATAATTGTGCTACTTCGTTGTAATTTCAGTATCCTATTATGTGTTTCAAATGCCTCTTGTAGACATGTTTTTGGGCGGCTAACTATACAAGTCTAACGAATCGCAACTCTATAGACGATGTATAGATTTTGAGCTACCAATTCTATTAGTTTTTTTAGTTATTCAGTATATTCCATTGTTTTAGGAATTGCTATAGCTTCCGCCGTGAAAATTTAAATTTTATTGCTTAATTTAATTTTCAATATATTTTTTTTTAATTCGTAGATCACACACCTAACTCGTCTATATATTTTTTATTTTAAACATTATTTTGTTTATTTAAAAATGACTCTAATTTATTTGACTTGCATCAAGATAACGGACCCACTCACAGGTCCGCAATCGCAACAGCTGCAATAGCTCAGGCAAACTCAAATTAGTTGAATATCCACCATATTCGCCAGATTTGAACCTCAGCAATTACCAACTGTTTCCAAGACTTAGAAAACATTTACGTGGTAAACGGTTTCACTCAATTAATGGAGTGGTATGTACGGCAAATCAGTGGTTTGCAGTGGCTGAACAATTTTTCTTTCGGGAAGCATTAGAAATGCTAGAACATCGATTGGAAAAATGTGTTAACCTTAACGATGAAGAAAAATAAAAGTAAAATATTTGCAAATTTTTTATTGTGAGTGGGTCAGAGGGGGTGGAGCAAAGGGATCCAACCTCGTATTAATTTAAAATATGCAATTTAAAAACAAAAAATTAAATCGTATACCTGACATAATTTTTAATATAATTCAAATGTTATTGGATTTAGAAATCTATTAGTAACTATTTATTTATATTAATTTAAAATATTCGTTTTAATAACTTCGTTGACTTCGTATTATTGTTTAACGATAAAAATTTTTTAATGTTGCAGAAGGTTTATTTTAATTAATTAAAAGACATTTTCTTCAAATTCAAGG
Organism: Dermolepida albohirtum; assembly: GCA_031893035.1. NCBI lineage: Eukaryota > Metazoa > Arthropoda > Insecta > Coleoptera > Scarabaeidae > Dermolepida > Dermolepida albohirtum. The sequence continues at coordinate 26,518 of JAVIWB010002798.1, read as the reverse complement.
ATTATTACCACATTTAAAAACATTCAATATATACCAGATGCTCCAAAATTTACATATCAAAAGAAATATATCTCCGAAAATTTTGTTTACTTACGATTTTCACTAAAGTAATTTTTCCTAATATTTGGTTGGTGGTGTTCAAAAAATTCCAAAATATGTCTCTTTACTTCCATTTCCATGCATATATATTTATTTATTTGCACATCCCCGTACCATATATATACACATATGTATCATGAAAAACTTAATACCCTACATTTTAGATCTTAATATGATTTAGTGTTTCCATATGACTTCTTTATTTTTTTAAAACCAATAAAAAGGTATAAAATAATAAATTTCTATATTTATAATTAATCTTTACAATATTTTTTACATTAATGAAAATATAATTACAAAATACAAGACAAATTAGTTAATCTTGATTTATAAATTTGATAAAAATTTTCCAAAAAATTATTTCGTGACCGTTTCAATTTGGGCACATTCCCAATTACGAGTTAGAACTTGTGTCGCTTCAATTTCATTTAATAAGTAAACATTCACATATTTAATTATACTCCTCGAGAAGTATTTTAAATAGTACTTTCAGATACCTAATGAAATACAAAAGTGAAATTAACTTAATTGCATCTTCCCTTGACTATTTACCCATTATTTGTCGAGCCTCGTTTTATATATATATATATATATATATATATATATATATATATATATATATATATACAGTACGAAAACGTGCTGACAGTAAACTCACATCTTATCTCGTTTATTTGTTTCAATCAGTATAACAAGCTTGTTTATCGACATTTATTTTTATCCGTGCGAAACGTTGTGTCGTGTTTGTTTAAGTCTCTGAACTCCCGTGGTTAATTAGCATCTGTAGTAATCTCTGTATATATACATGCATACGTGGCAAATTAAAAAGGTTTTACTTGAGGGCAGGGCTTCTCTGCATAGATACGAAATATATATTAGGGTTGTCGTGAAATACCAGAATGTAAAATAACATTTTGATTTAATATGTACTTATAGTATAGTTATTGTTTATTCAGTAATGTTACTATATTACTATTGCGTAAGAGAATTCAATTTTATATATGTAAGCTGCTCTACTTTAATTGGCACACAGTAATAATACGGTGTGGAATTGTTTTCCCTTGTCCGGATAATATATGGTAATTCTTCACAGAAAAGGGACCTTTTCGATAATACTGCGGTAAGCAGATTATGGAAAAGCGCCCACAAAATTAAAAGCTACGCATGAAAGACCAATAGATTCCGTGAAGCGATTTCACTAATTTCATAATTATTAATTCTCTTATTTTTTACTTACATTTATAGGCATTTTCTATATTCTTATTTCAGTTTCCTTTACTAAATTCCATGAGTATTACTATTGATTAATGAAGCATATTTAAAAAGAATTTTTTTCGAATTTCGAAAGTATTTTCTCTCTTTCTTCATCATCGGATCATTACAATACACTCAGATTTTATATACAGTAGTAATAGTCTTTTTCCACTGTTTACTTTCTTCTTGAACACTCTTTTCCGATAGTTGCAAATCGCTCCTCTATTCGCTTTTTCTGATCTGATGTTAGCAAACATCGAATGTAGCTAACACAACCTATAAATGTTTAAGTGCTTGCGCAAAACGATAAACCATTTTTAGCAGACACTTTAAGAACGTTTTATCAAATAATTACTGCTTCAGTATTGATGATCTTCTCAATTAACACATTAAACAGAGTACCATGCAACTTGTATTTTCTTCGATCGTCTTTACATTCTTTGTCATCGGAAGCAAATAGATCTTGCCACTTCGTATAACAGAAAATTAAGTTTACTCTTCACTTGGAATTACATGTAGAACAAAGATAAAAATTATTACCTATAATTTGAAGATAATCAAACCCCATTTTCGGTCATTTTTTTCTGTGCTTGCAATCTTTACCAAAGACCAGACAGTTGCTAACAAATAATTAACATATCTGTCCAAACAATTAAATTTCACCTGGCGAGGGGGATTAATAAATGAGTAACTGTTTGAAAACAGTATCTCTGAGAGAAAGCTAGATTTAAAAAAAATCGAGTTTAGGTCAGTTATAAAGTATTTATTTTATTGTAGCGGGATAAAGACCAAAGAAATTTTTGGTAATATAACAGATACCTTAGGTGATAAGTGTGTGTCACATGTTACTATTTAAAATTGGGTTATGGAGTTTAGGAGAGGAAGATCGATTGTTAAAGATGAACATTACTAATTTCCGTGACACGTTGATTCTGTCCGTGATACTATTTATAAAATCGACAAATTGAGTTCAAGTGTACTGTAGACTCATTGGGCATTCCTTATGAACGAGCATATCATATTGTTCATAGGAAAATCCCCCCGCAGAGCTTGCTAAATGTGTACTATATTTGGAAGACAATACCTCTGTTTACAAGCCTTGCGCTTCAAAGAATTAATGAAATTAATTTTGAATTGGTCTATCAATTTTCTGAATTAAGTTCCGTCAGGCGATTATTTATTTCCGAAACTCAAAACACATTTGAAAGGCAAAAGATTTTCGACAAATGTCACGTCATATGCCCCGTTGAGAAGTGTTAGAATTATTTCACGAATGTTCTGTTAATATCTAAGTGTAAAAACAGGTTATGTTAAATATATAGAATTTTGTTTTGAACCATTTTATCATTTTATATACATAGTAGGATGAGAACTTAATATTTTCTTATACATGACTACAAAAGATATAGCAATATGAAGGAAAGAAATGTAAATAAGAGTAAGCAAACTAAATTATACATAGTATATAACAAAGTAAATTACAACTTTATACTGTTGAAAATTGCACATATAATAATAATAATAATAATAATAATAATAATAATAATAATAATAATAATAAGAAAACTTTATTGTCCAACAGTGAAACACCATTAACAGGACAAAATATGAACAACCATAGAAAATAAATAAATGCAGATTGCCATACCCTAAGTAAACACAATAAATAATCCATACAAAAGAAAGAGAAAAAAAAACATATATATGTATATATACATATATATATATATATATATATATATATATATACATGTAAATATAAAAAAAAATGAACTAAACAAAAATGGTATACCATACATAATAAAATAAGAATTCAAGTCAATGAAAAGGTCATCATAAAATTGCATAAAATTCCGTGACATATGACCAATCGGTGACTTAGCTAAAACATTAGTTCTCGCCCTAGGAATCTCCAACAAGCTACTAGAACGGGTATCACGGCCCGGCACATGAAAATTAACGCACTTGAATAATGCTGCACTGTCAATTGTGTTTGTTAATAGATTGTGCATAAATCTTGCACTGTACATATTGCGTCGATTAGATAGAGACCGAAAGTCGTGCTGATCCAACAAGCTTGTGTAGTCAACCCCACGGTCAGGGTAATGACTACTTACCCTAAAAGATAAATATTTTAGAAATCGTCGCTGAACACGCTCTATACACAAATCAAGATGGAGATAACATGGAAACCAAACCAATGATGCGTATTCCAACTTGCTCCGCACTAGCGCAAAGTATACAGACTTAATAGCTTGGATATTATTAAAACCACGGTAGGATCTAATCACAAAGCCAAGCGACCTCGATGCAGATAAGCATATTGAGGAAATATGCCCAGCAAATGTAAGCCGCGAATCAAAAAGCACTCCTAAATCTTGTATGTATCTTACATAGTATGTAAGTTTATGAGTATGATATCGTCCTGAAATTGTTCGTCAGAACATGTAAAAAAAGAAGAAATAAGTTGAATGTAGCCACATATAAATACGGCGCGAACAATGACATTTGTCCGCAGAACAGAATACTTGTATTGGCATCAATTTGAGATTAGCTCAATTACTTACTTTTCATGCTTATTTTTGATGATCATAACCTAAATATTTTATTTAAAATCCTCAACACAAAAAGTGTCTCCAACGTTCAAAGATTAAAATTGAAATTTCTATGCTACCAACTACAAATATATCAAATTTCTCACAGTGTAAAATGTATAAGCATTTTTTGACCTTCAACAAATCACAATCACGTGATGAATTTCCTAAAGAAGAATTAAGCTTGACCTTGTTATTATTGTAAATGACTACGAGAAAGCAAACAATACTAATAAAACTGCTGACGCATGAGTAACGACTCATGCGTAAACAGTTTTAAAACTGCAAATTGCAAATATAAATAGAAATAATTAGCGTCAGTAATGCAAATGCATAATAGGGCATTTATTACATGATACTACAAATATTGTTGAACTATATTTAATCAAAGGAAACGGGTATGATTAGTTTAATCGCTTGTCGTTTTTCAGGAATGACAGAGACTATGAAGCTGATTGAATAAAAGCGGTTTTTCCATGGTTATGTCGTAAATGATATTTATTGGAGCTTAGCGTATTGGAGGTATGTATAATTGTTTTTTGTATATGACTCTCTCAATTATCGTAGCAATGATGTAAGTAATATGTAATACAAAGCACAAACGAAACTTGGGCAATATTTACATAATTGTTTTTTATTCATCACTTAAGGTTGACATATAACCCCTTTCCACATTAAATGTTGTATTTTGTATACGTATTTCGACAACTAAGTTGTTATTAACAGCATATAATTAAAGAGTGTCGCACCTGGAAAACTACGGCAAAATACCTGTGTACGAAAACAAATTTCGCACGCGAACCGTACCGCTGAAAGCCAAAACGCCGAGTGTGCTATGGAAAAGAGTTATACATCAACCTTCAGGGATTAAGTTAATTAACCACAGGCTCCATCAAAATAACCCACTTACACCAAGATTAATAGTCACATTATTCGACAATACACTGTTAACAACACTACCAGTACAAGTCGGGAATTATGAATCTTGGGGTCATGTTACGGGCCATATCACTGCGGTATGTGCTTCGGTATCTCGAGCTCTGGGTTTCCTAGTGCATTTCTGTCGGCAATTCAATAATATTGAAGCTCTCAAGGCTATATATTATGCATTTGTTCGCACCAAGCTGGAGTATACCTCGGTGGTCTGGTATCTTCCCTCGCTATAGATATCAACATCTGTTTCTGGAGAGAATCCTGAAAAGATTTTTGAAGTATTTATCCTATCATCTTGATAGTACATACCCACTGCGGTGGGTGGATTATGAGGGCCTACTGGAAAGGCATAACTTTCAATCCCTGTCTTGGCGGAGGGATGCTGCAAGTGCCAAATTCCTTATTGACTTGGTTAATAGTGGTGTGCACGCTCCATCATTGTTGGCTCAGGTTTGTTTACTGATACCATCTCATGCCACTAGATCTCGCGATTCCTTTGTTGCTCTGAGAGCTAGGACTACTGTTTTCCTGGAGGCACTGCTAGCCCATAATTGCAGGAACGCTATGTGTCCTGATCCTTTTGTTGGGAAATAAACCCTTGATTCATGTGTTGGTCCATTTATATCTTGGAAATGTTCATTTATTTCTGCTTACACTGTATTTACTGTATTGGATTTGTCCTATAAACGACTTGTTTTGTTGGACAATAAAGAATATTATTATTATTATTATTATTATTAAAATCATTGTTCGGTAACTGAATAACAAAAATATGAGTGAGAGAGAGAAGGAAAGATTACTTGTGGTTATAAAGATTAATCTAGTGCGATCTTTAAAAATCTATTATTATCCTCATGTCTCTCAGTAATCTCTTGTCATTTTTGCAACATGAACTTCATTTGTTGTGCCTTTTCTTATTGTTAATTATAATATAATATAAGGATATTTCAGAGCTACAACATCAGCTGAGCATAAATACTTGAATTGTTTTAAATTGAATATGATACAAATATGCAATTTATTTATGAAAATAACCCTTTTATTTGCATGTCTGCCTAGAAGTATGGACACTTTTTTATATACAGAACTCCATACACTAGAATTAATTTTGAACTTTATATTCGAATATTAGAAATATGTCGCATTACCTTAATCTAAAATTTTATATTATTTAATTTTGATTTCATTATGTATTTTGTAACTATAAAACAGCAACTTCAACAAAATATTTTCCAGTATTACTAGCAAGAATGAACTTTTTAATGTTAATTAATGGCAGTTAGATCTTAAACCGTCTAAATAAAAATAGTAGACCTGATTATGTTACATACGTATCCCATATCATGTATTACATGTACATATGTATACACATGTTTTTAAATACAATGTACATATATCCAATCCACTGCAATGCGTAGTCTGCATAAGTTCCTAATTCACAAGCGTGTTAAAAGGTAATATATTATTTGAATATTATTTGTGACAGCGTATAATTTCTTATATTTTTATTATCAAAGCTCCGGAGGTCGATTTCAACTACGATGTATAGGTTTTTATTACCTAGTTTACTTCACTGTTGCAAAGGCAAAATATTGAGCTTCTTGCTTGATCTGAATATATTTACACAAATTAAAGCCAAGGACGATAAGTAATAATAAATACACAGATTGTTAAAATTTTTACTTATTTTATTTATTAATTGCTGCATATAGCAATCGTCTCGCCACGCACTCGCTTTTTTATTTGACATCGAAAGCCTATTTCCCAGTATTCAATCAAAAGAATGTGTTGATTCAATAAAAACTTTTTGGATCAAACCAATCCAAGCATAGTAATTGAAAATTAAATTCGTGAATTATTGCAGGCCTGGTACTCATACACAGTTTCTTTTAGTGTTGTATGCATGATTCTTTCTGTGCTCAATTTATCAGAAAGAGGCATAAATGATATATAATATAAGTTGCTGAAAGATAAATTTTGCTAAACTAAGAGATATGTTACTTGTTCGTTAATAGTTTTTAAGAAATATTCTAAGCGCTATTTTGGAAAAAATTAGAATTTTATTAGGGAATACTTATTTTTTGTAAGAAAACAACAAAAGCACTTTGAAATACTGCAAATATTTGATGTTAATTTGCCTGCCTCTCACCATTTGATCTATTCTATTTGACTTTGTTATGAATCATCATAATTTCCACGGCGTCGCCTTTTTTCAAGTCCTATATGAGATTTATAGAGCTCTCTTATTACAGGCTCTCATAGAATTTAAAATAAATCCATCCTCTTTTCAAAATATGCGCTTTTACATGAAAAATAGCATTTGCAGGACACCTAAAATAAACACATTCTCCTTAGTACATATTTAAATTAAAGGTTTATGTTTCCCCAACCTCTCCTTTAGATTCCCCCTTTTTCGGTGTGGTTTTGATAGTACGTATTTTCATATTTTGCAGTCTAATCCTGATACCTTTAATTTTCTTTCTTTATCACTAAGTAGAGCACTGCTTTTCTTTTATTTTCTATTCTATAAACTTGAACGTTCTACAGCTCTCTAAAGGCACGGTTGCCACGTGACCGGTTTTTCCGAAAAAACAAGCGACCATTTGTTTTGATGTGCTTCGAGCGCGAACAAACTTTTGTTGGTTTTGGCTTATCTTGGAATACCCACACAGTCGACTGCTGTTTACTATCGGGCTCGTACGTATAGATTCAAGAGTCGCCACCTGTGACGACTTTATAAATGTTCTTTGAAGTGCATTTCTGGGCACCAATCGATGCGAGTTCTTTTTTGGGCGGTTGTCAAATTATGTGATACCCAATGTGAACATAGCCTATTAACGACTAAATGTTCATGCAGGAGCTTATGCATGCTGGTGTTACTAATACCTAGAGATGCCTCGATCTCACGGTATGTCACATGACGGTTTTGCATTATCAATTCAGACACTGCATTAATGTTTTCCGACACAACAACATTTGTGGGACGACCTTCACGAAATTATACTGTAGTTTTCGATGGTGCTTCATTACCATATAAAGAATTCAGTTCGTTGATGCATTCTTGTTCAGATAATCCACGACGAAAATTATGGAAAATAATTGCACGGAAATGTTTGTGAGTTAATTCCATTTTTTTGGTGACATAAAATTTTCATGTTATTGTCAACAGTAGAAATAGCGACCGGATAATAAAACTGTCAAGGTAGATATATTGTCAAAAATGACAAACTTCACGATGCAATCGTCTGATCGAAGGCAAGACTAACAGTATTGCCAGTTCCCGAAATATAAACGGCTCGTAGTTACTAACATAGTGTAAAATTACTTAAAATACAAAATTTCAGTATATTCTGAAACTAACAAGGGCAGAATTCGTAATTGCAGATAGTTAGGAATATATAAGTTAATATGTGGTATGTGCCCAGGTATATATGTTGGACAAACGATAAGATCTTTTGACAAATATACAGACTTGTTCATTCTAGAATTAGATATGCGCTGTCCACAAGTGGAAAGAGTGCAGTTAGGTTAAAGCGCGCGAGAAAGGAGGATAGAATATCTCTCACTGGCAGTTTCGTTTTCTCCCACTTTTGTATTGCAAACAACTTCCCCTACTTTCTCGCGTTTATTTCAAGAATATTTTATTAGTTTCACGCCAAACGGCAAAACATTTCAAGAAAATAGCCATGTTTGAAAATCTTTTTAATTTTTAGAATTTTCTATTTCATTTATTTCAAGAATATTTTATTAGTTTCACGCCAAGCGGCAAAACATTTCAAGAAAATAGCCATGTTTGAAAATCTTTTTAATTTTTAGAATTTTCTATTTCATTTATTTCAAGAATATTTTATTAGTTTCACGCCAAACGGCAAAACATTTCAAGAAAATAGCCATGTTGCATTTTATTAAAAGATTCAAATAAAATGCATCAAATAATTTATACAATTCAAAAATGTAGGTACGTATTGTCAATGCACGCGAGAAAGTAGGGGAAGTTGTTTGCAATACAAAAGTGGGAGAAAACGAAACTGCCAGTGAGAGATATTCTATCCTCCTTTCTCGCGCGCTTTAACCTAACTGCACTCTTTCCACTTGTGGACAGCGCATATCTAATTCTAGAATGAACAAGTCTGTATACAGAACATAATAAATCATACAAAAATTAAATAATGGATTTTTTCTTTCCCTGATCGTTTAATTATCAGTAACTATATGTTAAATTAAGAATATATAATAGTGCATATACACAGAAAACAAAAGACATGAACTAGTACATGTTATAAAGAAAATTATTAGAACTTTTATAAATTCATTAAGTTGAAACTAAATTTAGATAGGACACTTATCTTTCACAACTTTCTTTTTCTTTTAATATCATTTTTAATTTTATTGTTACATACGTTTCACCAAGTGCCTGTCGTTAAATAAGATAAACTTAATAAACTTAAAAATCATAAAAAAAAATTATTTACTTCTAAATACGTTTATCTAATAAAAATGTTTAATAATCCCGAAGAATTTAGCTTATTGTTATTTAAGTCATTACGGATTGTATAAAATATAATACCTTTAGAGTTTTATGGTCAAAACAGAATTTAGTTTTCTTCAAGTATCTATGGAAGCCTTTTGTGTGACGATATAATTGTTATGCACAATAACTAATAAATAAAACAAGAGAAAGTTTAACAATCTGTGTAATTATTAATTTTGTCGTCAATATCAATTTTGACTAAGTATAGTATTAAATGTATCTATAAATATTTTATACTCCAAGTCTTAAACCTTGATTAGGGTAACAAAGCATAACGATGCACAAAGGTATAATTACAATATTTAATAAATTTTACACAATTATCTGATGAATATTCACATCAAATTAAATTCGTAATTTAGTGAAACAACAATAATAACGTGTTAAATTATATTTCGTAACGGAATTTCCTCCTCTTAACAAAGGATTTTCTCTTTCCAGCATGCATTTTTTATTAGCTCTTTTAGCTAAGAGTACAATTTCTAATTTACAAAACGGTGCTTTCGAATCCTGCCCTTATTATTCTACGGTAGCTCCTGTCATCCTATTACGGTTTTGTACCACTGCAGAATCTTGTTGGTTATTTTCAGATTAAGTCTTTTTTACGCTGAAATTTCTGAAATGGAATTGAGATTCAGTGCTTTCTCGAAAACAAGGTATATGTACTCAGGTTTTTCTAATTTTGGTTTGCGTAAATAGGATTTTAACGAATAACTATAACAAAACCATAAATCCATATACACGTCCTTATGACTGCGGATTATTTTCTTGCAAGTTATATTCTTCTGTAAAGCAAGTATTTACTGTTTTTAAAAATAAATTGCCTGAAAGACAAACTTATTCGTAGCGTTTCTATGTGAAACAGAACTTGTGCATATAGTTAATTTATACTCGCCACTATCATGAAATCGAGTGCTAAAGTTATTATTTGTGTATATTTTACTCTTTTTTAGTTAACATGTATTTTACTTAGAATAAGATGTATTTAATTTTAAGAAAACTTTGTCGTAATTTCAATGAATACTAATTAATCATAAAAATATTTCGCAGTTGCTTATAGTACAGGTAATCAATCCGCAAATATTCAATTCATATTTTTCTTTATTATTTGTACCTTGTTAGTCATATCGCCATTGGGAGCACATACCTGCATTTACTTCGTCTGGCTATTACAATATAAGTTTTATACGTACGCGGGAAATCCCGAATGGACGTAAATTTTTTTAACTTTGCCAATTTTAGAACATAATTTTAATGTCAGGCTTTTCCGCATTCCTGTTGTAAACAAGGGCTTATTGTTTATAAAGTTCTTTTAAGAACAGAAAAGGAGCAGTGGGCGACTGCGGCACTGCCTATTCCCAAGTTTATGTTTTTCATAAGTTAAGAAACAAAATTAATTTCTCTATATATCTCCACAGTTATCACTGCTAGCATTCGCTCTGCAGCATATGCTTCGAAGCATCGCAAGGGGATTTAGCAGGTATTAAATGTAAATAAGCACTTATACTTTTAAACAGCGTTTTGAGTTTGCAAATACGCAAAATGAATAAGATTGGTTAAATATTTGCAACGTCGGTTTGATTTCAATAGTTCGTTCATGTAACCGTATTCTCTGTGGGGAATAAACGTTCTTATATGCAAAGAACGACCGTTCGACATCTGATGAAATACATGCATGATTGAAATATTCTTCTTTATTACTTATTGTAAACCCACTATCACTAAAAAATTGTTTTAATCTGGAAAATCTAAGCCTTTCCTTCACTGTCTATTTTTTTTCCAAAAATTAAAAACCTAAATATTTCACCCTCACTATGAACTTCTATGTACAATCCTACCCAACTGAACGACGTTTTCTTATAAAATAAAATAATACGTATTTTAATTTATGCAATATCTTCTCTTCAAAGAAGTATATTGGTACCAATTCTGTATAACTTACCAACTATAACTATGACATAAAAGAGTTTCCCGATGATTTCTAACTGCAAGATAGTTTCTGCTAAATTATTAGGTAACATCTTGCCGATACCGTAGCTTCGGTCAGTAAGGTAACTACATACCATCATAAGCAGACAGGAAGGTGTGTTAAACTTGTTCTCTAGGGTGTCCAGGATCACGTCCCATCTCGCCGAATTGATGGCATTCCTCATGTTCAACGTTACCAGCATAACGAGATGCCTCGAGTAATGATTTCCCCGCTCGAGGGGTCTTGAAGGTCTCTACCAGGCGTGCTACAGCATCAATCCCAGGGTCTCTTTCTGAAGCTATGCTCTCTGTTGGATAAGTCTTCAGCATATTAATGCTCATCTCTAATCAAGTCTTCAGCAATCTTTCCAAGAGTTTTCCGGCTGTATAAATATATAGAGTGGTCTGTATGCCTGTAAAAACCTCTTTCTGTAAAGCAGCAATTATACATACTCAGGAGTAGGTCTGAACATACGCGTACCATGGCATTTTATTTATCTAGTTGTTAATTTAATATGTTTAAAGAAACTCCCCTCTATTTATATAAATATGTACGGACAGCATTCAGTTCATCCTGTGAGTTCAAAAAGTTATTTAGTTCACAAAGTCTAAATATCATGAGTCAATTACGAGAAATCTTTAGTGTGCGTGGTCAAACGTATATCTTGATTTTTCAAACGTATATTTTTTGTAAATCAGATTTGCTGAAGTGTGGTGAAAGGAAATGGCGGTATACCAGCAAGAGTACCTCATGTAGGGCCAATATTTTTACCGTTGGCGAAGGAAGTAATAGAAATATAGTAAGGCAAAATTCTGAATATAACCATCCGTCAAAAGAAAATGAAATTGATAAGAAAATTGTTAATAGTGATTGCACAAGGAAAGAGACAGAAGATATTTCACAAAGGCTGGCAAAACTTTGTCGACAAGTACTTCAGAATATGAGTGAGGTAAACATACCTGCGTCAGACTTATAATGTGTTAAACGAAATTTGTACAATGCCCGCAGAAAAAAAATATCCACCTTTACCTCAATGTGCGATGGATGTACATGCAGACCTGGATTATACCAACTAGAAAACAACGCAAGGAGAGAAATTTATACTCATAAACGATAGTACAAACAATTTAGTAGTATTTTCTTGTGCAAAAAATTTATCGTTCCTGTGCAACTGTGACAACATTTATATGGATGGAACGTTTACTTATTGTACCAAATTTTTCAAACAGCTTTTTACAATTCATGGATATAAAAGTGGATATTATATTTCACTCGATTTTGCTTACTTAATGATAAATATGCGGGAACGTATGAACAGTGCATAAAGGCACTAGTGAATTTTTGCAGTTCAATTAGTATGCAATATAAACCAAAACTAGATATGTAGACTTTGAGAAAGCAATTCATGTGGCTGTTAAGAAAATTTGCTCTGATATTGTTGTTGTTGGGTGTAGATTTCATTTAAGTCAGTCTTGTTGGAGAAAAATCCAACAATTAGGGTTAGTCCCTTAATATAAGAATAAGGAATCTGAAGTTGGAAGGTGGTTGAAATACACATTTGGAATTCAATATATGCACCTAAATGAAGTAGCTGATTGTTACGTCGAAGATTTGGTTGCTATTCAGCCGATTGATCCAAGAGTAGCAAAATACTCCGATTATTTGGTTGACACATACATCGATGAAGAAGCTTTGTTTCTACCTAAACTTTGGGCTTCAAGATCATCAAGTATAGCTCGTACTATGAATGAATGTGGATCTTTTCATTCGCATTTTAATTCCAGTTTTTACACTAGCTATCCTTCTTTGTCTATATTTGTAGAAACATTGCTGGAATTTCAAGTAGATGTAAATATTAAAATAAACAGTGTTCAAGTTATGAATAAACCAAATTCTAATACGGCAAAAAAAAGATATTTTCTAAATAATATGTTAAATTTATACTATGAAAATAAAATTAATGGACTGCTCTTTGTAAACCAGGTTTCCCATTTTTGCAATCACTAATTACTTGTAAATACATCTGTATCTAGAACAAATGATTTTACCTTATATATAAGGAAAATAAAATTAAATCATTAAAGAATTTTGTTTTAATTAAAAACGGCCCAAATTATAATAGCCGTGGCGAGCTGGTGTGATCATTCAGCCCAACTTACATTTACCTTTTCTAATGACCTGATCATCGGCCCAGGTTACATCTGGCCTTATAGTAAATCGGGTATTAAAAGAATTGGTATTAAAACTTTAAGTTTGACGAGCGACATGGTAAGATATAACCAGAATTTAGTAAACTTTTCCACAAAAGTAAAAACTTGTGGTAAAACTAACGCAAAATTAAATTTTGTTTCTGTAAGCCGTATTTAAATTTATAATTTAAATCACTTTATCTTTATTTTCTAATATAAGGATAATCGACAAGACTCAGAATTATGTTAATGTCGGCATTTCTTGAATAAACATATTAGGCTTAATTTACTACACTTTAAGGTAAAGATAAAATCGCAAACCGAAAAGTTATTATATTGTTCTTGAAATGTGTACTACACTCAGAGAAGTAACTAAAATTTAATATCCCAAAAGTTTTATGAAAACTCATGAAAGTGAAATTATTAGGTCGTTAGAAATAATACATCATCTGAGTTTCACGTAGCTAAATCCATAATACACCCAATTTAAACCCGGTTATGAAAACGAATAAATTTTACTTTAGTTGTGCTTAGTACTTTCAAGTCACGTGTTATCATTCCCAAGCGTATAAATCTGAAAGTGTTAAGTTTCCAATTCCGCACTCCACAGGTCACACGGCGGTAATATTACTCAACGTTGCAAGGTAATCTCTGATACACGTGATAGTTACTGCAAATTTAAGTTTTCATCAAACAAAATTGAATATTTCTTTTTGTACTTGCTATATGTGTACGTTAACTTTTTTTTATTCTTAATTTTCTGTTTGGCCCCAATGTATCAAGTTAAATGTAATGAAAATCGTAAACTGATATAAGTAATTTTTCAGTTCCCGGAAAATTTCTTTTCCAAGTAAAACATATTTAATAAAAATGGAAAGTTTAGCTGGGAGTTCTTTGAAATATTTGTCTATTGGATTATCTATACCCGTAAGCTTTATAATGCTTGGTTGTCTTAACTTTTCCTTTTCGAAAACGTTATATTTCGACATAATTTGGAAATATAATATACGTAGTTGTATTTTTTTATTTCTCTGATAACATCTACTGACAATTATTACTTCCTTGGGAAGCTATAAGGATCGGAGATTGGAAGCTGTTTTTCATACATTTTCATTACATACCAATACGATGTAATAAAATAACTAGTAATAGCTTTTCGTTCCAATTTCTGTTTTCATTTTCATATTTCGTGGATATATTTTGGGTACAGTTTGACAAATATAATGTAAATAAGTCATTGATGATATCAAAATACACATTGCATGCATTCCCAACTAACATTTTGTTTTTAGATCGGTGATTTGAAATTAAGAATGGAAACAATATCCCGTTTAAGCTAAAATGTACTAGTTAGAGTAATATATTCTGTAATATTTTTCTATTCAGATTATTACCTAGTCTAGCGGTACTAGCGTGAATTTAAGGCTCAACTTTTTACCGTCCGGTGATTTGATTTGACGCAAGGTCGTTGTACCGTTAGTAGTGGGATTTACTTAATGAGTGGGAAAAACCTATCAGATTTGTATGAAACTTAACAAATCCCGATTTGTATGAAACTTTGTCCTAACTGATTCGGTAAAATTTTACCTTGTCCGATTTGAATGAAATTCGCGATATGTGTTTCATGACGAATGCGGGTGCGATTCGAATGAAATTTGGTAGTTATGATGGGGGGCCAAAAACCAAGCCGCGCTACTGCTTGTAAAAACACCCGATTCTTCTATGTGTGACCTCCATGTCAGTTTCTTGTCTAGGATGACTCCTAGGTATGTGGCATTGTCCCTCCATGGGATTGCCTCGTCGTTCAGCACCAGGTCCGGTAGCCCAGTGTTCGTCAAGGATTTACTGAAACAGACAGTAGAACATTTTTGCGAGTTGATGGTAATTCTCCAGGTGGAGAACCAGTCCTCAAACGCTTCAAGGGATTCTTGCATTTTCTCGCAGCGTTGCCTGGTTGGCGCGACTGTGCGAAAATCGCAGTATCGTCAGCGTAGAGTGCATAGGTCACTCCTGGAGGGGTTTTCGGGATGTCATGTAAGTACAGATTTTACAGGGCGGGTGATAGCACGGAGCCCTGAGGCACTCCTGCCAGGATTGGTCTGGGTTGAGATCGACTTCCCTTGTGTTTAACAATGAAAGAACGATCTCTCAGGTAAGAACGGAGGATGTGTATTAAAGGAAGTGAAATTTTGACTGTCAGGAGTTTGTAAAGGAGACCTTCGTGCCAGACGCGGTCAAATGCTTTGGCCACGTCCAGGAATAGGGTGGCAATGGAATGGCGGCGGTTATACCCCTCTGTTATCAGGTTCACCAGGCGATGAAGCTGATTGGTGGTAGAATGTCTCTTCCTGAACCCGAAGTGCTCGTTCTGGATTATCTGTTTCTCTTCGACTTCTTCAGCGAGTCTCGCTAGGATTATCTTCTCCAGAATCTTGCCCATCGAAGGCAGCAGGCTGATGGACCTGTAATTCTGTGGGAAGGCCAGATTTTGTGTCTTCTTCCTGATCATGATTACCTCCGCCTTTTTCCAGCTGGACGGGATGTGGCGGAGTCTCAGGGCCGCATTGATGATACATACAAGATGCATCACTTCCTGGCGCGGCATCGTCTTCAGAGCGGCATTCGTTATTTTATCATGACCAGGTGCCTTTTTCCTAGCCAGGCCTTTTATGATACCAGTCACTTCCTTCGGGGTGGCCGGTCTCACAACTTCGTGGCTTGGGTTACCTAGTGCTTCTTCCACAACCTGCTTCACGCGCTCCACGTGATCTAGGTGGTGTCTTCGTAGGAAGGAGTACAGGCATCCTCCAGGTGGTCAGTAAACGCCTCCGTTTTGCCCTGATCGTCATACACGACGCCGCGGAGTCCGTGGATTGGAGGGACCATCGGCGTGTGTCTTCTGTCGAGCGCTTTTTTCACCTTCCACATAGCTGGTGATTCGTCGAGCGCTTCCAATCTAGCGCGCCATCGCTCATTGCGGTGCTCCATCAGTTTGTACCTGATGTCGACCGCTAAGCGATTCGCCATTCTACGAGATGCTGGGTCTCCTGTTCTTGCAAATCGTCTTCTCATCGCGTTCTTCTGACGTATCAAGTCAAGAATGTCGCTAGGTAGGGCATCTGGATGGCGTATCTTCTTTACCAGGTTTTCAGCATATCGCACGGCCTCTTGAATTGTCCTGGTAAATTTCTGGACAGCATCCTCGAAGGTCTCGGTTGTTTCAATTTTCTCAATAGGAGGGAGATTAGTCTTCATCTTTTCTTTGTATGCCGGCCATGACATCGTAATAGCCATGGCTTCGGGCATTTCTTCGTCTTCTCCAAGCTCGATAAGGATGGGATTATGATCCGAGTCGAGCTCATATAAGGAAGTAATGGTGTGTTGTAGGGATAAGCCCTTGGTAACCATTATGTCCAAAACATCAGGTCTGCCAATTGCCCCAAAATGAGTTGGTTCAACTGGCCCGTCCACGATAATATCGTTATCCAGCATGTACCCGTATAGGCGAGTACCTGCTGGATTTTGGGCACGCGAATGCCAAGCTCTGTGCTTGACATTGAAGCCTCCGGCAATGAGTGTTTGTGTGCCTATATCGAGCAGTGATTTTAAATCGCGAAGGTTCAACAAACACTGTGGAGGTTTGTATAACGATATCACGTTAATCGGACCTGACGCAGTGAACACCTTAATACCAGTGGTTTCAAGGAATTCAGAATCTATTGTTGGGATTTGGTGGTGAGGAATCGATCTTCTGATCGGTACCGCAGTTCCTCCACCTCTTGCTATCCTATCGTTCCTGTAACAGACATAATTTGGTATTGCAAACCTGTGTCCTGCATTTAGCCATGTTTCCTGAAGGAGGATGACATCGACTGAATATCTTCTCGCGAATTCTCCCAATGAGAGCCGCTTGTCCATCACGGAATCAGCGTTCCACGCAGCTATCTCCAGGGACCTGGGGCAGTTCAATCTTCTCTCCGTGAGCCGTTGAACAGCGCGCAAATCTCTTGAGTGAAGCCCAGGATGGTATGGAGGGCTTCCTCGTCGCTTCTAACATTGGAGAGGCTGGAACCAATTTTGAAAACCAAGGACAACAATCCGGAGATGTTGTCCATGGTGAAGGCTCTGAATGTATTTCTACCTTCTGGTTTGGCTGGGACTTTGGACTGCCTAGCTCGAGGAGCTGGGGCAGGGGCAGACTTGGGTTGACGTGGAGAAAGGGGAGGAGGATTCGCTGTCTTCACGGTCTTCGTGACCTGGCTTTGTGGCTTAGAGGGGCCAGGCTGCGGTTGTCTGACTTCTGCCACTTGTTTTGCTGGTTCCTTCACTGGCCTCTTCTTCTTCAGGCCTAGGAAGTTCTGGTCGTCCTTCTTTGGAGGCGGTGGTGGCGCCTGGATGACTTCTTGTCTCATGGGCTTCCTGATGGTTTTGGGAGGACGCGCTGGAATTTTCGGGCATCCTCGACAGCTGGCAACGTGGTCCCCTCCACAGTTGCAGCATCTGGGTTTGTCCGTTCTGCCTTTCTCGCATTCTCTTGCCTGGTGTGGGCCTCCGCACTTCACACACCTGGGGACAAGATGGCATTGTCCTTGTCCGTGTCCGAATCTCTGGCAGCGGAAGCACTGGATGACGTCGCTTCGCTGTCGAGGGCTTTCTACAGTCACGCATAGACCCAGCACACGCGTGACTTGGTATATCTTCTGCGACTCAGCTGTTTTGGGCAGCTGGACCATTAATAAGGGCATTGGTGCACGCCTAAATATCCTGCACATACGACTTAGGCCAGTGATCTGGACGCTTTGGTCTTCCAGGTCTTTCCTAACGTCTTCCATCCTGAAAACGGATGCAGCAAGCCGGAATGTGTAGAATTGATAGTTGCCTTCGAGGAAGACAACCATTTTACTGTAGTCGCTGGCTCGACCCTTATGCCACTGGCGGTGTTTTTGGCCTTGGTGTAGGCCGCCTTCATTGTGGAAAAATGGCGCGTGATTTGCACATTTTTCCTTGTCTTGGATGATAATTGGGGGGACACGCTGCCTGGGATTGGTAACGGCCTCCTCGTATTGCAGGTTTCGTCATTGTTCTGGGTCTTCGTTTTTGCCTTGCTCGCCATACCTGCATACGAAGCGCATAGTTGACAACTATGATGTTGTCTTGGCGGGGACCGGCAAACTGGAGCGTAGCTGGATGAAGGACGTTGGTGGAAGGAGCGGGGGAAGGGACATCTTCCATGTGGTCGTCTTCAGTCTTCTTGGGTGGCGGTGGTGGTGGTCCTCGTTGCGGGGCACTCATCCTTTTCTCCTTTCCTAATGTTTGGCTGAAACAAAATAAAATTATTCGAACTCCGGCAAGCCGGGAGTTCGTCCGCCGACAGTACAGCTACACTGCTAAACGCAATGAGCTGCACCTCAATGAACGAAGTTTAAAAACTGCTGGTAATTATTTAAAATTGCTAACAGGTTTCAGTCCACTCTTTTATTTATTTTCAGAAACTGTGCTCACAGTTTCGCAATAATGCTTTCAATCAAGCAGTTCAGTATAAAAGCAGCACTTCCAACAATCTATGCAAACCAAGGTTTAACACAGACGCAGTCATGCGACTTAATATTAATTCTAGCGGTACTAACTACAGAAATTAAAGTCGGTGTGGTAACAAATCGAAATCTAATTCGTTATTTTGCTATTGTAACAACACTTTTATTGGCCGTACATTGTTTAGGTGAAAAACGATTTTTTTCGAATAAATCCGGACGCTTTTCATTAAATTTTTTTAAATTCGTTTAAGAGATTCTCGTAAATGTGCCTGTTGTGGTGTGGCCTTCTAGAGGCTAATGAAATATGAGCCCTTCCAGCATATAGCGCCGCCTTCTTTGGGTGAGGAGAACCATTGTGTTGTCACTGTCTAAATTGTTACATTGCTTTAGGCGTATAACGATTAAAAGAAATCTTATCCCTAATAATAAATCAGCACATAAAATCTAGCTTGTTTTTTTCTAAAACACTCCAAATACTCCCATGAAACTGCATTTGAATTACTTTTTGTTCAACACTGAGCAGTTTGGGCACCCACATGGCTTCTTTACAGCCAATTCTCCAATCCAAATGTAAGTTGCACATCCCTTAGAGATGTTTACAGCTTGCACTATGTCAAACGTTTTCCTACGATGGAGTTTTAACATAGCTTGCAATTTTTTAACAATTTCCGGTACAAAGATTTCGGAGGTTTATTATGTGGTGCATTTTTATCTGTTGTATAACTATATTTTAACTCATACAAATATATTTTAATCCACGAATCCATTTTTTTAGCATTTAGCTATCTTGTCAAATTTTGTGAAAAGAATTGAGTATATAAAAATTAATCCTCGAGATAATATGTTCTTATGGTGTATACAGAGTTAATTAAAAACATTTAAAAATATTTCATCAGCTTGTTTCATCTTCCCCTCGGTCAGAATTTGGCTGGTAAGGAAAGTTCTACTGTTGTCGATGTAGGTTAATAGATGCTTTTTACCATCAGAAGTCCATTTTAGCAAGGTTTAGTTCCCACAACATTGTTCAATATTCAATAGTATTAGACGCTTTCTCATAATTATTTAAAGGAATGCTTCTTAAAGGTAAACCAAACTTAAAAGTTTTTTCTATCAAGAATTTCGCAAGGAAAAAATCTTTTCCTAACACCCAATTTGATTGAGTAATAGTCATGGCAAAGAGAAATTTTTCATTTTTCCAAAATTTATAAATACTCGAAACGGCATGAAGTAACAAATAATATAATTTATATTTTGACCTATGATATACCCTACAGAAACTATATATTCACCTGTACTTTTAGTTAGAATATCCACTTACTCAAAAAAAGCTCGGAAAAAGACGTCTGTAACTTTACACATAATTTGTGATTCGAATTTCAGATACGCCTGTTTATAGTAAGCCCAAAGATCTTTATAAAAATTGTTTACAAAAAGAGTATCTTTAACAGACCCTGAAATACTCCAATTCTACATTATAAATAATTCTGGTCAGATAATTGCAACTACATTGAAGTTTCTGATGTTGAGATTTTATCGTGATCTAAATTGAATAGAACAGGTAATATTGAAGGAAGGTCAAGTTAAGATTGCAGTGCTTTTGAGACCGTCGCGCACAACCACCAAAGAAGGATAGAATTACGTAATAGGGTATACTGGCCAAACACCTAGATACTTTTCAATATTAAAAAGTAATTTATAAATATAAATATAAATATGAAGCATGTTATGTGAGGGATAGTGCATATTTAAATTAGAATCAATAAAATAAATCATGCAGATTAACATAATTTTTTATACATTAACAGTTAATGCACCTACAAACTTATAAAAAGGCAAATAAATATTTTCTATTTGGCTCTGATAATTGTATATGAAGCTCTATTATGTCAACAGCTGCCATGGTACTATTATTAATATTAAATAAACCTCCAGGTTCACTGCAGCATACAGCCTCGCCGGGAAGACTGCATAGATGCGATTATAAGAAATATAAATAATGTATGTTATTCTAGCTTAGAAACATGATTTAGAAATTTGATACGAAGATGCTTTTGTAAGGCGCCACTTGCACGCGTTCGCGTTCCTATCATTGATCGCCCGGAGGATTGTTCAACTTTAGTGATTACCATAAAGCAATGACAAACGAAATTTTAAGTATGTGAAAATCTAAAGACGAAAATGATTGAGATTTAATTTTATTTCTTATTTTTCAAGCGAGATTATCTTCTAGAGACAACATTCATTTTAGTTGATTGTTCTATCATAGGAAACCGAGAGATTTTACGAAAGTGAAATACTTTTAATACAATTTCATAATTGCAAAAAGCTCACAGAAAACACTTTACTACAACAGAGAGATATTATCCTGTAATTTTAAAGAGATTCCAGACGGTTTACTATGAATTCAAAGGGAAAAGCAGATACATTTCTAAAACAAAGGCTGTCCTTTCTGTGATAAATTTTTATTGCACATATAAGAAAAAACGTTTTTAACTGCTATGGCAACGACAGAGAAAAAACGTACTTATAAAATTACTCCACGTTAGATGATAACGTTACTATAGAATGTTATCAGGACTAATTTATAAGTTATACTTGCTTATGTACACCTTTTGCATAAAAACAGCAATGCTGGATAGAATTTTCTTAGGTGGTAAATATATAATTCCCAGTATATACTTGATCTTGAATTTATAGTACTCTTTATTTGTTTTTATAATACAGGGTGTTTCAAAAAGAATATACGCATTACAAACTATTATTTTCACCAAACTATCGACTGCTGCGCTTCGGTTCGACTATTAGAGAAACGAATACATAGTCTAGTATATTTAATAGTCGCTAGACGTCAGTTGTCTTCTGTTTTTCTTGGTAACCGTCATATGTTTAAAGTGGGTACTCCGCAGCAGAAATCATTAGTGTTTTCGAGTTTGCGAAGTGCAATTACGTGATTACAGTGCAAAGATATTTCAGGTTGAGCTACCAAATTGATCCTCCGAATGGGTGGAACATTCGCTGATGTTATCGACAGTTTGTAGATACAGGATGTGTACGTAAAGGAAAGAGTCCTGGCCGCCCTCGTGTTTCTAAAGAAAATGTTGCACGAATTCAAATTGCTTTCCAACGTAATCCTTCAAAATCAAATCGTCGTGCCAGTCGGGAGTTACAACAGCCTGCAACAACAATTTGGCGTGTTTTGAGACGTCGGTTGGTTATGAAGCCATACAAATTACAGATGTTACAAGCTCTGCGTCCTGATGACAAACGGAAACGTGTGGCATTTTGTAACGAGACTCATGATACTATTGACAATGATAACACTTTCGCACAACGCATCGTGTTCAGTATGAAGCGACTTTCAATGTTAGTACTCTGGTAAACTAACACAATGTTCAAATTTGAGGTCTACAGAACCCACATGCAGTCATTGAACATGTATGAGATTCGCTTAAAATCAATGTGTTTTGTACGATATCCCAATCATCTATTTATGGCCCATTCTTCTTTGATGGAAACACGGTTAACGGTCAGTAGTACCTCGCTACGTTATAAAACTGGTTGTTTCCGAGGCTGCACCCCCTCACTGGAGTCGCCAAATGCGTGATTATCTGAACGAAACTCTACCGAACCGTTGTACATCCACGGTCACCGGATTTGACATCTTGTGACTTCTTTCTGTGAGGGTTTGTTAAAGACAACGTTTACGTACCACCACTCCTACAGAACCTGGAAGAGTTAAAGAACTGGAACCGTACTGCCATAACATCAGTGACGAAGGACATGCTTGCCCGAGTATGGGAGGAATTTGAGTATCGATGTGATATTGTTCATGTCGCTGATGGAGGACATATTGAACATCTGCAATCTGAATACGTATATTCTTTTTTAAACACCCTGTATATTAATAATTGTACTTTTTCAAAAAAATACTTTCTTTATAAATATTCAGAAAATGTGTAAACGCATTCAACATCTAACAAAAAATTAATTATATCCCACACTATATCGATTTTTCGATCGCTGCTTTACTTCGATGTGGCATTGAGTCCACTAACTGAAGACATGTGTTAACCAGAATATCTATGCCACTTGAAATTTTTGGTCGATGTACATACATTTCCTTTTTTTATGATTTTAATATTACAATCTCTCAAAAGAGTCTAATTATAAGACAAAAATAGATTTCTTTAAGTAAATAAATATGGTTTATAAAAGAAATTAAATAGATCGAAAAACTGTATAGATAAAATCGCGAAAAGAAAACAAACTATAATTAAAAGCTCAACCCAATAAAAAAGTATCTTTAAAATACTTTTGTACATATACATAAAAAGCAAAGATTTAATTGATTTATAATGTTGATCAAATCAGCACATCTTTTGTTATACTATCCAGGTATTGTATAATGTACGACAAGAGTTTTAAAAATAAATTCGGTAAATTCATTCTAGATTATTACCGTGACTGAGGTAGATCGATGACTAAACAAGATTTGCATATTTTAATTTGGATATTATAAATGGATAATATAGTAACTTTATTAAAGTCTCATCAGTAGTCTTTACACGTTCCTAGTACGAATTTTAGTGTGCAAATCCCATTCATATGCGGGACAAAGCTAAGAGATGCGTCGAAAATTACTCTAAAATCCAAGTAGCTCCTATTTGAAATGATATTCCTGACATAACGTTGTTGTGAACAATAGGACATATCGTTCTTATGTAAGTGACTTCATAAAACTTACCTATATTAAGTACTTTTACTTTGGAATTCATCATAAGGTTATTCTGTAGTAAATCTTAATCATTTAAACATGCAGCAGTAGGATACATTTTTTAATTGTTTGCGTAAGCCAGAACCGGATGTCTGTGTAGTAAAATCAGCGTTTATATGCATACATGTATACTTACACTGCATACAACTAAGTGTAACAAATTAAAGGAAATTAATAAATTTAAATTGTGCCAAATAATCCGCTTCCAATTTCCTAGGAGGTCAAGGCAAGCAGGCTTTAATAAAATTATAAGATAAGCGCGAATCTATTCTAATGTCTCTTGTCATTTAAAACAAAAAATAATATACAACAGAAACTTCTTTTCCTGTGAAGCTTTTTGACTAAACTAAATTAAAAGACTTAAAATTGCCGAGATACCGAGAGTGTGATAGCAGCAATTTTAACTAAAGTTGCCGTATAGTTCTTATACTTGTAATGTATAGATAGATAGTAGAGATTTTAATTGCATATATACACGAGTGCAAATGTTTTAAAACTAAAAAGGTAATATATAACTGACTCAGAAGTTGTTCATTGTGCTGTAAATGTAGAAAAGAAAAATTGGATGAACACAGCGAATTAATTGGATAAATAAAATTTTTGACTGAGAATTAAATATCCCTAGCACTTACTTTACTAGAGAAATATGCATATTAAGTATCATTAATTACTTAATATGCATATTTCTCTAGCCAATTTGATATCTGAATTGATTACAATTTAGCTCAACTAGACCTTTTAACATTCAAACTTGAGCTATTATATCAATCAAAATGATAAGTAAAAAGATTAATTACTCCAGTAAAGAGGGTTTTCGTCCAGATTTTTGCATTATTATATTATATTATTACTAATACAGTAATTAACTTTAAAGTAAGTTTACAAATTTGAAAAAATTATTAAAAATTGCGTGCTGATAAATATAAGTTAAAATTAAAACACATAGTTTCACAAATATATATTTCTTTGTATATTTCCCCTTACATCATCTCAGGAGAAACAAAGTTCAACTAAACAACTTTTACAATGAAGTTTTGTAGGTACATCTATTACAAATATCTTTCTACAAAATACTTAGAACTAACGGCAGCGAAATGAACTATTGTCGCTTAACCGGATGAGTAAAGATTTTACAGCTTCAAAATCAATCAATGGTGTTGCACCAAGGCCGATTTGATCAACTAAAACCTGAATATTACCTGCAGTTTCATTTTTTATGTGGTATGATTTTACGATATTGAGCTTGTTACACTTCTTCCCTACATGTAAAATGTATTTCCTTATTATGCATGTACGAGTTTTGGCAATTAAATAACGAGACTGCGTTCCTTCCATCGCACAGCCGCATCGGGTGAGACTGTAATTGGAATGTCATTGACCTTGATACTTCCTAAGCATCAACTTTTAGTTTCGTCTCTCTGTCTGTTTTAGTTTACTTTCGAGTTGTAATTGTTGAGAATATTGTTATTTAGTACTGGCTTGATAATGGTTGACATAAAAATCGAGAAGCAAATTAACCTGAAATTATTTGCCAAATTAAAAAAATCGCCAACAGAATGTTTACAAATATCAAAGGAGTTGTTTGATGATAATGTTTTGTCACGGACGCCGGACCGCCAAGACAGAAAAAAGCATGTATGAGCAAGTCGAAATTGAAGGCAATGCTGATCGTTTTTTTCGATATCATGGAAGTTACCATGACTAACTGGATGCCTGATGGTCAAACCATTAATCAAAGATATAAAAAAGAAATCCTAATCGAGCTGAGGAAAAGAGTCAGGAAGAAAAGACCGGATTTGTGAAAGAACGACTCGAGGATTCTGAACCAGAACAACGCAACTGTTCACAATGCCCTATCTACGAAGCACCTCTTAGCGGACAAGCGTGATGCTATGCTTGATCAAGCTCCGTATTCGCCAGTTCTCATACCAAAAGTAAAAAGCGCATTAAAGGGAACATATTTTTAGCTTGTTGAACATGTAAAAGCAAAAACTGCAGAGCTGTTGAAGAAGCTGACAACTGATGAATTACAGCATTGTTTTGAACAATAGAAGACACGCACACAGTGATGTATAGATAGGAAAGTAGAGTATGTTAAAGGGAATAAGAGTTAAATATAAGTTTATTTGCAATAAATAACATTTTTCACACCAGTCTTGTTATTTAATAGTCACACCTCACT
Organism: Dermolepida albohirtum; assembly: GCA_031893035.1. Taxonomy (NCBI): domain Eukaryota; kingdom Metazoa; phylum Arthropoda; class Insecta; order Coleoptera; family Scarabaeidae; genus Dermolepida; species Dermolepida albohirtum. Next base: position 459 of record JAVIWB010002798.1, on the reverse strand, counting down.
TTCTATCAGATGATTACCTAAATTAGAGTTTTCTTTGTTTAGCCTAACTGATCTCATGTCTCCTGTCTATCTGAGTCATATAACTTTTAGGATAATCGTTACAAATTTTCTGTAAATACTTATCTGAATTATCGTAATTATCAGACTTCAATTTATTTTTGACTAAATAGGGTTTTAAATAGTTAAGGTTATAAAATTCAACTTTTATATTAAGCTTCTTTAATTTATCATCTAATTTTAAGCTCAACTTACATAGGAACGGTATTATTCTCCTTTTTTTAACTCCCTTTTCATTAATCTTATTTTGTGAAAAAATTGATTTTATTGCTGTGGATTTTGGATTTTTTATATACTGTTTGTTTGGATGATGTATTTTATTATATTTAATTCTGAGTTGAAATTATACAATGTTTTCGGTATGTTGACTAGTTTAAAAATCATCCAGATTTTAGACAGCAT